>JARYHS010013630.1:295668150-296084805 GCA_031002005.1 Vandiemenella viatica
TCAACATGTTACTGGAAGCGACTATCTCTGCCTCTAGCTGCAACTGATAACTTATGACTGACTCTCCTGTTCGTTAACTGCAAATTCAACTCCCGCTAGCCAATGAGGGTATACCGTGAATGGCCTCTAACTGTAATTCCTACTGTTACTCTCTCACTGGTGCCCTGTATATAACATGCACCCAAATGTTCTATAGTCCGTATCGACTTCCCTATTTGATTCTCTTCTTGCTTTATTTGTACTTCCGAGTCACCCTCTCGCAACTTATCTAGTTCGCTGTCTCAATACACGAAAAAATTAACGTTTGGAACCAAAATAGCAGATTCCCATAGAACAAATTAGGCTACATAGGCTAGGAGATAAAGACGTCATACACATAGGATTCAAACACACGTAAATGAATTTTCCATTGCAGTTGTTTGTAACGTTATATTTAAGGTTTTCACTATAAATAAAAGTGGTATCTTAAAAGTTGAGAAAACAAATATTATCACCGTTCATCCACATACGATTTTAGCCATATTCTCTAAATGTCTGAAGTGCAAATTGTTACCAGCTGAGATATGTTATCCAACGCTGTGTAGTTTCCCATAGTAAAACATTTTAATTTTAGGTAATATTTAATAACATTAGTGTAGAACCCAGAGAAAAATAATATTTTATTATCAAAATGCCTTTATAGGTATCCTTTTAAAGCGGTTTCTCTGTGCATATCTGTTTCCAACTCCATTACCACGAAACGACCATTCAGGCGACATAATGATAAATCCATACCGCTATCGGATGATCGCTGTATTGTGTCCGTAGCTGTTCCTGCCTCCTGCATCAACAACAAGCAAGATACACGAGAAATCACAAGCACAGATAACTAACTACCAGCGTTATTCGCTTCGTACTACCTACAATAAGACTCCAGCTTCATGTTTAGTAATTAAGTTTTTGTTGCAAGTACTCATAAATCAAGTCGCCTGGTGAATTGATTATCCGAAGATACAGTTTTCGGTATCAAGAGACAGATCTAGAAATGATTAATACTAAAAATATTTGATTTTATCCTATAAATAAGAGAACTTTGATTATTTACTTTGTTTGTCATAAATCTCTCATCTGGTATAATTCAGTGACCCACATTTTCGTATCTTGAGTTACTATTTTCAACATACTCAATACGACATACTTTCTCAATTATCTCATTGGTATCTTCTAACATTTATATTCTCTGTAGGACTTTCTTTCGCTTTTTCCTCTACTAACAAATTAACCAACTCCGCATAAAAATATTGATCAGCCCGTCATTTCTTCCTGTGAGCATCTTCCACAAACTTTTTTACTCGTCTGTCATAACAAAACAAGATCAGTTCGTTTTCTATTTGCAGGCTTAATTTTTATCATTCTCCTAGAACATCACATTTCAAGTGCTTGATTTTTCCTTCATTTACTACACACATAAACTATTTACAATTGGTAGTAACTGTACGATTATTCTAAAATGTTTGCTAAGATAACCGTGTATGTGGAAAATAGTCTCACGAACAAGAACGTCTCATGGGTTTCTGGCATACCTTAAATCTCATAGAAATTGCCAAGAAACGTTATAAACTTTAACAGCAGTTCCGTTCTGACAAACAATAAATTTTGTTAGTTACTAACCTTTGCTTACAGATGTTGACGAATAAATTATTCTTTAATAGGATTAGATTTACGTAGAATAGATATTTTCGAGCTGAAAAATGATCACTGCGTTTCACAATCATTACAACAAATGAACTGTCGTAAATCATAAACAAAAGCAATATTTACATTCGTCATTTAATATGCATAAGTAAAGAAATATAAGAGGATATTTCCTTTTGTGCTTTTGCAACTATCACCGTTTTATTGTTATCAAACTTTATCATCTGAATAAATTATGATTAAACCTTTAATTTTTAAAATAATTCAAATCATTATTTAAAATTTCTTTATGCTGTATCATGAAAGTATCCGTGTTGATTGTTTTTACTGTTATCCATGCAAAAGTGATTTCACTGTGTATGTTCATAATTTTTTTAAATTTCTTAATATTAAAATTAATAGATTCCTTTTTTTTTAAAAAAAAAAAAAAAAAAAAAAAAACTTAAAAACGCATAAAAGCCCAATTTTGAAATCGTAAATACATGAAAGAGACAATACGCTATGTTAATACAGTAAAATTGGAAGACAAATGTTACACTAATCTTCAAACGTCGGATACTGAGTCCCAAATGGCACTAATTTTTAAAGGTACTCACTAAAGATACCAAGAGTGACGCAATACAGTTGTTTTAGATAAATACTGTGTTTTTTTTCTTCTCTGATATTGTGGGCTAAAATTAAGGACAGTTGCAATTCAAACTCAATTTATTAGACCCCATGTTCAGCAAATAACGTGATTAAATATTCCATTATTCAAATTCATACATTCAGAATTGGCTCAAATATTGACTTGACGCAAATGAATAATTCAAGTAAACTATAGCCGGACGCAAGTCATTATGATTTAGTCACGAATGAGTGACAAAAGCCAGGTCATTAATTACATTTGACGCACTTGTGATGAAACAATAATCAAATTAAAACTTAACAACCACATTTAGCAACAGCATATAAAACAGTGCAGCCGTTTAAATGTTTACGACACTCATTAATAGTATCTCGTCTGAAATTCAGCAAGACCCTCATCAATCTGCCACTTCGTGATAAGTCTCCAAAATTAAAAAACTTATATCTGTAATTAAATTTCTTATTTAATGACTAGAAAAATTGTAATGCCTTCACTACGTTTCAGTTACTAAATGAACGATGTTATTCATTTATTATTTGCCATTGGGCCTTATCTGATTACGCAAATCCTTGATTTTCATAACTGCTTGTAATTAAAATTAGTCCACTGTTTCTGCTGGGTAATTGTAACCAGGGACTTCGTGGAGCATTTTTGGAGGAAAGGAGAGAGAGAGGGGGGGGGGGGAGCTTAAGTTTTTTCATTTGTCTGGGATTCGTGTAACTTATGATTTCTGTAATATGATGTGCAACGTGTAGCTTATGAGGCGAAGATTGGGGACCATCCCAGCATTCGCCTAACTGATTGTTGAAAACCACTTAAAAACAGCAGACGGCTGCCACGCGGGGTTCTCGGGGTTCTGTACTCGTGCCTAGTCCCGTTACACGTCCACAATCCAGTTTCGTGTCGTCTTAACGCGTGCAGAAACACTGGCGATGATGGAGACAGTTTATGACTATCTCATTCAATGTTTGATGTGACTAGCCTTGTGTCCTGAACAAGTAATCAATTATTTCCATTCCACTGACAAGCTCTTAGTAGGATTAGAGGTCCAACTGCGAGCCATAGACAAGAAGATTTTAATCGGCTTAGCGTAATGAAGTTAACACGCGATTGATGCGAATTTACTTCAACACCAAATAAAAAAAGGTATGTACAACAAGTCGTTATAAGAAACACCATCACATACGAATTGTATGGAAAACAGTATTTTAATTAAGAACACCGTAATACACAGACGATCGACAAATACTATAAGTAATTCATGGTCAAACCCAAATACATTATGTATACGAGAATAATTTTGAAAGGAAAAAAAATATATTAGCAGCTGATAACATTAGCAACACTGGCCAGATAGCAACAGCTGAACCCAGTAGTTATCGGTTCTCATATGATTCGTGGATTAACTTTTCACATACTGACGGAATATCTATTGAGTCACGTTTAAGGCAAAAATAAGACACCGGAAAAGTGTTGGAATTTCTATAACTATTTGCACCTTGGAGGAAGTACTGCAGGTCATCAGGAACGGTGTAAGTGAAGTTGCTAATAATCGATTACCCGTTGACGTATTTTAATGAGTCGTTCTAATATGACCTTCTACATGGTTAATGAGCGTTGAATGGAATATTGCAGACGTCACTCATGATTCTTCATACAGGCAAATGGCCAGCTAATAGTTCTATGCCTCAAATGTTTAATCCAGTAATTAGTCCTATCTATGTAGTAATTATTCAAATGCAGTTGAAAGAACTAAAAGCTACAACAGCTTAGCGCAGAACACTGTGGTTTGTGGGTTGTAGTAGCTTCGAGTCTCCCATTCTGCACGATGATTGTTGCATGTCGGTAGCTTTAGGGATAAAAGAGATATGGTGGTTGGTAGGGCATTTTCATATTTCGAGCAAAGACGTGTGTGTCCCATTTCACTTTTGAGCTACAACTACTTAGCGCAGACCACTAGTCTTTGTGTGTATGTGTAGCCTCAAGTGTCCCATCGTGCATTATGCTTGTCGGTAGTTGTGGGAGTGACGGAGATATGGTGGTTGAAACTGGTCGACCAAGAGCATTTTCATTTTTCGACCAAATTTTTAATTTTAAAATCTTTGAAATCATATAAAATGTAATAAATTGTTCTTTAAAGTACTTAAATGGACTAGAATGTTCTTGAATATGATCTAGAATACGATTCTATTTCAGCTCTTTCATCTATCAACAATTATAAGTAATTTATATACAACATATATAGTGTAAACCGAATTTGATAGAACTTCCAAATGCAGGAGGAGGTGCATAGGCAACTTTTTATCCTGGAAATATTATTTTAAGGTTCCATACAAAAACAAAAAAAAAACTTTAAAATTCTTGACAAACATGATTGAAGCCGTGGGAAGCAGTTAGTATATTACTATCAACAACAGTTGTAAGAATACTATTTCTTACAATTAATTTTTATCCTTACATTTATATAGTTTCTTTATTCATCACTCAATCACTACATATTCAGACAAACACTTTTTCTTGTTACTACAACCCGAAACAATACACTCAAAGATACTCTCTGCGATATTATAACACAATAATAAAATCTTTGGTCCAAGGATATTATATCACCACTAATTTTTCATAACTTCTACATACACACTAATATTTTACTCTTCATATGTGCCCCCATTTTGTAGTTTTGAATCTATTCTGTGAAACAGAATAGGGTCAACAACTACAAAATGTCTAAAACTAAACATGTTTCTCAAAATTAAAATATAATCTTTACAATCATTAAATTCATTATACATAAAAGAAAACCATTGAACAGTAAAGCATTACAATTAGTTTTTCTACCTGTTAAGTGTGCATTTGACTGTAACGATTCCTCTTCAATTGTCCACAATACAATATAATTTGAAATCCGCCACATTACGTATTGGTCAACAAAGAATTTACAATTCGACAAATACGAAATATCACCACTTATTACTGTATAAAAGAAATCAATCAAACATCAAACCAAAACAGATGATCTTCATCTTCCTTTTTCACACCCTCATGATTGAAAATTCAGTCCATATTCCTAGCATCCCTGGTGGTGTTCTACACTTCTTCAAACTTACGCTTTCTTACATTTCAGCCTTCATATTCTAAATCTAATCTTCGTTTCTTCCTTGTTCTCCAATTTATTACTTTTCTTACATTTTTGCTGAAGTCATTCCCTTCCTCATATTCCTTCACTTCTTGTTTCTTCCATTGTTCATGTCCTTCATTTGTCGTATCTTGTTCTGCCTTTTCGAACACATCAAATAATTCCCTTTCTTTTCCAGGCTCTTCATCTTCTTGTACCACAACTTCCCTTGTCTTCTCGGGTTTACTTTTAAAGTCATTGTAGTCTTCTTTGGCATTAATGTCTTCTTCGGTTACTCCAATATCAGTTTCTCTAATATTCTCCTCTTCTATAATTCCATTATTTTCTTCTTCCTCAGTGAGCGATTTCTTATTGTTGCTTTCTTCTTTGATATTAACATCATTATTTTCTTATTCTTCTTCTGTATCAGATTTCCTATTATCCACCTCTTCTTTTATCTCAACCTCCTCTTCCTGTTCTTCATTTTTCATTTGAATTATTTCTTCGTCTAGGGCCTTTATTTTGGTTATATTCTCCATGTATATTTTCTTACTTTCTTCTATTTGATTCGAAATACTGGTGCAAGAGTGATTCTGCTGTTCTTCCAACCTATTAATTTTTTGGTCCAGGTTCCTTTCTGTTTCGTCAATTTTTAAGTCCACTAACTTCTCAATTTCAACCTCCCTTTCACCCATATGTTGATATAAGTCTTTCATTCTTCTCTCCAAATTTTTTCTCCAACACCTCCGTATCAGTTCTTAGCAAATTTTGTAGTTACAACTGGTATTTCCTTATTTCATCCTGTGAAATTCTTGCTGTAAGGTTTCTTGCTTTTGACTAAGCTGGCCGATCAATTCTTCAGCATGTTTTTTTCAGATTTTCTTCAGATATTTCTTGTTGTCTCTTTAAATTTTCTTCCGATTTTTCTTGCTTCTTCGTAAGCTGTCTTTTCAAGTCTTCTTGCGAATCTAGAATCCTATTCATGATCATACATAACATTTGATTCATATCTTCTTTCCCATATATGTTAGTGGTTTCTGTTTTACTTAAATCAGGTATCTTTAGCTCCTCAGCAGTAGTCTCCTCAGGAGATCTCAAAAGAATATTTTCACATGAACTATCGATCTCCATGTCACTCAGATTTGGTCCTGAAGTTGTATTTTCTGTTTCTACTACCCTTTCACTACTATTTTCCATTTAAACTATTCCTTCTCTATTTGAAGTATTTTTAGACAATTTACTTAGAGCAAGGTGCCCAGTACCAAATAAGTATTTCGACACCACAGCTTTATAATCGTGAATAGCAACGCATATAATTACGACAAACGTTATCTCTGACACTACTTCACTTATTCGTTAGCGACAATTCTCACCAACGAATTAAAAAATTGAACAGAAATCCCAAAACAAATTTTATAACACAGCATTGCCACTTTATATATATAAAATTTCAGAACAATCTGAATATTACCTAAATAAAATTCAACTTGATCCAGTTCTTTTTAATTTTCAGTTATATAATTTCTGAAATTCAACTTGTTTTCCAATTATTTAATATGTCAATATTCATTGACATCTGTCAACTGAAACATATCCAAATACTATGTAATGTTATGGTTATACTTGCGGTTCACTGCGTTGATCCCAAGATTGCAAATTCCTTTCAGGTGGCAATTCAGTTTTAAAATTCCAACTTTCGTCCTTTTCAAAGTCTGACAATTGTAAGAATACTTATTTGTTACTTTTAATTCTTATATTTATATATTTTCTTTATTCATCACTCAATTACTACATATTCAGTCTAACACTTTTTCTTGTTACTACAACCCGAAACAATACACTCAGAGATACTCTCTGCGATATTATAACACAATAATAAAATCTATGGTACAAGGATATTATATCACCACTAAATTTTTCATAACTCCTACGTACACACTGTTCACAGTACCATTAAAATACCAATAATTTTAGTTTATTTCTATTCTTTGAGTCGGATGTGGCTTCATATTCTAGAGAAACGAGCGCGTACAGTACATTCAAGAATTTAAGTAGCACTAAATATGTGACATATTTTGGCATGTTTAACGGACATAAGTGAGATGACACTTGGCGTGTAGGAACACTAGAAGCGTGATTTCAATAATTGTCGCTACTTTCAGATCACTATGTTAAATATCTGATTCCATTTTAGGTAATCGTCTAGGTAAATACCCCGGTGAATACCAGTTTCCTCTAGAATAGTACATACTTTATTAACAGACTTATATTGCTCACCAATAAATGTCATTAGTCTCATCATTACTCTATATTACTCGTATCTTGAACGATGATTGGACGGAAAGAGCCAGAAAAAAAGTTTGATCATATCTATCACTTCAGTCTGATTTCTGTCACTTATCTTCAGACTTTACGGCTAGCTGAAATTACAGGTCGTGGTACTGAAACACAAGGCTTACCGTCATTGTTTCTGTTGACATGTTTTATTATATTACTACGAGACTACTTCGTCCGTGTGCAGTTTCTGATGTGCAGAAGTGAAGAAGCTATCCATTAGTCAACAGCTGGTGGAATCCAATTTCAACGAGTAACTATTGAGCCAAACATTCTATAGCAGGACAGGGCACGGTCTTTGTTTGTCATCTGAACTCCCACCGACTTATTTCAAGGAATCCACAACACTATATCATGCACTGAGGTGTTCCTAAATAGAAAACGTTTGACTTACATTTGGCCTCCACGAACGCAGCTACCGAAATTTTGATCGCCTGAATTCGTTTGTTGAATAACGTACGGTCAACCGTAGTGGGTGAGCGGTAATGCTCTGTAACAACAACGCTTCCTAGCTTCTTGTCCTATATAATTTGGCAGTGTTAAAATTTCATTGTTAACGTATCCTTCAACGTATGTTAGAATGTTTGAACTGATCACACATTTCAGGTTTTTAGTGGCAGTCTACGGTAAAGTGTCTTGGCTCAGTTCCAGAAGATCATAAGTCTTCATTGAGACCGATTGCGTGGATGGTTTAGTTCATCGACCTATGTCAAATGTATTTTAGCATATTCTGCGGCTGCCTTACTATCAACATTTATCTGTCTGTACAAAGATCTTAGATTAATTAACAGCGATTTAACTGGCAGGTCCATGTTTCACAACATCATGGAGTACACAGGAATCCACTATGTTCTCAATATTTTATTCAGTTTTGTTTGGATTCTTTATTGATATGGATAAACAAGAAATTAGATAGACGTACTTTTCGTAGCAGCTAGTGACCTTCCTCCTTTCAATACTAGACACAGTTAGCAACAGCTGCCATGTAAGGAGCTTGTGTATCTAATAACTAGCAGAAGCTTATTTCTGTAATATAGCGAATCAAATACATACCATCCATAATAGAAAGCTGCCTCCAGAGTTTTCAGTCGTACTACTAACTGTTTTATAGGTTCAATGACGTAGAGATCTCAAGACTAGTGGAATGAATATTCTATGCATATCCTGAATCATCTTCAAAAAGTGTAATGAACCGTTAGTTCCTCTGATACATGGAAACAGAAAGTGTTGGTGAACTCAAGTTTCTCTGCTATGAGTTGTTTCGATTATATCATTTCTTTATTTCTTCTTAATACTGCACCCCAAAAACTTTTAGAGTAATAAGTCTGAAATATCGTTTATATATACATATATATATATATATATATATATATATATATATATATATATATAATTCCATCCCTGTAAAATTAATGTTATCCTGTGGTGAATAAAAAATCTTCATTTTATGATTCCTGTTATTCTATTATCATTTAAATCTCTGTTCCAAACTCACCTTCGATTTATTTCTTTTCTCACCTCTGTTATTCGTATAAATGTCCTTGAAGCATGACTACAGTAATGTTTTACGTAGAATTATTTGTTCTGAATTCTATTCATAATACTAAAACGACGTATTTTGAATGTTTTTTTTTTCTCCTAAGAGCAAACTAAAGTTCTATTTAGTATTTCAATCCATAATCTTTTGCTTCTTACTAAGCATCTTTGGATGCAAGTAAGAATAGAAAATAACTTGCTTTCAACTTTCCAATGCAGAAAATCATTGAAGAAATCTTAACTTTGCGAGCTCTCCACATTACATTGTTAAAGTATAGCATTTATCTTATCCTGTATGAATCCCGTAAAAATCTGTGGTCTCCTTTTACACACCCGTATTTCAGACACTTCACATCAACCGATTTCAATACAGTTCGTGTTGTCTTTTAATGGTCATTTTCGTCCAATCATTGCAATTAGCTTTACTTGCCGCATATATTGCCTACTACACATTTCTATATACCATAATTGCATTCTTTAATTCATACTCGTTCAGATTTTTATCACTTGCGTGACTTGTGTATTTTTTAGGATCTATATCTGTAGTTTCACTGTGTTAGAGAGAATAGTTTATAGTATATAGACAAATGCGGTTACACCTTATAGTGTTAATTTCTAAATCTTAAGTCATGTAATTTCACTGAACTTATATTATACTCAGAAACGTCGAAGATAAGAATTGTTTTGCTGGTTAGAAAGGAATTAACATAAAAAAACTCATTTTGCACTTAAAGATATTAATTCTTTGCAAAGAACAATGTAATTTTTGTGGAATGACACTGAATATAGAAATATCTGAAATTATTATTCATGTTTTTTAAATGTTTTAATCATTAATAGCATTATGGTTATATATTTTGACTTTGAGATTAATTTTTTTACAGCTTTCATCTATAAAAGACAACAGGGAATAATTGTTTACATTGGAATTCAAAGTTTAGTACTGTTTTTGAAACTTGTAACACAAATAAGGAGACACGTCATTATAACGAAATTTATTTCCACAGTTTAGGGATACGACAATACACGGACGATTAGAATTACAGAACTGTACATGCGTCCTGCAAGTGAGAATTCCGTACAATCGTGGCATGGAATCAAAGAAACCCTGGAAATGTTGCCGACGAACTTACTGCCACGTGGTTTGTAGGCGCATCCACAAAGCATATACGGTGGTCGCAGGAAGACTAGAATAAACAATTTGCCGACCAACCATTTCCCCGACATATTCGTCGGTCGTCATGTTAGATGAACGTACAGGTCAGGGAAGCAATGGTACACATCATTCTTCACAGAAGGCTTGCACATTCCTCGCCACATGTGGCCGGCGTTATCCTGCTGAAATATGGCGTGAGGAGCTGCCTGCAAGAATAGAAGTGCCCTCTAAAATCTCCTTCATCTATCGGTTGCCCTCAATTCATAGGATAGGAAATCACATGCAAATGGTGCCCCAAACAATCACACTTTGGTATTTTTCCTCTATGCCGCCCAGCAGTGCAGTATTCTCGATTGTGTTCATAGATACGCAGCCTTCACCGTAGGACAAGTCAGAGGATTCGTCCGAAAACACTACATTTTTTCACTCACCACGGCCTTCTCTTGCCTATAGCAGTCTGAGGAGTTAACGGTTTCTGGTAAATGGAAGCCGACGTAATGGCTTATGTGCGACTAGTCCAGCCCTCAGCAGACGTCTCAACACCCGCTGCAGGGCTACGATGTCGAGCCAACACTGTGGAGGAAGCTCTTCTGTCGTATGCGGTGATGCGGACAAGATGGCGCGGTCGCATTGTGTGGCCCAGCACCCGATCCTCGCTGTGTACGACCTTCCGCTATCCACTGCATTAACACGCGCGTCACTGTTGTGGCAGCATGCCCAGTACGAGCAGCAATGTCGCGGTACTGCAAACCCGTTTCCCGGAGACCATTCTGCCATTCGAACTCTCTCAGGTGTTGATATTGGGCTTTATGACGGTACTAGGCATACTCACGTTTCCACTTCTTTTGTTGGTCTGCACTCACTTAGCGCGGAGCCTACTTGCCTGCTACCTCTCTGCCCGAAACTGGGATTACAGTTACGGACAGCAAAATTAAATTCGGCACCATATGTTAGGAGTGGCGTAAATCAATCTCGACCGTTAAAAGTACTCGTTATTAACTGTAGAAGTGTTTGTAATAAGCAGCCTGAGCTTGAAAGCATTATTAGTAGAACAGAAGCTGATATTGTATTAGGTACTGAAAGCTGGTTCAGCAGAAATTTTTAACAATAACATGAATGTTTTCCGTAAGGATAGGTTACATTCAAATGGAAGTGGTGTATTTATAGCTGTTAGTAAACACCTGTCGTGTAACGAAATAAATATTGATACGGTCTTTGAAATCCTATGCATTAGACTAAAAGATAATTTTTGCTCATGTGAACATTCTCTCCTAAACGATATGCTATTATGTATACGGAATAATGGTAAGGAAACTACAGCACTAGTTACCATCTCACGTATTCTGGTTATTATTTTTAAACGGAATGATTCTCAGCCAAGCTAAGTTTTAAGGAACATCTTTAATGTGCTGGCTTCATTTTAAACTGATGTCACATGTACACTCAGGAACCTGGTGTAAACACATGAATTATAGCTTTACGGGCTTTGCCGCGTCGTTTATTGGATAATTTATCTCAGCTTTCGGCTGTTATACTCCAGCCTACTTCAGAGATATTTTTTCTATTTATTTTCACATAGCAACCGTCGCCAAGCATCGCAGAGGAAAAGGCCGCTATCTTCGTTGATGTTGGAATTCCTTAAGATTTCTGCTGCCTCTTTCACACGTCGAGGCCACCACTGGTCTTCTCTCCACAGCAGCCCCGTTTCTTCAAATTTTATCTCATGCCCGGTGTCAATAGCTAGGCGAACGACGGCAGATTTGTCGCTGTTGTTATATTTGTGGTGGTGGATATGTTCTTTAAGTCTCTCCGCCACTGTGCGACCTGTCTCTCCAATGTATAAACTGCCACAGCTGCAGGGGATTTCGTAAACACCCGTAAGCTGGTGTGGGTGTAATTTGTCTTTTACCCTGGATAATGACTGGCTGAGTTTGCAGTGAGATTTGTATATGATTCGCACCTCCACCCGCTTAAACAGTTTCACAGTCCGGTCAGTGATGCCACGTATGTATGGAAGACAGGCGAATTTTCTTGGCACATTGGTCTCATGAGATAAGTTGACGTCTTCCATGGGTTTTTTAGGTCTGAAAACCCTTCTGATGTCTGATTCACTATAGGCGTTGGCTCGGAACATTTTTGTAAGAGTCTCCATTTCTTCCCTCAGAGTTTCCGAGTCACATACTGTCTTCGCTCTTAAATTCAGTGATGCTAATACGCCTCTCTTCGTTGCCGGGTGATGGTGCGAAATGGCGTGCAGATATCTATTGGTGTGGGTCGCCTTGCGGTACACCGTATGACCCAAACGTCCATCACCTCGCTTTTGAACCAGGACATCGAGAAATGGCAGTTGTCCATTTTTCTCCACTTACATGGTGAATTGGATTCTTGGATGGGCACTATTGAGGTGGTGTAGGAACTCCTGCAAATGCTCCTTCCCGTGAGACCAGATGACGTAGGTATCTTCGACGTGTGAAAGAGGCAGCAGAAATTTTAAGGAATTCCAAAAACATCAACGAAGATAGCGACCTTTTCCTCTGCGATGCTTGGCGACGGTTGCTATGTGAACATAAATATAAACAGTATCTCTGAAGAAGGCTGGAGTATAACAGCCGAAAGCTTAGATAAATTATTCAATAAACGACACGGCATAGCCCGTAAAGCTATAATTCATGTACAAAGACAGCCGCTCAAGTCTTAAGAATCATTTAACTGGTGTAAGCAGTTTTAAAGCTTCATATGCGATCATATATCTCTTTATTTGCGCCGGTTATTTAAGTTATGTTATGAAGAGAATGAGCAGTAACCTTTGTCCCATATCCATGTAGCCATATATTTGTTTTCTTTAGAATGCAAGTGGTAAGTAAAACAATCAATATGAGTTAAAGATAATTCATCAGTATTAAGAAGAGCATGGCGTCAACAGCACATGATGACTGGACGTATATGGAAATGTTTCCTATGACGAGATCTTACCCTTCTGTCTTTACTTTACTTCTTGGGGGGTGTACTCTCTTTTTAAGCCGAATTAATGCCAAACCACTTCAAAGTGTCCTTGTTTATTCAAGTTAATTTTGGGGTCAGTATTGTCATTAATGTTTCCTTATTCTAACTGAAAAAATAAATATCTTCTTGTTTTACTGAAGTATTACACTGGTTCCCGAGCCAGTACAGTAATTAACAATAGCCTCTTCTCATTCAGTCAGTTTCATAATAATAATAACATTATTAAAAGAACAGTGAAACTGATACCTTAGAATAAATGAGTTCCATCTGATGGTATTTCAAATTTTGTGCGGATAAGAATAAGCAACAGTAATTAATTAAGGCAATCTTTGAAAGATACACAGTTAAAAAATCGTAAGTGGTCTCATTAGCTCCTAATACAGCAACAAGGGTATGAACTATCCTGTCAAAGGAAGAAAACTTATGGAATTTTTGTGTGTTATCTGATTTAAAACTGTTAAGATAAACTGTTTTTTGCTTCGATACTTTAACACCGTTATAAATTCAAATAATAATGAAATACTAAAATATACATTTAATGTAGCTACGATGAGTATTTCCAACTACCTCATTTTTAGAGCTTCCAGCAGTAATAATTGTCATCAGTTATACAGTGAAAAAAACAGATAATGTAGTAGAATAAAAAAGAAGTAGACCTACGCATGGGAGTAAGGGCAAATGGGAAGAGATGGAAAGGCGTTGTGAGCTGCCTGCGTGATACCTGAGGGTAACGTTATCTGAAATATACGTTCCGAGTGTCGCTCGCAGCTCGGCCTGCGCTTAAGGCATAAAAATTCAGGGAGTGTCTGAACTCCGATATCTCGGGCGCCGCTTCTCGAAGTATTGCCAAGAGAGGTTTTCTTTGCATTCGGAATTCCGTTGCTTGGTCGGGCGGTAGTGGTTACAGGGCCACGCTCCTGGAATGTGGGCAACCCCGTGTGCCTGCTCTGTCACAAGAGCCGCAAGCCACCGCGTCTGCGCACCACCGCGAGTCTGTAGCTCCTAACATGCCCTCCAGAACTGAATACAACTTTTTACTGTTAGTAACTCACGTACGACAGTAACACTGACCAACAAGGACTTTGGTGGTTGGGAAATAAGCACCATTTATATTCGAAATTTGTCCCCTGATTCCAAATAAGACCTTCATTTTGACATATCAGGTCTAGTTTTTAAGTTACGTGACATCCCTCTGTTATATATTAGGTGTTTGTTAAAGTGCATTATGTTTACAATTGTTTGCATGTCAGTGACAGTCCGTATGTTATTTTATCATACGTATGATAAATATGAATCAAGTAAAACTGTTTTAGAGAAGTTTCTTTATCATGAGCGTAAATTGATGATTCACGTTGATTTAAATGTGATGAATTATCTCTTACAACAGCGAACAAATTATACAAAATAGCCATCTCTCCGTTGTATGAGTGATAGTAGAGACCTTGACTGTCGCTACACTAAGAGACACAGGTCCCTTCGAACAAATATAGCTCCAGGTAGAGCTGCCCCCATATTAGAAGAAACGTTAGTTGAGCGAGGAAAAATTATCTTCCAGCTTTGCACAACAAACTCGCATTGTTAATACAAACTTGAAGAGTGCTTTAAGTATGTCTGAAATGCCTTTCCAGGTACCTAACACGTTTGAAAAACTTAAAGAAGAGATTTTAGATGGATCAGTCATCCTTAAGGTCATACAGGGCGCAATGGTGCACGAAAATGAAGCATTAGCTTGAAGAACATTTGTAGAAGAAGTACATACGTTCCTTAGGAAACACAAAAGTGAATACTACAAAGACCTTGTTAGTAACATGCTTCAACGTTTCGTGATATTGGCGCCAATATGAATATCAAAATGCATTTTATTTTTAGTAATATTGATTTCATCTCTGAAAATCTCGGAGATATTGGTGGCAAACAAGATGAATGATTCCATCAGGACATCAAGAAGATGGACACTCGGTAGCGAGGCTATGGGATAGGGTGAGGAGTGACTATTGATCGTGTTTAAAACTATATAATCCTATTATTCAACATAAACGGCGCACAAAAAAGTGTAAATTTATTCTTTGAATTTTCTGATAAATTCTTTCCATTTTAAGTTTTGAATATATGTTTGTGTTTTGTTTATGCGTCACGCACACTTAATCGCTTATTATTCTTTGCCTTTTATGTGATTAAAATAAACTATGTTAATGAAACAGACTTATTAAATTTTCCAAAAAGACTCTAATACCAGCCCATGCACACTGTTGGAAATGTTTTACAATGTAATTGAGCTAAATGAAGATGAGCATAGAAAAAAAAAAAAAAAAAACTAGAGCTGATAGAGGAATCAAAAGTTTTTTTCGAATTTATAAGTCAAAATTACGTAAGAATTTGTTAAAACATTCCAGGCACCAGACAAAAAAAATCTTGTTGCCCCGTGTAAAGTATTCAAGCTCCATACTTGATGTGTATGCCTGAATTGACTATCAACGGATTTCTCCCTCTCTCTTCATATTTCATTCATCCAGAAGGCAAACAATACGCAGCACTGAACGCAAACATATTACAGGCATTTAATAAGGGGTACCCAAAAATAACCGGAATAGCATTGTCGTGGGTGGAGCTGGTGTAGTACGCTTTTCTGCAGCTAGGCATTTACAGCGCAACTCATAGTCAGTTCAGTTCCGCCTGGGTTGTCGACCTGGCTTGTTCCATTAATATGCAGTGATTGTTTCTGCTAGCGCGGTTTTGTTATTGTTTCGTTGTTGGTTATGGTTAGTTTAAGTGAACAACGTGCAACTGTGATATTTTGCTTTCTACTCAGGAAAAATGCTGCTGAAACTGTTTAAATGTTGAAAACAGCTGACAAAGAAGACGCTATGGGAAAAACTCAAGTGTACCAGTGGTTCGCTCGTTTTAAAAATGGCGACTTGTCAATTGATGAAAAACCTTATTCTGGACGTCCATCAGAACCGAATCGGCAAAAATGTTGAAAAAATTCTAAAGTTTGTGCTCTCAGACCGTCGACGGACAATTTACCAACTCTCAGAGATTAGTGGGTTATCTTGGAGCTTGGTTTAGCGAATTTTAACCGAAGATTTGGGAATGAAGATGGTTGATGCCAAGTTTGTTCCTCGGGCTCTGGCTGACAATCAAAAATAACGTCGAGTTGAAACATGTAGTGCTTTGAAACAACAGCTTGAAATTGATCTAGATTTTCTGTCAAAGGTCATTACCGGTGATGAGTCATGGTGCTATGGTTACGACCCAGAAACAAAGCACCAGTTAAGCAAATGGAAGACGTCATTGTCACCCCGTCCAAAAAAATGTCTTCAAGTCAAATCAAACATCAAAACAATGCTCATTTGCGGTTTTAATGCCAAGGCCGTAGTTCATTCAGAGTTTGTTCCCACACATCATACCGTCAATCAAACCTCTTATTTGTAAGTTTTAAGAAGATTACGCAGCAGTGTTCGTCCAAAAAGACCCGATTTGTGGCAGACAGCAGACTGTTCTTCCACCACGACGATGCACTTGCACACACAGCTATCTCTGTTCGGCAGTTTATGGCTAAAAATGGCATTATTCCACTGCCCCCGCACTTTACTCGCCTAACCTGGCTGCTTGCGACTTTTTCTTATTTCCACGCATGAAAAGGGGCATGAAAGGGCACCGATTTGACAACATTGAAGAGGTCAAGAAAAAAAAAGTGGGAGGTGCTGTCAACCATTTCTGAAGATAACTATAGAAAATATTTCGAACAGTGGAAGCACCGATGGGACAAATGTATTAGTTGTAATGGAGAGTATTTTGAAGGGGATAAGGTTGATTTAAAAAAAAAAATATGTAACCTTTAAAAAATAATTCCGGTTTGTTTTGGGTAGTCTCTCGTAAAAAGTCACACTTTGAGCGGTGAAAAAGAACGTTATAATTTTTGGAAGAGAAAGTCAAACGGAACTGTCAATTGTCGACAATATTTGTAAGTATGATTTCCAAAGGCAGATCTAGTTACCGAATAACTACCTATTTGCTGTGTATCTTTTTTTCATACTGAATTTATGTTGCATGAAAATGTTTTAAACCCGTTTTGGCACATCGTTTGCATCTACCACCTCTTTTACTCTTTGGAAGGTTATGGTTGTTAGTGGTCCACAGACATACCTGTACATACTTCAGTATGTTCTACAGAACTGCCCAATAAGTAATATTCGAAGTGGTCAGGCCTGATGGTGTATGATCAGATTGCATTATTTGTGTTTATAAAGCTATGATAAAAAATCTCCAATTGAATCACAAACACATCGTCACCGCGTATAATGTTTGCCATCTATCGGCATGTGCTTGAAGTACTTCTATGAAGAGAAATGTACGTATCTATACAAAGATATCAACAACGAGTAAACTATTCTCTGCGGAGGTATTATGATATTTACTGTGTTAACTTATTTCTCGTACAAAAACCCTCAATGCGATGAGTTACATAAATTTTATAACAATTTCTTAGACAACTATCTAATAAATCTCTATTAAAAGTATTCTGTATGTTAACCAATGACATATGCTATCACTATGTGTGTTTTAGTTGAAATCTTTACATCAGTTTTCGCGTTATACATGGATAGACAAACTGACAAAAATTCTAAAGTTTATGGCTTTGGAACCTCTACCATCAGAATTGTAAGTAGAAAATACTCTTTGTAAATGACTTTCGTTTACGGAAACAAACATTTATAAAGTCTTATTACATAATATACATTATTATAAAGTATATAGATAATAAATATTATATTTGTGATTGATGGGAAACCTTAGCGTTACATTACAGCTGCGGATGTAAAATAGATCAGTGTCCTATTACACTCTTTGTGGTGTTATGGAATATTTATCACTTCATATGGCTTATTAGACTAATAACAACACAGACAAACAAAGTGTGTGAATACAGTGGCCTTTAGTCTTCCCGGAATGTGTAGTGCATCACAGAAAACATATAAATTAATTCGCTGATAACAGTTAGCTAAATACGAAAGTAACTTAAAAAGTTAAGTTCTCGACCATATGTAGCGATTCTAACAACAGACACAAAGTTTCAGGAAAAAGCCTCTTCTTCAATCCTTTTAAAAACAAAAATTAGCTTTTCATGGATTTCTGTAACTATGTCCATTATTAAAACGCAAATTGTTATATGGAAGCAGAGAAACGTTCAAACTTCCCTCAAGTAATATCAATTATTGCGTAGTTATTTTTTCTCTTCGTTTCATTTGAAATGTGCTGTCTACCATACATAATTCACGCTTGAATGGAGACAATGATTTTTTCATTATTTTGTTCATTGAGTTCCAGAATAGCTTTTACAAATGAACGCAGAGGCTATTATCGGTCACAAATGGAATGTACGCTTCTGTTCCTACTTGCAATGCATACATAAAACGTAACGAAGAACAAAATACATCCGATGCTTATGACTGATCACATTTTTATATGAATGAGAATGAAAACAATTATAATTTTGATTGTATTATTGATCCAACAGCAGGTGCCGATCGCTGCTTTCAGTCTATTAACGAGACCTACTAAACTTAGTGATTAGATGGGCTGTATACGTAATCCAAAGAATATTGACCTAAGTTCGCATACACAAAGTAATATTGGCCAATGACAGCCCTGTGAAAAGTGTCATTCTGCTCTCACACAATGCAGCACCACGACTTTTTCCGTATGTAACGGAATGTATTAATGTCTCGGAATCTAAGTTTTATCAAATATTTTGAATTTTGACTATTGTGGAAGATTATGCGTGTTCTTCCTTCGATGTCCCATTCTGCCTAACAGTTTTGAATTTTTTCTTGTTAAAAGTCATCGATTTATTTGTTCAAAAAATGAAAATAATGTAAAAACAAAATTTGATACCACGGAAATATACGCAAAAGAATTTCGACAAGAAAGATTTGTGAAAATTATTAAGTATAAGAATACACTTCTGGAAATATCAGTGAAAGAGCGTTCAGTTTGCGAACAAAAATAGCTTTGTACTGTACAAATTGTGCCCTTTTTGATAACAATGATTTTAAAATTTCGGTGTTCTTACTCCTTTGAAGTAAAGGAGAGACAACCCATTGATTACACTCCAGTAGAAGTCAGAAGGGAAGGATACTATCAAAAAATTAACCGAAGAGAATCACTATTTACGCTGCAATAATAAATACTGAATTATTTATATTAACTAAATAACAAGGACCAAATGACCAGTCATCATTGTTGGAAAACTAGCAATGCCATAGCCTACGACTCAGGTTGTCATAATAATTTGCTGTAAAAATGCTATGAGTTACTCCAGTCTTGTATGACTGGATTTGCATCATATCTTTGCGAGTATGAGACGGAATATCAATCTCTGACACCTGATTTCTACCGGTCTAGTGGCTCAGTGGTTATGACATCTTACTGGAGATCGAATGGTCCCCAGTTTGAATCCTGGTCTCGGCTGGGGTACTTAATCAGGCGTCTACCTCATGAACAGCGTGATTTTTAGTGTAAACTATGCCAGAACGCTTCCCTGGTTCGGATTCCAAGTTAAACTGTAGGATTACCTTATTAGGTGACGACAGGATGCAATAGCTATAATCATGAAGTAGTTCTGATGGATATTGGATGATTCAGTAAACCATAAGCCAAAACTGAAGAGGGAAATAGGAACAAATATAGGAAAGCACAGATTTTTAACTTGAAGAGATAAATATTTCAGGGAACGTTTCAGCAAATGGAAGGATGGCACGAGTACAGTAAAGGTGGAAAGAGTGAGTAGTAGGTAATATTTGAAACAACTAAACAAGGAATTATTAATAGGAAAGAAGGTGGCTAAAGATGGGTTTATGAAGAGTATTATAGACGCAGGGGGACCACTGACTGATGCATCTAGAAATTTCTGTGACTATGTTAGAAAACAGAGATAAAGGGAAAGTGTTGAGACGATTATAGATAAGGACGGAGAAGAAGTTACTGAGAATTTGAAACAGGCAGAGATTTTAATTAACCGATTTAGTGAGAACCATCAGAAACGGGAGGGGGGGGGGTCTAAATCGGAGAACGAGATTAACAACACAATTAGAAATGAGCAGACCAAGAAATTTTGACATTCATTCTGAGTATATCATGAAGGAACAAAGAAAGCTGAAAAAACGTGGAGTGGCTAGTGTAGATAATACAGTATTACTACATATCTCTTAAAGATAGCATGTTTTGACAATGTACCCTATCTTGAAATATTATCTAAATTGAATCCAGATACTTGCTGTTTACCAGAGGACTGGAAAAATGCGATAGTAGTACTGGTGTATAAAGGTGGAGTGAGAAATAGAGTAAAAATTATAGGCCAATTAGTATGACATCAGTGGTAGGTAAATTAATGGAGATATTGATATGCAACCCCATAAATATATGTGAGAAGCGTAAGTGGTTTTCATGTTGGCAACATGGCTTTAGGCAAGGATATTCATGCGAATCTCGGTTAGTGGAATATATGCTACATATTTCTGTATAAATGGACAAGGGAGGTCAAATTGATGGTGTTGCACTAGACCTTCCAGCGGTCTTTGACAGAATGAGCGAAAAAATGGTGGTAAATAAATTAAAAACTACTGGAGTTGATGAGAAAGTGATTTGCTAGGCAGAAAAACTATAAAAAGTAGAAAGCAAAAAATTATTGTAGGAAATGCAGTATTGGAAGTAAAAATGGGAGTGCCAATGCGTAGCGTATTGTGACCATTAATATTCTTTTTTTTTTTTTTTTTTTTTTTTTTTTGTAACAGTTTTACGTCCCTTTTTAACAACGTGGTTTTTAGAGACGGGAAAGGATGGGGCAAGGAATGGGAAGGAATTCGGCCATGGCCTTTTGAAGGAAGCATCCCGGCATTCACCTGGAGTGATTTGGGTAAACCATGGAAAACCCAAATCTGGATGCCCGGACGGGGATTCGAACCGCCATCCTCCCGAATGCGAGGCCAGAACGCTATCCGTTACACCACCACGCTCGGTACATTAATATTCATTATTCTAATGAATTGATGGATTGCTATTTGAAGTTAGGTTGTTTGTAGATGACGTAATGCTGTATAAAAGGATCAAAACACCAGATGACTGTGAATAGCTGCAGGGTGATTTGGGCAGGATATCTAGCTGAGTTGGTAAACATGGGATGAAGATAAATGAAAAGAAGAGTCAGCTTATTAGATATAAAGATAATGATTATGACCACAATGTGGGAAAAGAATTGCTTGTTGGAGACTTGAAATGTAAGTATCTTGGCAAGTTTGATAACAAGCTCAGTTAGGCAGCATACATTGGACAGGTAGTGAAAAGGGTTCAACATCTTTCACTTTTTGGAGGGAGTCATGACAGGATGAACTTGAAAAGTAAAGGAATTGGGTTACAAAACGTTGGTTAGACCATTGCTTAAATAGGGTGGTGTAGTATGCGAGCCACATTTTTGGCATAAAATACAGGAGTTGGAGGAGGTTCAAAGAAGGACTGTTAGAGTTTTCTGTGGAAATTACCGTAGAACACAATCAGTAACCGATGTGAGAAAAGAGCTGGATTGAGATTCAATTTAAGACAAGAGGAGGGTGACGAGGGTCATGGGAGTGTACAAGGCGTATATTTGTGATGAGGCGTGGAAAGATATTGGTGTAAGAATTAAAAGTAATGCATGGAAGGGAAAGTATGGCTATGACCTCTAGCTGGCACTCGATTCAGGTACAAGGGAGTGGGAAGATTTTATTTCGTAGGTAAGGGGTCAGGGATTAGAATAAGTTACCAAGAGAATTGATGAATAATTTACGCAAAACGTTGAAACAATTTAAAGTTGAAATTTGTAGAGTATAAAAGTAGGTGGGTACAGGTAAGGGGAAATGGGTGTCTAGGGAAATTGCCATCGAAGCGTGCACTCCATGGTAATGAAATAGGAGCGGAATGCGCAACCAATATAACGCCCTTTCAAGAGGTCACTAACCCTCATTTATCTACCCAGTAGTTTTCAATATTTCGTCCAGTTACCATCTACAGATTGGTGAATACCGACGAAGTGGCTGCTCTCGTAACATGTATGATACTAGATTGGTAACCATAATTTCTTCAGCAGAAGCAGTAGCAATGACTGAGAATAATATTCAAGAAACTAAAATGAACTATTCAAGCGTTTCCTGATTCTGGAATAATAATTTAAAAATAATCGAAAACTTTTGGAAAACTTGGCCTATACTAAGTACAGTAAGCCTATATTAAGTATGTTTTATTAATTATTTTAAGCATTGAAACTAACACCATATCACTAAACTGGTAAGATACCTGTAGAGTGAGTGAAATTCTGACGTAGGAGACAGTGTAATGTAGTCCTTGCAGAGTGTCGGGCGCTACAGCGGAGGGTGAACTGGCCAACAGGCGACGCCGTTATCACGGCTACACCAGCGCTGCCGGACAAACTTCATTACCCGCCGTGATAACATTAAATCAATTATCGGAGCCGTAGGGGCGGGCTCTGCAGTGCTTATGGCGGGGGATTTGCAAATTACGCAGACTAGATTTGATGAGGCGGCATTTCATAGCGGGACCACCTGCCGGCCCGTGCTGTTTGCTAATCAAACGAGATGATTGCCCGCCAGGCAGACCACACACCACCTTCACCCTGCACAGTGCGTCACTCCCGTCCTCGAACAAGCAACTCCGTGTAATACTGGCGGTATTAACGCGTCCAAACCTTTCTGCAGTTTGTCGTAACGAAAGAAAGCCAATCATACTCAGCTACAGTACAGTATTAAACAGCTTTTATTCCGAATAATTTTATTTATTTTTAATTCTTGTGTTGGTCTTTACTTATTTTCATCAAACACGGCATTAAAACTATAAAGTTCCGTATGTAATGCGTGACTGTTTGTTATTATCTATCTCTACTTAACAGTGTTTTTAAGGAAAAATTTATGACGAACTTGTTACTTTCCTTAAAACCTGCACAATAGTAATAGGAATTTCGTTTTTAAGTAATTCTGATAAACATGACACTAACTATTTGCCAATATTCAGACACTAGCATTATTATTTTTATACTAGCCCGTACCCGCGACTTCATACGAGTGGATTAAGAATTTTTTTGCCAGAATTAAATATAAAAAGTTGTTGGTAACGAAGGATTGGTCCCAAACAATATCGAGTCGGTATAATATGACAGGAAAGCTATCACTATATCATTGTACCGTCGAACCTGTCTCTTGAAGAGAATCAATTTCCAACATATTTCTGGCACCATTTGATAAGGTCTCAAAATTCGTAACTACAACTGTTAATCATACTGGAAAAAATATTCTGTGCCCTTCATACAGATTTCCTTACAAAATTCCATCACAACGATATAGCCATTTAGTCGTCAAAACGTAACAAAAAGACAGAGACTTACTTCTGTATTTATAATAATATTACTGTGGTTCACACTCACACACTGATTGCGAACAACACCTGAGGGATCATTATAACGTAAAAAAGTGTACACCTACAACATTGCAAGACTACCTACGATTTGCCTCGCATTGCACCCCTAACTTTCTAATATCTACAGTTTAACATTCAATCCGAATAACCTACGGCCCAGGCCTGACTCTTACGAGTCTATCGCCGTATTTCGAAGTAATGAGACAACATGTGTTATTTATACAGATAATTTTTCAACCAAATGTAGACAGTATTTTTCTTCTTGTTTCAAAGGATAAGTGTGCAAAGTTTCATCGAGATTCGATGAAAACTGTGGATTTGTTGAAGAACAAACAAACATACATTCATCTTTATATATAAAGATTTGTAATAAAGTACTTTAAGAAGGAAAGGGTGGTTAACCTTATCATTCATGAGATAGAAAATAAAACCTACGCATTTACAAACAAATATTGATATATTTATTTTCCTTCTGACAACTGAATGTAAATAAACTTTATTTCTTCCAAAAAAACAAATGATATACATGATTGAGATTACTAATTAATTTCAGCAAGAGGCCTTAGAAATTTATGTATGGTCTAGATCAGTAGAGGGTATGAAACACGTCAGGCATTACTGGGCTTTCGAAAACTGAGTTTTGGTGAAAAACGGTTGTGGCACAAACTATGTTCGTTACTGTTCATAGATGGCGTCGGTTGACAGTGAGATGGTACAACGGCAGGTTGCCATTGTGAGGTCTCGTAACCGCGATGATGTTGTCTGTGACAACTATGCAACCAACAATTTAAGAATTAGCTTGTAGTGCCTAATTTAGTCACTAGATATTGGCCTGTATAAATAAGGGTAAAAAAAAAAAATCCGCTATGATGTTGTATGTGACAGGCGAAGTGCAGGCGTTGAACTGCATCCGTCCGTGTTGTCTCGGTGTACAGCGTTGCGTCTGGCGCCGTAAGTAAAAGTGTGTTGAGAAGTTGTGTTGAACCGTTGTCAGCAGTCAGGACCCATCAGGGGTTGGTGAACTCCAAACACCGGGCAGCACATTTCAGTCAAAAAACAAAGATTCGATACCTCTCCCAGTTTCAGCCTATACGCAGGAAACCTCGTATTGCTCCATCTCCATAGGCGCCGTCCAATATCTTGTCTCCTGCAACCAAACTCGGGGCAAATCGGCAGAATTTCCACTCGTATCGTCGTCCTATTCGCTATTCCATTTTCATTTGTCCACGCACAGGAATCCCACGCACTCATTCATCGTAGCTGCTTCTCACCATATTGTTTCATACGTCACTGTAATTTTTCGAACATCTGCATAATAGCCATGTCTTCAAGAAGTGGCGATAAATTGTCTGCGTCTAACTTTTCTTTCATTCTAAACGCCCTGGTCCCTTACAGTTCAGAGCCTCCTAGCTCTTTCCCGGCTATTCCCCCTGGGACTTTAGTATTTTGTCATCCGCCTACCTCCCAGGTAGCTGACCAGCCTTACCTGTGGTCAGTGCTCTGCCTTGGCGTTTCTGCAAGTGCGAATAACACACAGTTATTCGTTTATGAATTATTCGCGAACCACTCTGACTGTCTTTATCACATGTAACACCACAGTATTGTGTTGTATAACAAGCTGCAGAACTGACAAAACAAGTGAAGCAGTCAGGCTGGTCGCTTTCTATTGCTAGCTACCTAGCTTAGTCAGGAGTCACCGCATTAATGGCTGCTTGGCGTCACAGGTCTTGGAACCTGTCCTCTGAAGGCAGGTTAGCCGACTTTAAGGCCAAAGTGCGCTACTCATAACGGCATGGAGATTTGAAGTTTGGAGAGAAATGTTGACGCTACAAGCATTGGCAATTTTTCGCAGTCGAACTGATGCAGATCTTTGTATTTACTTGGAATAGTATTCGTAAAAGTTAATTTTTAGTGGCAAAATGTTATCCAATAAGAAATAATTTACTAAGTGGAAGAGATAGTTTATCTTTCTAAGAGGTGGACAGTAACAAATTTGTAAGGGATGCTGTCGAGCTGATTTAAAG
Source organism: Vandiemenella viatica (assembly GCA_031002005.1). Classification (NCBI taxonomy): domain Eukaryota; kingdom Metazoa; phylum Arthropoda; class Insecta; order Orthoptera; family Morabidae; genus Vandiemenella; species Vandiemenella viatica. The sequence continues at coordinate 295,694,082 of JARYHS010013630.1, forward strand.
ATACTGTATTTGAGTTGATGGGATGCTAATAATTGCACTTGAGATATTCATTCTTTGAGTAAACAGTATTTCTCGCTTTGTGATTTAGCGTATACCGCAGGTATACCTTCCCAATAAATACATGGTAATATGAAAATTACTGATGGACAGTCAGAGCTCCAACGTGTCTCACTTGTTCTAGGGCTCAAATCAGAGATAAGACAGCCAGCTACTTACCTCAGCATTTTTGTCTGTGTGTAATTGACTGAAATGAGTGTTGCTAAGTGTTACATTTTGTTTTTATTAATAAACTAAAAAAAATTCGAGAAGAACAGGCGTCGTCGCTTTGAGATGTAATCTTACGAGCGATATGGAGGGATTGCCAAAGTTTACGTCTATATCCGTTGGATGAATCAGTACCAAGTGTAGTATACTCTTATTTTATTACCACTGAGAAAGGTTTACGGATTTAACCGAATAGTTTCGTACACAATATGATGATTCGGAACCGTGCGCCACTACATATTCTACTCAGACGTCCCCGTCGAAAATTGTTTCCACCCCTTCTGTTGAGACAGGTAAGCTATTGTGGAATTTTGGATAACGTCATGTGGTTTCAGTGATCTGGGCTAACGACGTAGGCTTATGAAACACTATGGTTTAATTAATGCAACGCATCCCCACCGATCACAAGAGCTGACATCAGCCTTATAAAATTGCATATTAAACTAAATATCAAAATATCCTGTCTATCTACAAAACTACAATAGAGTTCCTTTGCCTAAATGAGTAAACCTGAATACTTCACATGAAATTTATTTGAGGGTAATTTGTTAGATAGATTGCCGTGTGATGCGTGACACTGAGGCAATGCATTAGCGTTTTCCAAATTAGAATGCCATTAAAGGTTATAACCACTGTTTAAATTAACAGATGTATATGAAAAATTGCTACTGTTTCTGTTAGAAGAATTTTATTTCTCCCACTATTTCAGATCTATACCAGTGGATGCTGCTTGAAGTTTTCAGTATCTCATTGAACTTCTAATCGTGATGACGCTTTTGAGTTGGTTTAAATAATTATGTTTCTTAAACACTGTAAATAGTTGGTGCTTCAAGCAATGTATTGTACCTAGCAGTAAGTTATTGTAGCTGCTGTTTTCATCCTTGTCAACGTTGGTCCAATCGGTGTCAAAGTAATATAATTGTACATATCATTTGATACAGAAGCATTTTATTTCGCCTAGTATTCAACGTTCGTTTAGACACGCCAGTAACTATAAATGAGATAAGAGGCGCATTTCCGTTCCTCTATACACTTTCACCCCTGCCACTTAGCGAGACCGTCCTGCCTCTCCACAATACAAACACAACTGGCGGCGCGGGCCGGGCGCCATATTAGACTAGTCCATTGAGGTGCCTGGCGCGGTGCCGTAAGCCCACTTAGACACGCTCTACTTCGCAAAGCGCCGGAGCGCGCCTCGTCCCGCGGGTACGACTCACGCAGCGCTCCAGAATTTCATTACACCAAACATTCAATCACAAGTGAATGTCAGGCGACGGGCCAGCCAGCCGTGTCCCGTCTACGAGGAGGGACAATAAAAGCCAGTGTCCAGAGCGCCGCATCTGGGACGCGAGTTATGATTAAATCGTGTCCTCCTCCTCCCTCGCTTCAACATCTCTCCGCCACAGCGCTGTTTCGGGATGTTGGTAGTGTTGCGACGTTTTGAGTTCCCAGAAAGCCATAGTCAGCGATTCCAAACCATACAGCAATCATCCCAAACATCTGCACATGTTACAGTTTTCCTGAAATTTTAACCAACTACAAGTAACAGTCAGTTTAAGCTACACAAAATCGATATTTACGAAAAACCTTTTCAATTAAAACGCCTTTAAAGAAGTTCTTTTGTTTACGATCACATTTCGATAGCAAAATTACATGACATAACTAGCAACCATTGTTGAAATAAGCTCCCAATTAATGCATTTTGTATGTGTATTAGACAGTCCCTGCGTAATTATATTACATCGCTTTTGCAGGTGTATCTTCAGAAGACAGGAAAAACCGCGTACCACCCTTACTACTCCTTTCAAGTACAATATATATATATATATATTATATGCTATATATTCGCTGAATTCGTCAGCTACAGTCGGAAAGAGAAATTAGTCATGAAGTATGTTGCAAGGAGTGCCATAAGTGTGCAACTGAAGGCACATACTGAGTAAATGCCAAAATTGTGATATGTCTCCAATTTAATATGAAATTCTCCAACGCCTATAGAAAATCGATTAAAGCTATCGAATTACGTAAAATTCCTAACATCCGTTAGAACTTTCCTCTTTGTGGATATAAAGTTGGAACTAAATATTCGGGATAGACAAAAAGAACGTGTGGTTACTTAAAAAATGTTGTACTGTCGTTTTTAAATAGAGACATCCCTCAGAGTTTGTCACGCAGGTTAACGGAAATGACACGACTGCTTATTCCTTACCTGGGCGACGTGATTTCTAAGCCCAGTCAGGCTTTTAGCCAATAAATGGACTAAGCGTCAGGACAACATTGTTCATATCCAGTATTTTAATCTTAAAACGTACAATGTTTACAATTTTGCACTATCCAAGTGTTGGAACGCTACTTTCCTATGTTTGATGATCCAGTCAAAGCAACAGATTGTTTGCTGGCTGGTATTTATTTGCTGAAAAAAGAGAGATCATTCGACATTTCGTAGGCGACAAAATAGTGTCGTTTGTCTTCAGAAGTCTCAACATAGGTCGACCACTTGGACGTGGCGAGACCGTCCTGTAACTGTGAACGGAGCGACATGAAGACGAATGTCGGATGAGAAATCAGTTCATCCTGACTTGAAATTGGAGAAGTTGTCAATGAAAACGATGGTAATCTGAGATAAATCAATCTTAGATGGCGGGATTTCATACCTATGCTTTATAGACTCGTAGTGGTCTTTACTCCTCGTAAGAACGCGATATGTCGTCATTTGTAATGTAAGAACTGTCTCTTCTTACCTCAGTCATCCATTTCTTTCTATAACGCTTGACTGAATCAATATACGCTATGTTAACTATTACAATCATTTTCACAGTGTTTACACTCACAATAACCCATGTTTTAAATTATTTTTTCTGCTCTATTTCGTCTCCTGACAAAGATGGATTAACATCAGAAGTACGGTATACATCAGACATATCTGAACTCAGGAAATCCATTTTCTCGACACCGTTGCTTCATGCAAAATTCTGCTCCGATTTGAAACGTAGCCTATTGTACCTCCTCAGGTGTCACTAAGATAAGTATCAAATTTCGGATTCAGAAATACGTACAACAGCTATTATCATGAATGACATGGCTACGTGAGATGAACAAACAAATAGTTTTCTTGCCGTTATCCGTTATGTTCTTCAATATTTTCTGATGGGTATACAAAATATTAGTAACTATATCTTTAACTGTATTAAAGAAAGTTGCGGCGGGCGATCTGAAATTTACAAAACCTCAGGCGGTTGAAAGATATAATATGAATTCGCCTACAAGTAATTACACTAATTTTAGTGAAAATTGCAACAGCAAGAAGCATACTGTTAGGGACAAAACCTGACCCGGGGTCTAGTATCCGCTTGTCCACCTAAACTTGAGTTCTTCCAAAATGCTATGAAAAGTCAGAGAAAAGTTCTATAACCGTGAAAAACCTTGGAGAATGCTAACTGAATGATAAAGACGGCCGCCACTTACAGAATTAACCCCCTGTAAGAAAGGTACTAAATTAGAAATGAAAGTTGAAGTCAGAATCACTAAAGGATATATTCTTGAAAATTCACAGAAGTTACATAAAATGTCACAGTTAGTTATGGCAATAGGAGTAAATCATCACTCTGAAGATCACAAGTCATGAAACAGAACAGACCGCTCCACCCCGAAACAAAAATGAAAAGTTCTATTGTAGAGTCACATGGCGAAGAATTTCAAAGTCCGACAGTTGGCCTCCCTGTTTAGTCGGCCATCATGATTTCCGGTTACCCATGAACGCCCGCGCCAAGAGCGCACAAATTCGTTTAACACAGTGCGTGTTCACTCGGCCCGAGACTTCCTAGTTGTGTGTAGACCAACTCCAGGACCTACCTTTATAGGAAATGCCTAGACTGCGATGATCACGAGGTGTACTTAATTATTTTTTCGTGCTGAGGGCTTCCAGAAAATCACTAGATGTAAAGCGTTTTGTACCAAGTGTTGTGATGTGGGTGTTTTTATTCTCAGAGCTTCCAGACCGGTGTAAATGATTTATGAAGTTTGATGAATAGGAAAGCTAGCCGACTTTCAAACTGCGAAACGTCATGTCCGGAATATGAATTTGCTAAAGTTTAAAATATCAAGTTTAGACTATTTTCAAACTATTCTCCTGTTTCTGCTGATTCCCAGGAGGTAAAAATTTTCCAAATCAGTTGAGTATATCGAAAGTTATGGAATTTCTAAAATTTAGTAGATTTTCCAGAATTACTCAATTTTGTTCACTTTTTATTTACAGCTTATTTCTGCCTGAGACTATTTTTAAAATGTTCCTTTATTTATTTTAAGAGTTTTAGGAAAGTTTTTAGTTCGTGAAATATGTTTGTCAGACCGAAATTCTGTTTACTAGTGGGCTGTTACTGCGTAGTAAGATTGCGATTTTTATCTTATTTGTATCTTTTATTTATTGGTTGATGGTTATTGGAAACTTAAAGAATATTGAAGGATATGTTATTAAGTGTTGTTAAATTTACTTTTGAAGCTCTGAAATTACTTGGCTGGACTGAAACATTTTATTGAAATTAGCACATGGTTCGATGTTTTAAAAATCATAAGAAACTGCGAGTTACTAGTGAATTTAATATAAAACGGTGAAATTATTATTATGAACGTGCTTTACTGTGTCGAGATGTGTGGAATATTAGTGATATGGTTGCTTAACCAAATATGTTTACTTGCAATTACGGAAACCTATGGATTACGCTCATTTAGGTAAGTTTTACAATTTGTATTTTATTAGAAACTTTATTTATTATTATTATGTCCTGTTTATTTACTTTCCGAACTCTAAGTGTTGTTATCTCCATTCTAAACTGTGGTATCATGTATCCAATGTTAACCCAAACTTCGTCGGATTTTAACCAAATATTGCAAATAAGGAGTAAGGTAGCTTACAATACGTATGATTACAACGAAATTTAGTCCACAGATTAGAGAAATGTCAACACAAATGTGATTAGAATTATAGAAATGTATATGCGCTTTGATTGTGAGCAGTTTGCAGACACGTGCAAAAACCATCGACCATGGATGCGGGAGTACCGTAAAGTTGAACCGTCGCTCACCAAAACACCACATTTTACAACTCAGCACGCAAATAACGGCGTTCCCTCACACTTTGCTATCTGAGATGTTGGTAGTTACTTGTCAACCGAGTCGAACGCAATGGAATGAGTGCCTGTAGTCCAGCCGTCAGCACACGGCGTCGAACCGTAGACGCAGATGTGTTCACATTCGTTACAGAGCTCCAACGGTAAGCAAAAACTGCGGACGAAACTGCTCTGATGGTTACGACCATGTATACAAGATAGCAGTAAATCCACGTTGATATCACATTTTGTTCTCCACTAACCGCTCGTCACTGCATATGACCCTCGTTCTATACATCGGTTACACACATGCATCACTATCCTAACAGGGTGCTACGACAAACACGTTTCCCGGAGATCAATCATTCTGCAACGTTCGAACTAACCCACATCGATGTCAAAGAGGCAAACGGCACTTTCTTTCACATTTCCACATCGTCTGGCGATTGTACACCAAATGAATGTGGGGTAACTATGACCCGTCCGATCATACCAAGAAGGCGCTTCGTGCCTATATCCACGCCATATTTCTGAAATATTAATCACTTATTACTGTTCTACACATCCTCCAATTTCGGTGTGACTCATATAATTCCTTCTGTAAGTAGTGGTGTAGTTTGATCAACAGAACATCGGGTCTCTTGAGGGGAAAAAATCCTAGGCTGGTAATCGGAGCGAATACCGCAAACGTTAATGCGAATAAATCTTCCTTTAGCCAAATAGCTAATGACACAACATATATTTTTATATCATAAGAATTTGTTCGCCACAGAGGAAAAACTGTTACTAGCTATTTAACTGTTAATCATTTTATTTAGGTACGCAAGAGAAACTTAACTGCTAGAACTTGTTTGAGCAGATGTTTGCAAAAGTTTTAAGTCCAGGCATATTGACCATGGTATTATTGTGTTGTGCTGGGTAGTCCCCGCGCCACGATGCCGTAAATCCCTCCCACTCACCACTACTTCCCTCCCATGTCATGGTCCCATTGGTTTTCTTACGCCCTACTTTCTTCCTTAAACGGTAGACCTGATCTCACTCCACATTTCAAATAAGGTTTGCTGTAATTATAGCTTCCCGGTGCTTCTACCTCTACTTTCTTCCCATTTACCTTGACATTTTCACTTTCAATGTGTCACACTGTTTCGAAATTATCTTTTATTAACGTTAAAATGATTTTAAATTGTCGGCTCTAGTACCAGGCGTATTTTTAAAGTAATTTCCACTATCCATTATTGCCGTTGCAACGCTGCGACTGTCATTGCGCGCATCAACATTCAGTTCTCCAGTTGAACAAGGGACTTGAATGTCGAATGTAGGATTGTTAATCCTTGTGTGTGGTTCTTGGATAGCGATTGACATGTTCGAGTCAATTGATCGGTCCCGCCGACTGTTTTCCGTTACTTCAATGCAAGAAACGTTAAACCGGCTGACATTCATCGCGAAATTAGTGAAGTGTAAGGTGCCATGAGTGATGGAATGGCCAGGAGGTGGGTAAGGAAGTTCAACGAGGGTCGCGACTTTGTTCATGACGAACAGCATAACGGTCGGCTGGCTACGGTTAAATGATGATTTGGCGAGTGCAGCCGAAGAAAAAATTCGGGAGCACTGAAGATCACGATTTTCCATAAATTTCATGGAGTATTCTTTATAACAATGTGACAGGTCGATTACAGTTTAGAAAATTGTGCTCATGATTGGTGCCCAAGTTACTCACCCAGGAATACAAAACCAAACGGCGTTCCAGCGTATTAGACTTTTTTCACACGTGAGAAAGGCGATGAGTTCCTGAATGATATCATGACAGATGACGAGACTTGGGTGTGTCACGAGATATATTAATTGAAGCAGCATTTCATGCAATGGAGGCACACTTCATCGTCAATGAAAAAGAAAATCAAACGAACCGTGTCAACAAATCCGACCATATTTCACAGCCGGAGGAACCGGCCAATTAGCTTGAACATGTCGATTGCTCACCGCAAACCACACACAAGGATTAGCAAACCTCCACTGCGTTTACAAGCTGCCTAGCAATTGGATAACTGAACACACTTGCACGCAACGGCAATCGCAACATTAAAACCGCAACCATCGATAGTGGAACTTACTTTTAAAATACGCCTCGTATTCGCCAAACAAAATGAGGTTATTTTCTCTCAGACTACGCGAAAACGTCGTGAGTAGGGCGGGAGAGATATCTGCTAATCTGCTTGGCTGATCGTTTTGCATCGTACTGTCGTCCTTCCAGTAGTGTCTTAGCACCGGTCGTTTCAAATTAGGCAGTGTTTATGACAATCGTAATTCTTGGAAGACATATCACGACATAAATTCGTTTAGTTTCCGCATCGAATATTTTGGCATTTTCTTTGTCACCAAATCGTTCAGTCAGTTTATTCAGGACACAGATGTTCTTATTCATTTAAATGTTTCAAAATTTTTTACTTGAGCCTGTGGTCTGGAATTTTCCGCTGAGGCATTAAATCCAACTTCGGATCTATGTTTGTCAGGGAAAATTTCATCAACTTATTAATATAATCAATTAAAAGTGCTATTAAAAGTCTGGAGACTCTGTAAGTAGTTTTTGCTTAGATTATCTGGACGATAGTAAATATTAGCAATCTAACGTGACGTTTAAGTGAATCATACATTGTTTCACATTGGGGTGAATACAGAGAGCTGTATTCATCTTAATTACAATCGAAGTGAACCAAGCGGTCTGTGTGGCTCGTTTTCTGGCGTTAATTAGACAAACGGTGGAGCCCAGGAGGCTCTTAGCACAGTGTTACGGTGGCCGCGTTTCGCGAACGCCGCAGTGTCATCAAGGCGATAATTATCTGGAATAGTTTCCGTACAAACACGCTAGCCGAAGTTTGGCCGTAATAGCGAGCAGCACGCCACCGCGCACTCGCGTGTGTCCTTAATAAACGTTTAACTCGCAGCCGCGGGTCGCCCCTCGCATGTCTCGACGCATTAACAATTTCTCAGGCGAAATATCTTCGTCTAAGAGAATTTGAAAATTAGTGGAAATCATCAGTACTAATAAAAGGCTAGTTTGGTGACTATGTCTGTCATACTGTGGCGTCAAGCGGCCGGTCTTCGTTTAAGGACTAACAACTGCCAGAAGTGTTACTGCGAGGTTACAGGAGTTATATTCAATTTTAAACAACTCCAAAGAAATGAATCGGCAGAAGACTAAATGAAAAGTAGGTATTTCGTTTAAATCAGTGATAGCCAACCCATGGGCCTCTTACCGCCCGCCGAACGTCAGCATGCGGTCCGAGTTGCTGCATCATTATATTCGTAAACTTTAATTTTCAGAATATATGTAAGTTTAAATTAGTGTTATAGAACTATTTCCTAGCAGTAACAACTACTTTCCATATAAACATTGATGCAATTAGTTCTGCGAAACAAATTAAAATATTCCATTAAAATAATTGTATTTTTAAATTTTCGTTGAACAAGTGTATTTCATTTAGACTGTTTTTTGTTTGTTTTTTACTTCATAAAAATATTAAATCATTTTTTCCAAGAAAGTAGTGCATGCGGCCCGTTAAAAAATTGTAGTTCTAAAATTTGGCCCGACTGCTTTGGCTCTTTGTTTATTTACTTTTGTTTACTCTTATACTCCAGAGATACCGCTGTTGCACTAAACTAAGAGATCCCCGCAACATTACATCATATTCAAGGTTAATTGTATTTAGTAAAGCAATTTCGAATAGAATAATTGCTAAAAAAATGTTCAACAGGTGATTTTTGACAACTTAGAAATTAATTAAATAGTAGTCTCCATAATAGCATTAAGTCTGACAGTGCATGTACAAGATCACCTAATAGCCGTTCTAAACCGTAATAGTCCCCATTAGAAATGCACGAAATATTTTATTAAGAAAGCGTGAACATTGTAGTCGAATAGAGCGATGTTCTCCCATCAATGGAACCCGTGTACGCTTTCTGGGATTTAGTATGTCAGCCATTGGCTCTTGAAGCAAACTGAACATCCCAACCGACGTTGTTGTTGTGCTGAGGATTTTGTGTGGTTCTGACGTTTTCCTTGCATTTTTTGAGTTTCCTCTAATTTTGGTTGCAATTGAAGCAATCAAGTCCGTAAAATATATTGTTGTATTTGTGATATGAGTTTACTCATAACAAAATGTAGAGAAACACGGCACTGTACAATAAAGGACGCTATAGAATGTTATTTGTATTAATATCCATTCAATTATAAAACAACTTTTGTTTGTTTTATTATACACAGTGTAACTGTGTACGTTATTAGAGTTCTCTGCGTTTTTATACAATTTCATTCAACATTTTATCCGAAATTAATGTACTGCGGCTTATTGTTCCTGCGAAAAAGCTACGGTTAATAACCAACAGGTAACATGGTATTCTTTTACATTAATTCTTGTCCGACCTGGTGTAGCATAGTAAGATAACATACTCTTTCCTGGAGGCTAGCGGTCGCTATTGTGAAGGCCATCACACTCGTGGAATGGTGAGATTTACACTGGTTGGCAATAAAAATTCCGGCTATTGTCAACTGGTGGGGCTGATGGGGTTGGGGCGGGTATGGAGAACACATAGATAAAACCGTCGACAATCGGAATGGCCGCCGAGAGCGGGTTGCTATCGTTTTTCTGCATGTTCGCGGGTGCATTGTGTTGTAAAGATAAATAGCCCCCACACCTCCACCATATCACAAGCGTCACGCTTTGCTGCCTTTCTATTCGGTAAGTCAGAATGCTGATCGACAGCAAGTACGAGTTCCTTCTGCCACTATTCAGTGAAACTTGAGCGTAGTTTGGAAATGTTTAACTCGGAAATGTTTGTGTACACTAACTGTTGAAGATTGCACAGTGGCATAATTCTCTTCAAACTGTTATGGAATTGTCTACTCTATTTATAATTTATTATACAGGGATAAGAATTAATTTTAATCGATTCTTATTTTTAGTACCCCTATTCAAGAAAATATTGGTGTTCTTAAACTGATTTTAACTACATGACATATGTATTTCACAAAAATAAGAGATACATTTAAAAAATCTACTTAGCAGATGTTGTTTTGTATTAAATTTTAATGATATTCATTGAGAAATCTTCAGAAAAACTTTCACTAATTTTTTTTAAGTAGGAAGTAGCAACAAAACTCTTATCAGCCAACTATGATATTTCATGTAGAAATTATTAGAAAATGGTTCTGTTGTTTCTTCATCAACAGTGGGACTATGTACACAAAATCAGGAAATGAAGAAATATATACTATCAGAGATGATAATGATGCAATGTAAATCGCAAATTTCTTTAAACAGAAACACTGCTATTTAAATGGTTTGAAGTGTCATTTATTAAGGTCGTAACGTGAGCTCTGGTCTAGTCCGCTTGTTACAGTTTACTATGTTTAAAAATATAGCAAAAGAGAAAACCAAAAATGTTTTATTACATGTGCTTATTATTCAGTGGTTAATCTCCTTTCAGACTGATTCCGCTTTACTCTAGATTAGGATCCATTCACAGCATCATTCTCTGACACTGTCTGCATATCTCAGTTCACTCTATATTTCAGCTATCCTGCCCGCAGACGTCTACCTCACTGCTGCATACGCAAGAGCTGTTTGTATCTATAGTACGCAACTCACAGAGCCTGAATTTTCCAGAAGCCTTCTTAACGCTGGCTTGGCGGAAGCTCTTTATAATCTATGAAAGATAGCATCTCTGCCAGTATATTAGCAGCGGAAGGGTATTAAAGAAACAAGGCTGTAGCGTTTGTTCAAACAAGGAACCATCCCGATGTCTACCAGCCTACTTAATGCAATGGTATATATATCGCGCTGGCCTCACGATAATAACAGGTTGCATTGAATTTTGCGGAAAAGAGTTGACTGAAACAACATATGAAGCTAATAGATCTTAATAATTAATGCAAGCGTTTCTTTACGTGGCTTTAACGTGGTATTAGTTCTGTACGTATGCAAATAAGAAATTAAATTAGAAGTCAAACACAGAAGCCTGAAATCGTGTCGAGGAAAAATGGGAAACTTCTAACCATATTTACACTTAAAATTATAGATTGAAGCTAGTAAAAAACAATACACAAAGTGTCATAATATTTTATTATTTATTCTTAACTAAAGCAGTAGTACTGAGTATGAGGCCATCTTTAAATATTACGACCACACATTTACTACTACTTCTGACAATCGGAACTTCTATCTTTGTTAAATTAAATAAACACGGTCGCCTCAGCCGAATGGTTATTGAAAAAAAGTATTTTATTATTCACACTCCTTAATGAACCAAACGCACTGACTAATATTTTTTAAGTAAGTTCAATTAAATCACAAATAGTCAGAAATATCCGCAGATTGCAGGTTCTTTAGCCAAATGGGAAGTGTCCATACAAACTATCCACATTCACTTCAGATCAGCACTTGAAACAGTTTTCTTTGATCACTATCTGGCCACAACAATACAATTCACCGTAAGTGATGATATTTTCATTTATCCATCAATCACAGTTTGTGTTTCATCGACACGACTCGGCTAATCAACATTAGTTTACCTCTGTGTAATTACAAGTCCACATACCGCATCATACGAAACTTTATCGTCGTACAGTTTTATAAGAAAAAATTTCCGCTACACCCGCGGACATTACACAAATTATTACTAACTGGTAAAGACTATTTTTCACAATTTAAGTCCGTATTGCGATATCGATCTGTTGCTATCAATATGGCTTTTGTACTAATTGAGCGATATGAAATGTTAACTAATTAAATAATTACGAAGATTAGGTGGGCCTTGAATCTGTAATACGACAAAAAACATAGTCGTCGAAGATAGTTAACAAACATTTAACTATCTAAAAATATTTAAAAGCAACAGACATGAATTTAAGAAGAACAGCCACCCTAAAATAATATGTTTATTCTCCACCACGAGGCGAAAATTATAAACCGCGGGTGACGGGTTCATGCCATATTCTTTATTTCCAGAACGCATTTCTGATGAACAAACGATAACGCGGCATTTTGTAACATGTTGTAAACAGATTTTTGACTTCATAAGCATAATTTATCTAGGTATCACTGTAGCTGAAAGAGACTTACATAAGATTACATTACATGAAATGTTACGCAAGGTGGAAACAAAGGATCACTACTCTTCTTCAGTTTTTAGACATTACGACAATGTGAAAAATTATTTGAGTATATTCATACGTAGGACCGCAGTACATACGATATTAAAAATTCAGAAGAAAATTAAAATACGTAATTCCAGTTCGATGATATTTCAAGCTATCACGAACACTCAAAATTGATGCTATGTGCCAATAATGTGCACATGATAAGATTAAAACCAGTCAGTTTTCTGTTCCTAGTAACCATTTCAGTTCTAGATGCAATTAACTAAGAAAAATACTTGAGTTTTACAATATGGAACAGCGTGATGTGAATCTACATTCGTATCATCTCCTTGTCAGGACATAAAAAGGCTACATCATGTTGTATTTTTATAGGTTCACTTCTTCTTATCGGATCGTCTATTTGTGTAGCTATCGGATTTCGTGTTTCTTTATATCTTAAATCACAGTCGCCAGGGGTAGATGTCACGTTTTAACTCATTCAGTACTTTAATCTTCAAACTAATTAAGTTAATCTTTTCAATGTAAATGATAATAAACTTTCATATGAATTCTTGCCATTTATTAAATTAATATGCGATAGATAAGGATCTGAAGTAACAGTTCATCATCAACTCAAACGCACACGCTTATCACTTCGCTCGCTCTCTGTTTGTTACTTCAGTTGTTTCCATGACTACTAATTTCTCCCAGAGTAACCTTAAGCTTTTTGTAATTTCTCCGTGAAACTCGTTATGCTCCAACCACAAATCATGAAACCAATATTTAAACAATGCCGGAAAATTAAAAACGCGTTTGAAAACAAACTTCAAACATTTTAGAAGAATACAGCGCCCGTCTGACATAGGAATGGATTAAATAATAACAAAACAAAACAAAAAACTCTAAAAAATACAGTGAGTTCTCCAAATGGTGGATAAAGCGCACGCGTGTGTGTGTTAAACTGAAACATACTGATAATATGGAGCTACAATAATTAGTTATGAGTGCTACCACTTCCGCCACCATGTTTGAGTCGCACAGGTGATAATTATAAAACTAGAGAATCAAACAAATATTAATATTACAACCATAAAAGCACTATTAGGGACTTAAGTATCCTTTATTAAAGTAAACTGTATGAAACCATTTTAAAAAACTGGGGGCGTATTTTAAGAAATTAAGAGTAAATTCATGTTCTCTACTTAAACAATTGTCTGTTACATTCTGTATACAATTTTTTTTTTTTAATTAAATAAATCTACTCATGATGGCATTTGGATTCCACAATGGAGCTGAAAAGGATGTTCAACGTTAGTGTAAATTAGTCTTTCCGCAGGGAATCTGTCACAGTTTTGATAAATGCTCTCTCCATCCTGCATCCAAGTTCCTGATACTAAATCTATGCAGTCGTGAGGTGACTCATTAAGTAATTGCTTGTACATATTTTTTAATAAACTGTTAATATCGTTTGATAGGAGACTGAAATAAAATGATTATAGTTATTAGAGTCTATTGAATCTTGAGAATGTTGTGGAGGGTTGATTTCATGTTCTAAATACATTCAAAATCTTATAGGTTATATACGCAGTTGACTAACAGCTTACAAGTTCCAGAAGGTTCTAAGAAACATCCTAAATTTTTTCAATAATGCAGCTGTTCGGACGGTCTGAATACACCGCGATAGAACAACTAACAATGGAGGAAGGAATAATAAAAAAACTTGTAGTTTTCTCCATCACTGCCGTAAAAACAATAATGATTCCAGCAGAAAACTAGATATGTATATGGTTTGACTACCGACTTTACAGATATCTTTTCAGTATTGACGCCAGATGCGTACTTCACATAGAAATAGCATTCACCTTGATGATCAATCCAATTTTAAATGGACATTAACTTTAAATAATTGTAACTTACACAATAATATTACTGATGCAGTTTATTTGATATAATCTGTAAACGTAACTATAATGCTCAAATATTAATACCATTTGTATTATCTCCTAATAATTTTTTATATCTGTTGTCCTGGGTACTTTTAATCGTTTGCTATTAACGAGCAGTTGGTGTTTGAAACTACATAAGACACATCTTTCTTTCATGAATCATTACTAACATTCAGTGCACGTAAGGCTTCAAAAACGATCACAGCCGGCCACTGGCAGTAGTTGACATCGCTGAAATTGAGACCAGGAATTATTATTTGTTACACTTGAAGCCTAACTATAACTAGAAGGCGGAATCAAAAAGTGAAAGTCATCAATTCAGAGAAAATACTTTTATCTTTATTCTTTACAATTTTTATCTTTCTTCTTTGCAGTTTGCACTGATTTCCACTGCCAAACATTTAACCTGTTTAAACATACGATTATTTAGGGCTGGTGTACGTTAGCATCGATAATATTGCTAGGTTATCTTACGTTTTTCCTTCCTATTCTTCATCTACATCTATGCTTTACAATTTATAAAATGCCGGTACACAAAATAGTGGATACAATTGTGGGGTAGAGAAAAATAAATTGTTTTACAGCATAGCTGTTATTGAACTTTTAATACATTAATCGCCGCATGGGAAAAAAGTTGTCCTGATAGTTCAATCTCATTACATCGTAAACATCATTATTATTTTGAATGGCTACCCTACATTCTGAAAATATATCTTTTAAAATGGTGGTCTTCTTCCATCACCGAACCATAATATCACATGACCCTGGGGAATGATGAGTGATGAGTTATCACGATATAATAAATAAATTGGCCAATGATGTGATTGTTAAGACATTATTATAAACTGCTCTCATTAATCTTTAGATCAATGTATTTATTATTGAATAATCTGATGAATAAAAATACTTAACCATTTTAAGTTTTTGTGAAATCACTAAAGAAAATGAAAAGATAAAATATTTTAATTTATATACCCGATACATTTATAATCGCTATATAATTAAACTAGTCATTCCCTTATCTATAAAAGAAGGATAAAAGTACGTTTCTTACTATACCCGTTCCAAAATAAATTGTATAAGGTATTTTTTTTATGAAAATGGATAGTTGATTTATGTTTGTTAAAAAATTTAATCGATAAATTTCACAGCGTACATTTTCATAAATCTGAACTTTAATACAAAATTTCTTCAGGTAACAAAAGTAATTCATTCAACGAAGTACTCATGTGATAATACTGAAAAAAGGTAACAATCTTCCTGTACCATAAAAGCGTATTTTTCTGGGTGTTTTTATCTGAATTTACTTCACAACTATTGATCATTACATACATAGAAAAGAGAAACCTTATAATATTAGGAAATAAATCAGGTATTGCGTATCAATAATTTTCTCGTTATTTTTTATGTAATATGACTTCATTTACCTCCAATACAATCAGTTTCTAGTTTTAGAACGAAGTAACATCTTTAGATACTACTGTTTGCGTACATCCTGCCACTATATAAGATTATTGTCACATGTAAAAAAAGAATTATACAGTACTTCAAATTCTCTTCAATTTGCCACTTATTTCACAGTGAGAAACACTGCGTACTCTGCTACTTGCTGTGTGGACTCGTGAACAGAGGAGAACTGTTCACATAATTAGTGTTCCGTAAGAAAAATTACAAAAATTACGCAACGTGGTGAATTTATTCTCGTCGAGCACACCACTACCGTCAAAGTCTTCTGTGAATAAAACGCCCAGCGAAGGCGGGCCGTGTGAGTGACTACGAATTCCGCGCCGTCGCCCCGCCACGGCCGCCGCTGCTCGTTGTCCAGCTAATTACCTCGGCGGACGAGGGCGGCGTCTCCATGGCAACACCGCAGCCCAGCGCAGCGCAGCGGCCCCCGGCAGCCACCTGCTGACTGTCCAGGGTGCCATCATCCCGACACGTGCCGAGCCACGTCACCCGCTTACGCACTCTCCCCGTAACGATATTAACGAGCTTACGTAGTAGATTTCGTCAGCGTTAACCAATCAGCTCTCTTGTTGAATCCATGAAACAAAGTGCAAGTAAAAAACAATCATCTAATTATTTATAATATGTTTACAGTAGTATATACTTCCCACTATTGTTATTTTCAGAAAGTGCGTGCTATTTATGAAAGTTGAATGCGTATTTATTTTGAAGATGCGAAAATACTTCACCAATTTTCGTCTTGAGCAAACAAAATTATATTACAGATATACCATTTACATAGCATATAAACATTTTGTTTCGTTTCTGTTCCTAGTTTGAATGTTATTCATACGCAAATATCATCGATTTTGTCACTCACTCATTCATTGATGATCATCAAAACTCTGAGGTACTTCCCGTAGTTATACACAAATAAATTTTTACCCCCATTTCATAAGAAAAGTCTGAAATTCGTAGATTTCCATATATCGACCCTTTGCCTACCCCTAACGTGAAATCGCTTTCTACCCTAATAACTTTGTGTACCTCAGATTTTCACTGTGTACCGACGTTACTAAGTTTAATATAAATGTTAAATTTTACTTCCTTCCTATCCTTACTTTGAAACTTAATGAAATTCAAACTTTTTTTTTCTACCACGACAACCCGACATCAAAATTCCACTGTATTTCCAGTAATCCAACAAACAAGTAATTTGATGAACATGTATGATTTCATCCTTGAATCAAAAGAAAGGTCTAAATTTATGTTTTTCCCGTATTTATTTAATTACAATCAAAAACATGAAAAATTCTGCCACATATTTGTGGATTAAATGCTTTGATTTGGATGAAACTATACACCTGAGGTTCCTTTAACTCTTAGAAATCTGTGAGTTTCACCAACATCTTAAATTTTACTTTGTTCCTATGCTTAGTTTGGAAGTTACTCGTTATTTACTTAGGTGGTAGTTAAATCAGATGCAATCTGCAGTGCTCGGCTACGGTGCACACCCATTGTTTTCAAAGAGTGGGGCATTGTTGGTAACGTATATTAATGTGTTCAATTCTTTGCGATCAACTTAGAAAAAATGAGATCTCACAAAAACAATTCTTGTAAAAATAGGCCAAGTCTCGTGCTCGAGTAGTCACAAAAGTTATGAGATCTTGTTCTGAGCCAAGTCTATACATTTCGGTGTGTATTAACTTCAATTTCTGATACATAATGGTTTCTCTCTGTGTTATAGATATTTTGTTTACATTAAAAAATTCTGGTGACTAAACTACTTAGCATGTCAAATTTATTCTCCGTTTTGTATTAAAAAACGAAAACTGCCAAACAGTAACAGGAAACATCAAGCAAATAACAATAAAAATAATTAAAAATTGAGAACATTAAGCTCGGATCCGAATTTTTACTGGCGTGTGAGGTCAAAGAAGCGATCAACAGTAATTAAACCTTTCCAATCACTTGACCAATAGAAATAAAAAATAATTTTAATATTTATTTCTTATTAAAAATATCACAATTTCTTTTTAAACTTATAAAAATAGCTTCCTTAAGCATTAATCTAGGCAGATGTCAACAATTTGTCATATATGAGGGTCGCAGGCACCAACAATGGTACGAATGCGAAACTTTAGATATGAATTCTTTAAAGCTTTCGAAATGCGCGCGTAAAGTTTCCGTTTCTTCCGACAGTTAGCGTACTTGCAGCAATGGTTCAGCATGGCGTCTGTGAGTGATGTACGTTATAAGCAGCGTGTCGTCATTGAATTTCTCACTGCGGAGCAAGAAACGGTTGGAAACATTCACAAACGTTTATGTGCAGTTCGTGGAGCATCAGCATTCGACAGGAGCACGGTTAGTCGCTGGGCACAGAGGGTGAGGTGCGGAGCCCCAAGATTTGCAGCCGTCGGGAAGGTAACCCGCTACTGTAACACCTGACAAGATGCAGCGTGCTGATATGCTCATTTGCGAAGACCGTAGCATAACGACTCGGCAGTTGGCGCGGGAGCTGTCAATCAGCAAAGGAAGTGTGGGTGTAATCGTCAGTGCTATTGATTACGCAAAAAAACTAGTTCTAGATGTTAAAAGCTTGGTATCATCACATGAGGCTAATCCAAACTAGACAGTCACAGAAGGCTTGTAACATTCGGAAGCTACTTGACACCTGATAAACACAACAAGGTCAGCATTGACATCCGAGATAACAGATCAATAAACAATAGAAATTTCTATAATACCAATCACTGAGGTGACACCGAGTGTAACATACACTTTTCTGTATTGTTAGGTGTTAATGTTTTTTGTTTTTTTTTATCTGTGTGAGATGTTAAAATCAGCATCCACGTACTCAGGATTGTCACAGAGTCTATCAAATAAGAGACAGAAGCAGTTGAAAATGGTACCAATAACACCGACGAAAGTGGAAGCCTTTACGATTGTTTCATTCTTTCCATAAAAGTGTTGTGTGCTGCCTAATTTCATTGTGTCTGTTATATTTCTTCCATTAATTTAATTTTTCATTGATGATGCTTAGTTTCAACATACTTCTTTTTACTGTACCATTTAAAAAAAATATATATAAGTATTTGTTTTGAATCCATGAAGTTCCTTGAGTAAAGTATGGCAGAGGAGCAGATTGGCATTATACACAACATTTCGGCGAGTTATTCCATCATGGTAAAATAAAAACATTTAAACACAATATGATCGAGGCCCTATTACCATTCAGCTGAAAATATTCGTTGATTTCTAGTATATCTGTACAAATATACGATGCAACATATTCATAAATGTTCGTAGAGAAAAGCTGGAAGATAAGAGATTATCAGTTCGTTGCAAACTAGAAACTGTTTCTGGGAGCCTCAAAATGTCTGAAATAAATGTGATTCCGAAGCATATACTTAACAAAAGTGCTAAAAAGTGTAGTTTCCATTTACTAAGTAACCCAAATACCTCCTATGATTTAACAACGAATTGGCACAACGGAAACGTTATTCGCCTTGTATTCTCAAAATTACTACTTTTCCCAATACACTAAACGGTTTTAGAAATGGCCTAGCTGTGGAAGATACGACAAATTAGTATTTTTTGTTAATTCACGTTTACCTTCATTCAACAACTGTGATATTAAAATAATCACAATCACTTTTTACTGTGATAGCGTTGTTAAAATGCATGGAAATCATAACTGTCGTACCTTATCATCCTGTAACGCAGATATAATCTCCAAGGAACTCAATGAGAGATTCGCCATATTTCGCGTGGCGCATTGCCTTCTTTAGTAAATTCCACCCGCGGTGGATTCAGATGGCTTGCCTCGAGACGCACCTGCAATTATCCTTTGAAATATTTACGAGGGCAGCGCGCGGTAGCTTCAAAGTATCAGAAAGCCGTCCGCCCTCCTGCATTTATCGACTCTGCCGGCAGTGGCGAGGCTCTTGCTGTAATTCTGAACCGCACGCAGCCCCTAACACGTTGCTCTAGCTGCTAACAGGTCGCAGACTACAGTTCGCTGGATTTTTTCTAAAAGAGAGACTCCTCTTACATAAACAGTATATTTAAACTTTGACGTAAGGTCAAATCTGCTATTTGTACAACAAGATATTGCTTTTACAAAAAGATAATGGAATTTTATTTATTTAGTAGTAAAAATGCTAAAAAATGTTTACTTTCTTACCACAAGAGGGCAACAACATGGCGTTCTATTTCTGTACATATTTTTTCTACAGTTAATTTGAGAGATAAGTCTTCAGAAAGATTAGAATAAGTACAGTTAGAAAAGAGATAACATCTCATAAAATGTTATGGAATAATATATATGCATCCTGTGTTTGTAGTAAGAAATTTGTTTTTCACACGATTATTTTGTAAACTAAGCTATTGTTTATTGTATGATAGAATAATTGAAAAAATATTAGATGTAAGAAATCTTATAGATATTTTAAATAAATTACAGTAAGCTGTGCTACATTTTTCACTAATTGGATGGAAATTATTGCCAGCGGGAACATCGCTGTAAATTGGGTATATGAATTTAGTCGACCATACTCGTATATTCTGTAAAACTTAATTAATTCAATTAGTGAACGTTACTTACAGCATACATGTAGTTGGAATTAAAGCTATAGAAGAATCTTCCTCACAATAAATTTGCACAGGTTCAGTGAAATTTAATTTACATATCGTCGACTGGACTACAATGACGCAGTAAGCATTCTGTCTAAAATTTAAAACAAAATAATACAAAAGTGGCTGAACTTGTTGTGTAGAAACAATCATGATTAAAATTAGTTAACTTTCGAATTGATCTTTGTAAAAAAATGGTTCTTTCGCTGAGATAAATTAGTGAAGACATAAGCAGTTCAAAAAAAAAAAATAAGTCTACTTACTGCAGTAACGTAATGGTCGCCTAGGGAAAGCGACCTTATATGAGTTTTCCTGTTGAAAGTACCCAGTAAGTGACCTGTAGTTAACATCGGTCATCTTTACGAGCAATAAATATCCAGATTGTGACTTCTGTGAGGTTGTATATGATTGTAGTGTCGTAAGCTAGTATTTCTATCCATTGATATTCAATTTTTTGTAACGGGGGGAAACGTCAATCATGACATACATGAATGTCAGATGTAAACACTAGCATCTGTTGCTTGGGTGAAATAACTCTTGAAAAGGTGTTATGGTCTTCAAAAAAAGATTATAGGGATATCTGAAAAGCCGTGAATAAAGAGAACTATTTTAATTCCATTATAGCAAGACGTACTGAACATCAGATGTTCGTATTTCATAATACAGTGAATGTACAGTACTTTAGTGGTTAAAATGTATTAATTTTTTTCATTTTTTTAGGAATGCTACTGTACTTCCAAAGCAGAGAGTAATGTATGCTCATCTTGAAACAAAATGAGTTGTAATTCACCATCCAGTAACTGATATCTTTAATTGCCGTTAGAGTGGTATTCTGGTTAATATAAGAATGCTGGGTACATTAAACAGATACTAGCAACATACAGGTGACTCGTAGTCACACTGGTATTTATGTTATGTATTAAATGATCTACCGTTTCTAAATTTTATAGATTTGCAAACGGCTCTGTATGTGAGTTTATAAAATGTTTTCGAGGCAAGAAACCATACACTTGTGCCATTATTAAGTAAAAAGTGGCATAATGGATAAATAAGTATAAAAAAGGATTCATAATATCACGTAATTGTGGAGGAATAATGTAAGAATTAAAAAAAATAGGCATCCGTCTTTGATTCAAATCAAAATCATCATCATTTTAAGTTCAAATGAATTTTCGGGATAGGATTTCTACTTCAAAATTAAAAATTCGCTCATTATAGTCTGTTATGTTGATACAACTTACCTATACTAGCGACCATTATACACGCAATATATTGTAACTTACGCTTATATTGTTATAACGACGGGTTCTTTGTGTCTACCATTAGGAGTGATCCTCATACTCTGCTCTTACTTGGCGTTTCAGCATATACAGTATTACAGTCATAAGCGTTAGCAGTTTCAGGTAGTGAGAAAAGGACACGAACGTCGTGGAGGTTCAAGATCCATCCCAGGCTCGTGGTTAGGAGAGAATGTTATTTATCGCAGGGTCGGTTGAGCCGCCGTCAGACTACCTGTGGCTGTACACGCTGCCGCATATTGATCGCCAGCCTTACGCCCCCACACATCCCCCACCATCCCCGACGACGCCTCGCTGCAACTATTCCCATTTCCTCCGCGACTTTCGTCATTCATCTTTACCCCTAGCAAAGTTGCCGACAGCTTCTTATACGAAAACAATAAAAAAGATGGTCCGCTGACAAATCAGAGTCCCAGTCTGGGGCAATGGGGGCCATCCCTTTCAATAACAACGCCACTTGTCCCACGAGAGGAAACGTATGTGGCATTTCTATTAGGGTCACAGAAAAGCAAATTCATTGCTATAGTCAAAGATACTTCTTTTGCTTCAAGATGGCGACACAGTTTCTTAATGGTAAGGAGTGACATTCAACTACATAGAAGTCTTTTGGTTATGAAAATCAATATGTTGCGGAACTTCCAGCTAAACATTTTTCATTATTTATATTTTTTCTCTTAAAATTTGCTTTCTACTAAGAAACAAACATGAAACCTCACTGAATTATACGAGGTTTAATTACCTTCTCAACTTAGAATCTTTAAAAGTCGTAGTACTAGTTTGGATCTCTGAACATTAATGTGAATGCAGATAATGAAACAAACCTTCTTTAACATCGACTACCTTTGACAGTCAACTCATATTTGAACATAGTTCATGAATCTGAAATTATTTACTCCGCGTTTATAATAAAAACAGACAAGTGCTGTTTGAAACATTTATTCAGAATGCGTAGCTGCCTACAGGATTTTATATGTTACTCAGGAGTGCTAGGGCATCATGGGAAGATAATGAATATCAGGAAGGCAAATTTTTGTTTTTGTGTTCGAACTACTACGTCGAAAATAAGTAATTATGCGTGTATAGTTCATATGCGAAGGGCGTAATCTATAAGGCGAAAATTGAGAACCGTCCCAGCATTTTCCCAGGTGATTTCGAAAGCCGTCTAGTAATCGTAATAAGACTGGCGATATGTCAGACTCCTAGTTTGTACCTGGGCCAGTTAAATATCCTCGAGTCCACTACGACACTGCTTTAAGGTGGCCACACCATTGATCAAACTAGCGCTCTGAAGGAAACTAAAAAGAATCCACTGGTTTCCACATGGTGTATATCGTGCTCAGATATCAGCAGTTTTCTTCTTCTTCCATCGTTAAGCCCAACTCAGGAGCGCGAGTAAACTTATCTAGAAGGTGTGTTTTTCCTCTGTTCCCAAAATCTCTTCATCCTTTCGCTGTGCTCTATCCTACGTACTTCCGTCCAAACGTTCTTTCAGAAGTTTTAATAATTTTTTGTTTGTTTCCTTATTTCACTTATTATGTTCAGCATTAATACAATCACTCTTAATATATATTTTTCGTCAGGAAGCCCCCGGAACGGTCTTACAAACCGGATTAAAAAGACAAGAAAATTTCTCTTTTTCGCAGTGTATTTTCTTAATGGCTACCTTAGATATCGTCTTTCTTTGTAGTATGTATCTTTGAATTTGCTGGTAAAGTATTCTTAATGCATCATCCGAAATGTTAATAATCATAGTGACACAAGAATTGAAGTTCAACTGTGCAGTTTTGGACTATAGATATCAAAAGATGTTTACATTTGTTTTATGAAGAAATCTGCTGAAACATGTAAAATTTGGAAGAGAACTAGAAAAGAGCTTAGCAGTTGAAAATAACAGTTTTACTATTTTCAACACAACAGCTAAGTCCTTGTACATTCTTCTTACACGTTGTAAAGTAACAACTAAATTAAATTGAATTACAAAACACGTGGTATCATTAAAAATTGCTTGGTTCTCTTGTTTAACAGTGTAGTTGCAGGATCTGCCGTTGATAATAATAGTCAGTCGCAATGGTTAAGCTTTGCCCCCCCAACATAAATGTAAAAGTAGGGAAACCTCATTGTTGGCAGAAGAAGACACTTTCTGGTTTCATCACCACATTCTAGAAACTTATTGTGTGTGTTTAGTTCCCATGTATCAAATATTAGACATATGTTTAATGAAATAAGAGTCACTTATTGAAATTTTCAATAGTTTCTGTCAAACGTATTTACATATTTTTGCTTTGGTCTGAACAGTTACCTTAGCTACTTTGAAACCAGTCTTACTGTACTAAAAGATATAATTCCAAATACTTTTTTACATCAAAGGAGCAATAGGTCTTGTTTCGTGTAGTTCAATATGAGTTCAGTACCAAATTTCTTGACTCACTTTTTAAATATTAAAGTACTTTGTATTTTTGTGACTTCAAGAATTAAACACGTAATGAGCATTTAATAACCTTCGAAAATTGTGAAATTAAAAATTCAGTTGCAAATCAAATGTGGGAACTTTGATGACAGTATGAAGTACTAACATAAAAGCAGTAAAAGTATCAGCTAAAAGAAAACATGCATTTATTGAATGATATTAAATAAAATAAGAAACAATGAAACTTTGATGTTAACGTCTCATTAATAGTATTCAGTTGATGTGTAGAATCGTGCATCAAGTAACATTGGCCATTATTAAAGTTGTTATATAAATCGTACTACTTTAAAATGATGTAAGCTATCCACTTTTGCTTACAGTGATATTAAGTCACTTTAATTTAACAGAGATTAACTAGAATATGCGGATATCCGTTTTACGATAAATTTCGACTTTGATCATCCAGCCAATATCCAATGTTAGTTTTCCTACTTAAAGCTTTAACAAATCAAGACAATTACAAATCTGCAAATGAGCTGCGTTTGTCTGAGAGTTTGAAATGCTACTACTGCAGCAATGACGGTGTTCTTGTATTTTGATAGCGTATGGTGCAGATTCAAATCTGTGAAAGTTGTTTATGAGAGGTGAAAGGGGACTGGGAACAAGGAATGGGAAGAAATTCGGCCATGGCCTTTTTGAAGGAAGCATCCCGACATTCGCCTGGAGTGATTTGGGGAAACCATGGAAAACCGAAATCTGGATGCCCGGAAGGGGATTAGAACCCGCGTCCTCCCGAACGCGAAGCTAGAACGTTAACCGTTCACTCACACGCTCGGCATAATCATTTCGAGATAGGAGAAATATGGGCCAAGGATCATTCTGCGTTTGAGACCACAACTCCTTTCAAGAATTAAAAAAATTCATACTGCCACTCTTTGGATTCTGTTTTATTTATTGTTTTAGATTATTTAATCCTTCAGTTTTGTACATTAAAATAAACTGAATACGGAATAAAACGTAATAAGATCTTTAAAATGAATTGTTCTTTTTGGATTTGCAACTATCAATTCGCAATTCATCAAAGGACCTCCTATTTCGTAGCCTGTACTGTCATCTTTACTCATTGCATTTCACAGATATCGAATACACTGCTTTTTTAAAGATCAAAACAAGAACGTTACAACATATTCTGTTATATGATCCGTATAAAATCGCATAAGTGAATGTACTTGATGAATTATAAGTTCTGGAATTAGAAACAAATATCTGTTCTTAATTTTTTTTTAAGTCATGTCTATTTAGATCCTGTAAGTTTTCAATGAGACGTCTTGAGTCACAGAGATTGAAACAGTATGACAGTCAAAGTTTCTCGCCATAATTTTCATATCGATACATGGATCGCAATTTTTGAGAAACAGAATTGTTATTCAATAATGATTATAAATTTGATTTTGTAATGTACGTTTTTGGTTGTGGTTTATTTTGCCATAAAGGTGGAACTTGTTACGTGCTATTGAGTTAATGACGACAACAATATGAAACAAATGAAATTAACTAGGAATCCTAAAACCTAATGCTAGATCGTTTAAGTACAAAACTAAATCCATCGTGCCTCACGATTTGACGAAGAGTATCAGTTGTTATACTTGTCCATGTTGCATTTCAATTTAACCGTAACCTCCGCTAATATTGCCTTTCGAAAATTATAGCTTTTGTCACAAACGCAAAATACGTTCATTGTATCGCAATAGAAGCTTGACCCGTTGAAACTACTTACATGCGGGTGAAATAATGGCATCAGTAGTCTGACGTCAGTGAAACAAAGGAAATTAAAAACAATTCTTAAATAATTTATGTGATACTGCCTATGATTAGTATTAATTCACGCAAATTTCTATTTTAAAGCAGCAATAACTGATCGAGTCAACATATCATCAAAGGAAAACCTATATCCAAACAGAAAATAATTTTATTATTTTACGGGATAAATACTATTGATATTGTTTTTTATTATAAAACGAATTTTTTATTATTATATTGAAATATTTATTAATTTTTTTGTTATTATTAAAGAAAATTCTTATACTATAACACACTTCCAAACAGACGAAGTCGCGGGTAACTGCTAGTATATAATAAACCAAATATCTCAGAGAATGTTCAGTGCCACAAGCTGACGTCGATGTGAGGATTTTCAGAACGTATGACTGTTGGACTACAGCAATCCACATACTGTGAAAATACACTTCCATATGGTTCTGTAGAAAATAATGAAGTAACATAAAGCAACGTCAATAAGGACCAGAATGATAATTTATATTAAGACTTTATTTTGATAAATGCAGGTAACTTGAATGGAAATTTAAACGCATTCAAATGTTCCTTCAGGAATACGAGGATCGTATTGATGACGGTGGTGGAACTACTCGGTGTTACAGAGATTATCGGTAGCCAGAGTTCGGGCGTTACAGGAACAAGTTCAGAGGTAAGTACCGTATATGGAAACTAGTGCTGATTCGGGCAACCGATATGCGGTAATGATGCTTGAAACTCGACACATCGCAGGATGTCAGCACGAGCTTCTCGCTTGTGATACATACCAAGCATTTTTTTTTCCAGGAAACTTTTCGAAACCTCAATTTTGTTCTGAACAATGTCACATTTCTCTTCATTCACATTTTGTTTAGGTAATGAAGCACTACGCATCAGTAAGTGGAAGGTCTTCCCGTTTCGTGTAATACGATTCAGAAAGCGTATCGTGCATAATACGTTTGTTGACGCAGTTTCGCCTCATCAAGTCAACGGTTCCTCTTTATTCCAATTTTAATAGTTGTGAATTTAATTTTGTTACAATGTCGTTTTCAGCTGGATTATAATTTTAAAAAAATTAGTTGTAGGCAAAAAGTAATGAGTAGATATAATTCTCTGAAATAATTTCCACAGATATATTTCTCGACAGTGCAAAGATATTCCCTAACTTGTTCATCATAATAGCGCTCAAAGCGAAGTAAATTGTAGCACCAGGAAGAATAAACAGAAATATCCATACACCATAATGACCTTGCATTTGAATTTTCTCGGTTATAGTCCCAGAAAGGAACGCATAAATGCGAATTTTAATTTTGTCTTTTCAATTCTAAAGTTTAAAGACTTTCTTGAAGAAATAATGGATTATTTCGAATTTGCGGAATGAAATTGAAGATACATAGCGTAGAAAACACACTGTACCTATTATGTCTTGTGGCAGCGGACAGAGGTCAGGCAGAGGTCGGCTGGGGGCGGAACCCAGTTTACGACGACCAGACCGGCGACGTCTCAGCCGTCAAAGGCGGCGCCGACAATCTGCCACCCAGCTAGCTCTCGCGCTCTCACAAATATCTTCCATGTCTTCTCAGACTGACTGCAGTAAAGCACTTTAAAACAATTGTCATTTTGCTTCTCTTATTAAATACTAGCCGTAGGTATAAATCTAAAAAAATTCTCTAATATGTACTGTATATCGATTAAGGATTATATGTCTTATAATACTTGAAGCCCAGATCCGTTAGCGCCGTTTTTTAAACTTAGTCACGTAGTTTCATTACAACAAACAACTACAATGTAGCCATAACATGGTATTTTCAAAATCATCGAGCAGCCATGCATTTCTAGAAATACAATTTTGAATTTTAGCGTGATCTGAACAGATATTATTAACATTCGGCGTTTTTGGGATTAAGATGGTGCGTTGTACAATAATTGATAACATTAGTCGCGATGTGAGTATGTGTTAAGACTATATTGTTTCTCACAGAACTGTTTCTGATAGAAAGGGAACCTTCTGGAGATCACTACCTTTGTTAACTATCGTAAAATTTACGTGTTATGCTGTACAAAAAGAAATACTGATACACAACAAACAAGTATCTTGCAAAATATCTGTCAAAAATTACCTTCAAATATATCTGCTGATCGGCTACTTTAAAATTGGATCCCTCGACCAAACGTTCCTAATACAAACCACAACAAAATATCCATATTTATTTCCTACTAGCTGGTACCCACGACTTCGTTCGTGATTGTAAAGAATTCATATTGACAGCTATAGACATCTAACCACCCTAGTGCACGATGGGAGACTCGATACTATTACCACACACAAGTACCAGTCTTCTGCGCTATGTAGTTCCGGCAGCAAGGTAAAATTTACGGATACACACAAGTCTTTGGATGAAACACGAAAATATTAATGATCGACCAATTTCAAACACCATATCTCACACACTCCCACAGTTACCGAATTTCGGCCAACGTTGTGATCGATGGGAGACTCTGTGTTACTACCACACACAAACGCCAGTGATCTGCGATTGATAGTTTTCACTTAAAAGTGATACACCGTGACACATGCGTCATTGGCAGAAATATGAAATTGCCGCAGGTCGACCATTTTCATCCCCCATATCTTCCACACCCCCATAGCTACAGACATCTAACAACCATAGTGCACGACAACAGACACGATTTTACTACCACACATAAACACCAATGCTCTATGCTATGTAGTCGTGGTAGAAAAGTGAAATCTGCGGAGACACATGCCTTTCGTCGAAATACGAAAATAGCCTTGGTCGGCCACTTACAACCACCATATCTACCACAGTACCACAGTTTCTGAAATTCGGCCGCTGTTGTGATCGAAAGGTGACTCTGTGCTACTACTACACACAAACGCCAGTTATCTGTGATCTATAGTTTTCGCTGAAAAGTGATACACTATGACACTTTTGTCTTTGGCAGAAGTATGAAATTGCCACAGGTCGACCACTTTCAACCACCATTTCTCCCACACCCCCATAGCTACCGACATCTAACAACCATAGTGCACTACATGAGATACGATTCTACTACCAAACACAAACACCAATGCTCTATGCTATGTAGTTGTGGCAGAAAAGTGACATATGCGGAGACAGTCGAAATACGAAAATATCCTCGGTCGGCCACTTACAACCACCATATCTACCACAGTACCACAGTTTCTGAAATTCGGCCGCTGTTGTGATCGAAAGGTGACTCTGTGCTACTACTACACACAAACGCCAGTTATCTGTGATCTATAGTTTTCGCTGAAAAGTGATACACCATGACACTTTTGTCTTTGGCAGAAGTATGAAACTGCCACAGGTCGACCACTTTCAACCCCCATTTCTCCCACACCCCCATAGTTACCGACATCTAACAACCATAGTGCACTACATGAGATACGATTCTTCTACCAAACACAAACACCAATGCTCTATGCTATGTAGTTGTGGCAGAAAAGTGACATATGCGGAGACAGTCGAAATACGAAAATATCCTTGGTCGGCCACTTACAACCACCATATCTACCACAGTACCACAGTTTCTGAAATTCGGCCGCTGTTGTGATCGAAAGGTGACTCTGTGCTACTACTACACACAAACACCAGTTATCTGTGATCTATAGTTTTCGCTGAAAAGTGATACACCATGACACTTTTGTCTTTGGCAGAAGTATGAAACTGCCACAGGTCGACCACTTTCAACCCCCATTTCTCCCACACCCCCATAGTTACCGACATCTAACAACCATAGTGCACTACATGAGATACGATTCTACTACCACACACAAACACCAAAAGTCTATGTTATGTAGTTGTAGCAGTTAAGAGAAGTATACGGAGATACGAATTTTTGGTAGAAATATGAAAACGCCCTGCACTGACCAACTTTAATCATTATATCTCCCACATCCCCACAGCTATCGGCATTCGGCCAACCTTGTGCACGACAGGAAACTCCATGCTACTTCCAACCACAAACATCAGTGATCTGTGCTAGGTAGTGGTGGCTGAAAAGTGAAATATAGGAAAAAACACGTCTATTTTTATATATATATATAAGATTACATGTATATTTTCTCAAACTGAAATGTAAATCTCAGTGGTGATCTGAGAAGAACATTCTCCAAAATGCTAATTAAAATCTCGTTATGATTAGTCAGTGGAAAACTTGTACAGTTATAAGCTTTGAAACATATAAAACAAACTTAAACAAAACTTGTTTCATGTGATCAGTTTTATGGACAATTCAAGAAAATTTGAAATTATATACCCATCGCAAAAAGAATAAGGATGTAACCCCTATTCTCCAAACTGGTATGTCGAAATTTGTCTAAAATTGTAAGAAGTCGTTAACAATTCGAAACGGTATTTTATAATGTAACTGCTGAGAACCTAAGCGGAAAGAACAGTTTTGAAATCCGTACTATTGAGATATGGTGTCCTGACAAATATATACATCACGCAAAGCAAATTATGGTAAGTTACAGTTATGGTAGTTACAGTTTAATAATCTAAAAGTAAGGCCTCCAAGTGAGAACGGTTGGCGACACTGATACAATTCTGAAGTAAAACTAAAATAGACGAAAATTTTCGAACGTTTAAAGCTAATGATGGGTAGAGAAATTATTGTATTGTAGAAATTTTTGGCAATTGTCAATTGTCATTAACAGAAGAGAACGGCAAGAAAATAGATATACGGGACTTGACTGGTTACAGTGAATAAATAGTGCACAACCTACTTATTTAATTTGGTATTTCACATTTCTGTACATTATTCTAATGAAAAAGCTTCAGATCCTAAATCTGCTGGCAGCTTCTGTGATAAATCTGATACTGTTGCTCAAGGGCAGGATTCTTTTTTCGGGCAAATACATTAACCGTGAAAAACATGTGCATCTTAGAAAGCTATTCTCTTATTCAATATTTTTACTATGGATACAGACAGTCTTATTTGAAAGTACTTGTACAAAAAATTCTCTGTTTGCAATATTCCCGTATTAAGGACTAGATAAAGCAAAGTTTGCTAAGCCACACAGCTCAATCATTGGCTTGCGTCCAATGCATCACAAGCAGCATCTGGTTAACTGTCAGTTGCAGTGGGACGTATCATATTCACATCTGTGATACAATAACACGGCTTGCAGACTGGAAACAAACTCAAATGGTTTGACTAAATTTTTCAGTGATGATTTCTTTAAGCTCTTGTCTTTATCACTATAAACAATACTAGCACTTGCTCAACCACTGACTGGCAAGCATGAGAACTAAGATATTGTTAGGGACAACTTAACTTTGGAGATCAATAAGCTGAAAGCACCGATCATTTATGCGGCTCAACATAAAATATGGTGTTTCGTTATTAAGTTATGTGTAAAAGTAAATAGGGAATTTTCTAGTCAGACAATATACTCTGCTGTTTTATGAAACCTTATGACATTAATGTGCATAAAATATTTTAAACAGTTGGATAATTGTTAGTGACTGTTGGGATGAAATGAATCTTTAAATCCTAACAAAACATGCAATGGCTCAAAAATAACATCTGGCAGGTCGCTGATTTAAATTCCCGTCCTACCATCCAGACTTCGGTTTTCCATGGTTTTCCCGAATCACTGCAGGCGAATGGCTGGGTAGTTCCTTAATAAGGACAAGGCCGCTTGTTGACCTGCGCTGGTATAGTTTTGGTACAATGAGGAATTCATTTGTTCTGAGGATTTGAAATTATGTGCCATCGCTGCAGAGACTCAGGAGGGAACCAACATCTGCGCCACGCTTGACCCCACACCTCTCTAACCCGCTCCAGGCACAATTCCACAAGGATCTCCAGCGACGGGAACGCGTAATGTCAAGTACTCCGATTAACATTTCACATTTAGATTCAGTAGAGCTCTTTACATGAGTGAAATAATTAAGCCAAAGTATTCCGTCTTCGAAACGAGAGAACTACAAAAACAAAAGTTAATTTAATGATGAAATGCAACCACATACGCTTCAGTCATCTCAATGGAAGTGAAAGCTCCTGCTGCGATTAATTATTAATGACCCGTGGAGTTTTCCGAGTTCCCATACCAACAGCAATAAGGTTTCGGAATTTGGGTATACAGCTCATTTACCAACATCTGGTGGGAGAAACTAACATTACGTCTGTGAGTATGCATTTCTTAACCAAATGGAAGAACCGCACCTGTATTTGAGCCAATATGTTCAAGCCATTTATTTTATTTTTTCAAATAAGATTTTGCGGTTCCTTCAAAACAGGAATAGATTTTGGTGATTCTGAGGAGGATGAGAGATTGCAGAAGAGAGAGGCTGAAATGCGATGCTGGTTCATTCAGGCCTATTTTTCTATAAGACACCTACAAGAAATCGAAGTTTAATGGCCCCATCTAAGTGGGTTTGATTCTAAAGAAACACCGAATGAATTGAGCGGATTTATTTCAAATTTTACACCAAGATGGATTCGTCATCACCATCTGTATTCTGCCCTAAGGCAGGTTTTCACTTGGTAGCTCCCCATGTCTCCTCTATTCTGCCATCCTCTTCAGATTCTTCGTTCTAGGCACCCTATTGGATACTACCACGTTGTATATCCCAAGTACAACATGGTATGGGTCTCCATGTGGAAGAATCCGGAGGTAAAAATAGATTCAACGGTACATATCCCATATCTCATACTTTCGTAGAAAAAGATAAATTATTACTTTTTGATTAATAGACACAATAGCCGCTTGGTGACTCAGTGGTCAAGGTATCTGCCTGGAGATGAAAATGTCCTCGGTTCGAATCTCTGTCTCGGTGGGGATTTTCATAAGACTTTAACTGGTTCAGTTTCAAAACAATGTTTGCGTAAGGATTCAAAACATGCTTTTAGATTTTTATGTTATAATACAATTCAGCCAAATGTAAATTATATACACGTAGTTTAAAAATTAGCCCCATGTAAGTTAGTGGATCGCAGATTATTTTTGACAATTCACAGGTCCTATGGTTAAAAATGTTGATAATCGTGCTGTAGAGTAAATAATACGAGTTATGACGACATATATTGATACTGCAAGAAAGATAATGATGATGAAATGGCCAAATTTTATTTGAAAACTTTTTTTTATCTTTACAGTAACTGTGTTTCCAACATTAAGTTTACGACAATTATTTTTCGGAGACGGCCACACGCGTATTCGTTCCATCTGGCCGCTCGCTTCTTGGTACGGCCTCCTCTCGTCGCACAGTACAAATGCGACGGCGAGGCCGCTCGCTCCTGTTTACTCCTGCGGCCGCTGGCTATATTTATTAGCGGGCTATTTTTTCGCCCTGGAACTACTCGACTGCACTGCAGATATAAATGTAGGGGGCTATGTTGTGGCCCGTGATGTGTAGCCTAATGGCGCGCGCATCTGTCGGGTAAGCCTCGACTCCGTGCGCAGTGGAGGCTATCAGCGAGGTCCTCCTACCAGATGACCCAATCAGATGATACCAGTAAACGTCCCTCGACATTAGAACTCAGCAGATTTTAAACACTACTCCAATATTAAATTCGGAAATACTGTATTACGATTCATCAATAAGAGTAGTTAACATAGCATCAACTTTGACGCTTACCCAAATTACATAGTTAAATAATTTATGTATTTACTCAACGAACTAAAATGTGACACAAGCTTTTTATTTTATGATATTACCATTTTGTCTTTAGGCCATATACATACCAACAATTTTCTGTTTTCGCAACGTTTGTCATCTAATTACTAGTATTATCGATTTTCATGTATGAACAACACATTGCGGTCTAAACACTTAATGAAAACCACCCACGCCCGAAGCCAGACTCTAATCGACGACGTGGCACACTGATAGATTGTAATACAGTTTAACGAATCAGGATTATCAACCAACTAAAATTAATGGTCTGTGGCTAGGCCTCTTCTTTGGTTTTGATGCAATCCTGCACCTTTCTTTATCTTGAGTTAAGCCCTTCATATCAACACACCCACCACAATTTACGTCCTGAATCATCTGCTTCATATATTATAATATCTTTTTCTCCTTTGAAATAGAACATTCATTTAAGCATTGATGATAATGGATAAATTATTCATTATGCGCATAATTTCGTCTTAGCCACACCCACTGGGCACAATTAAATAGAAAATTAGTATATATATAAATTATTTTTAACTACATCATTCTAGAGATTGGAAAACCCACGTATTTTTTTTTTTTTTTTTTTTTTTGACAAATCAAAGTAAATGAACCTTATTATTTCCAACAAAATAAATTACATACCTAAGTGATTGAGATTACTCATTATTTACAGCAAGTGAACTTAGCAACTCATGTTTGGTCCAGCTCAGTGGAGGATGTGACATATCTCCCTGTCTTTACTGCGAGTTTGATAATCGAAATCTGGCGAGACACTGTTGTGGCACAAACTGTGTCCCGTTAACGTTCATAGATAGAAGCGGTGAGCAGTGGCGTGATACAACGGCAAACTGCCATTGCATGATATCAGCAGTCAGCAGGTCATCAGCTGTTGGCGTGCAAGGAGCCCAGGCCAACAGATCCAAGTCGCAACCAACGATTGAATGAATCCCCTGGCGTCAGCCCGTCCACAGGAAACCTACTAATGACTCCTTCTCGATCGGCACCATCCAGTCACTTCTCTCCTGCAACCAAACTCGGGGTCCGATAGGTAGAATTGAGCCAAGCGTTTTCTTATTTGCTATTCCATTTCTACTTCTCCTTGCATAGCAATTACAAGCATTTTAGTCGTTGCTGCTGTTTTCCACCATATTCAATCATACGTCACGTTAATTTTCCGGATATCTACCAAATACCCATATCGTCAAGAAGTGGCAATAAAATGTATTTAGCGTCTCTTGTCTTTCATTCACGACCTTCCTTGGTTTCACAAGCTTAGGAGTAAATGTAACCTCCCTGAGTCTGAGAAGGCCTTTTGTTGGCTCACAGGTAGCGGCTAGAGGGACAATCCACTCTGATGGTCAACGGTCTGTGACTGCATTTCTGCAAGTGTGAATAACAGGAAGATATTTCTTATGAATTGTTTACGAGCTACTCTCAATTGTTCTGATCAAATGGAATACCACACCTTCAACTGTTCCCTTCGCTAACAACCGCTTTAAACCGTAATCAGAATGAAACATTTGTTAAAGTTCTCCTATTTGGACTGATAATTCCGTTCGGTTATGCAATTCCTGTTACTCGAGAAGATTCTGAAGTACGCAATTCATGATCGAGCGAGTTATGTTGAAGCCGCATACCACCTGTAATTCAACCCTTACATAGGCTCTCAACAGCTTCGTGAATACATGCAACATCCAGATTAGCGAATGCCACTGCGGAAACGCGGGAGCCACACATCCCAAACCACTCCTGGGAAATACAGGATGTGAGTCGTTTTTGTTAGCTTCGCTGGAAACGTGTTGCTTCTGTTTTACCGCATTGTTTAGGCAATTAATTGATTCAGAGATCTGCTCATATCTCCAACTTTTGATTTCATTACTGTACATCTAGATACTATCTGAAGCGTTTCTCTGTCTGGACGCTATCCGCAATGGCTCTTATGAAACATTTCAACATCAGACGTTGAGAACACAAGTAATTATTTCTCCTCTGCTGTTTGCCTGCAATATCTCATCATGCGATTAACGCTGTTGGCGCTGTCAGCTACGAGAGCAGATATCTAGTGAAGGTCCCAGTGGAAAACAGGATGTTCCCTCCGATAAAACGGATGTAGTGCCATTTTATATCATCATTTTATTTTTGGTTTTGTCTTCTGTGCTGTGTAATTATGCACTGATATTTTAGAGGGCTGAGAAGTTCCAGTATATTCTCTGGTTTCAGAACTCGCAAGAGGAAAGAGTGATAAATGCGTGACTTCAATTTTGGCTTTCTGTCCTTCCAGTATAAACACTGAGTTCCTAGCTTTACCGTGATACTATTCTGGCTTTTTTCACAAACTGTAACATCACGACTATAGCTCTCCATACGAAATTTCTAATTTACAGAGTTTAGTATCGGCATGTCATTCAGCCAACTAGTTCTGATCACAATGGGTTGTTGGACTTACTTAAGTCGCTCAGTAGTTGGAGTCTCATAGTTCAGTGTCATCAAAGATCATATCTGAATATCATTCAGCTTAAAAAAAAACGTTTAAACAATATCTTGGGGGTTAATTCTATTAATCATGGCTATGAATTTACTGAGTACTTGGAGGAATATCAATTTCGCATGGTTATTGAGGCGTATCTTTACTTATAATGACTTTCGATGGCACACTGATTTCCAAATTTTCAAAGTTCATCACAGTCACACCAGTCGCCAATAAAAAAAAAATCACACAGTGCTGATAAGCTATACCATTCAATTCACCTCAATATCTACGATCACCTTTTTCTCTTATTACTGCAATAGCAAATTATCGACGTTTGATTATAAACCAAATTAACATTTTTCTCTCTAAGAATTTACTAGGTGCAGACATATTCGTTGTGACTGTGGTACTCTCCCGTTATTGTTTTTCTAATTCTGGTGCTTAGTCGGCTCTAGCTAGTAAAAAATTTAAAATTTAAAATTGTAACAGATGTTTAAATATCTTCAGAAATTATCTCCTACTTTCACAATTATATTGCCATGTTGCTTTGCATAGATTTGTTATTTTTCTGCTACTTGTTCCGTACTACATCATTTGAACATAAACAGAAGTGAGTCTTCATGTAACTAGATCTAATACTACAAATTAGGAAACTGATAATTTTATAATATTACGTGCTCTGGAGCCACACGTTGAAACGATTGAAATAATAAGTGGTTGGAACTTGTTATGTTGGTGTAAAAGTATACTAGGAGATTTTAAAGTGTCATTATCAGATTTTGTTGATTTTTTACGACAGTGTGTGATTATTCATATTTCCCCGGTTGTTGAGGAATCTGAACCATATTAATTAAACATCTTCATTGATCAGTGGTTTACCTTACCTTGTTTAACTAGTATAATGCAGGCCATATTCTACGCACCAATACATAAAACAAACTTCTTTCTGCATGATGGATGGCACTTCACTCAAGAAATTATTCTAGATATATTCCTTCTTTGATGGCTATGCTGGAGTACTAGAATGTCCAGCTACCATGGAATAATTATGCCGTCTTCAAGACAGCTGCAACCTCCATAATTACGTTTCTGCGCTTTTCTTTCGCAACATCGTTGAAAAGTTAATGTAAAGAAAAATAACATTTTTTTTATTAAAACACTAATAATATCTAATTAGTTTTCCGTACCCTTCGTTGTTCGTTTCAGCACTATTGGTATCAACTGATGGTAATTTAAAACCTCGCAGGTATGCATGTCTATGATTCCGTTGTCAGATTGGAAACGGAGCTCCACTGCTGTCGCTCAGTTGTCTGTGCGTCTGCAACAGGGCTCTAGCTTGTGAACACAATAATTTGTACATGATATGAGTTTAGTTGACACAAAACCGAGTATCATATTCGAAATTTTTAAAAATATTATTATAAGGAGATGCAAAGAGCTCTTCAAATGGAGGACTAAGATATTCTTCGCTGAAAAATAAAAGCTATGAATGGCCGGCAAAATTGTCAGTTTTGAATAATTTATGTTACCATGTCTATCTCAATAACACCGATACCTAAAAATTTAAAATTTGCCCGCTATATGCTATATTTAAACTCTAAATACTTAAACAAAACTT
The DNA here is from genome assembly GCA_031002005.1 of Vandiemenella viatica. Lineage (NCBI taxonomy): Eukaryota > Metazoa > Arthropoda > Insecta > Orthoptera > Morabidae > Vandiemenella > Vandiemenella viatica. Next base: position 295,731,894 of record JARYHS010013630.1, read on the forward strand.
TACATCTAAGTAGTAAGAAAAGTAGCAAATATTTTTTTATTTTTTTATTTTGAATTTACTTTGTCATGTCTACTATATAATTTCCTAAGCTCACTCACCACGATAGCTATTGGCTGAAGAACGGTGTAACGCGTCAGCTTTCACTCGAAAATTAACAGCTATCAGATATGTATCATTGGGAGAAATTCGAGGTTATTTCCACAATTAATTGCGATAATACAGTCATTAAGTTTTCCTTTCGTAGCATTTCACAGTTAAAAAATATCGATGAAAATCGGGGATCTGCCTTTTAGTAACATTTTGCTAATGAAAGCAAAATAAAAAACTTTAAAAAAACTTAAATTACCGAAGGTCTCTGCTGTAACCATGAATACCAATTGTCACTGCGGCCTATGATAAATTTCAATTTGAAGTTCTTTGTTCATGTTCGTTGTACGTGAGTTATTAGGTTATTTAAAGTGTAAACTGAATTGTGTGTTACCGAATTGAGTATTCTGGCAATTCATTTCTTCGGAGATACTCAACTGTTTAATAATCTGGGATCTGTATTAGGTTCTCTGGCCGCTACAGACACCGTGACAGAAAATTACATTATGAATGTTTTCCTGGTCTAGATTAAAAAAAAAACCTACGTGATGCTTTCCAAGCAAATAGGAATTCTTCAAGTTTTGCAAACTTCTAAGGGTCAGATACAATTCATGTTTGTATTTCAGCGAGTTAAAATGTACTACCTTTGAAACAATCATATGATAGCGCTATCGTCCCTGTGCGTGTTAATACCTACGTCTATTAATACTTCTGAGTTCGTGAAGCTCAAGAGATTTTACTCATCAAGATCGTATTTGGTCAGATTAGGTCAACCTGTCATAATGTTTAACCATAAAAACTGGAACTATTCTAGACCCGTGACGATACGCAAAAAAACGGTTACGGACTTACAATAGTAATGATATAAATATGTTTAAAATGTTCTAAATTTACCACATTCGACATATCTGTTAAGATGATTAGCGTATGGAAACTTAAATACGGAAGCTGTATTCGCACATCTCCGGCTTTTGTTTATTTGTTTACTGCACTACCTGTCATTAATTACGATTGGTCGAATGACTGGTCCACTTAAGCGAGTGTTTAAATTATTTAGCTTGAATTCATAGCTTTAAAAATGGCTTCTCTGTTTTTTATCAGTGGAAAGGATTTGTTTAGGAGTATTAAAAATCTCTTTTACTCAAAATGTCTATGCAGTGGAAGTATGAGACCTTTATGCGCGATTCATTAAGGTGTCCTGGATTTCTCGTAAGGTGTTGCATTGAATACTGTTTCTTCATTGCTAATTAAATATCTTATAACTTCGTTTTCCTTATTATCAATTTGAATAACGATATCCATTACAAATAAAATACCTCATCACTACTTCTTCGACGTTCAGTTTTACATCTCCGCTCGATATGTGTTATATAAATTTCTACTACCCTTTAGATATTTTCTGATTCATATTTCCACTTCAGTTATATTGTTTGTAACGTCCATTATTTTATTTGAGTCAATACATTGTTTCATACATCACAATCAAAGTTTTTAAACTTGTTTATGATTGAAAATAAATATTAAACGTGATAAATATTAATCATAAAACACCTCACAATAAGCACAAAGGATTTTGAGAGTACTCTGTCTGCTAACTATAAGATGATGAAGATCTTTATGACACAGAATCAGCCATCTTGAATGTCAACAGGTGAATAATCATTTTCATCGACCGTCCAATGTTCCTGAAGAATTTTTCGAATCTCAGTTCACTTACATGTACAACCAACTCAGTTTACTTCTGGACATGTGACCATCACTGAGGTGTTTCTTATAAATATTAAACTACAACACAATAGAGAAAATACATAGAAACACAATAAGGAAAAATCAGAGTTAATAGAATCAAATGGACAAAATAACAAACAAAGAAATACTGAGGAAGATGGAATTAGCTTATGAACTCAGAAATCGAACACCATACAACAATAATTAAAACGGAGGCAATATTTGATCAGAATGCCTGACACTGAATAAAAGAGGGGAAGTGGAGAAGAAAGAAAAAAAATCCTGAGGATTTTTAGGGTCACAAAAAAGTAACTTTTGGAGAGAGGGAAAATTAAGACGAATACAAGAACCCAAAGATAATTCAGATACAGTAAGAAAACGAAACCAAATTTTTATGGACGCTTAAAATAGAATGGATACATATCGACTGAAAAAGAAAATATTCAACTTCCAAATTAAAACCACCGAAGGACGCATAAAAGGAACAGACTCAAACTCACCAAAATATCATTGACAACAAAGATGACTCCAGAATACTGATCAACGTTGAAAAATTTCTGGTTCTTTAACAAAAACTACAACTGAAGAGAGTGATGTTGGATGAAAGGAGGCACGATGTCAGCATGCACATGAGGAAATTCTTGACTGAGGCGAAAGGAGAACAGTACTGACATTATCTCTCGAACAGACATCTCCACAGGCAGAAGTCTCGCCATTTTATGTGAATCTATGTTCATCGTCCAAGATTGACAAGGTGGTCTTCCGCTACGAGAAAATTCACACTTCGCTGCTATCACACCAAAATACGAGGGAAAAGATTTGGCTGGAGCTTGTGTTGCCATAAAGCTTTACTGACCCAAGTCTCCTAGTAGTGTGTAGTGAAAAAGTAGACGTCTGTCGCAATGAATAATTAATGAAAATAGTAACAATACTCCAGTCGATGCAGTCTGGTCGTCTTTATGTCTGTTAATCTTAAAACATTCGAGGTGTTGTCATGACATTAGCAGGTCAAGTTGATTTACTAAATCTGAACGAAATTATTTTGGCTTAGCACCAATAGTCACTCTATAATTTCACGTGACTGTAGCCCTTCCTGGTCTTCCCATAGTGTTCCTACTTACAGAAAGTACGTCCTACCGGTTTAAGTGTCCTCCACTAAATAAACAGGCAGACATAAATTATGTGCTGCCTCCTACATGTTCCATCAGTATTAGAAACAATATATATCTTTAAAAAATTATTAATATTATTATCACAAGGCCTATAAGTCTTCATGCCCTCATCGTCTGCGGTATTTTTACTTGTGATCTTACTAAACGAGTGGGTGAGCAGTGACAGTCTGGCCTCGCATTCGGGAGGACACGGGTTCCAATCCCCGTCCAGCCATCCAGGTTTGGACTTTCCATGGTTGCCCTAAATCACTCTAAGTTACCTACAAAAGGACATGGCCAAATTCCTTCCAATTCCTTGCACTCAGTCCTTTTCCGACTCTAATGATCTCGACGTCAACCAGACATAAAGCCAGAATAAAAAAACCGGATGGGGTTTTAGAACACAAAAACTTGTTTTCTTTAACTGCATCCGGTTCAAGAACGTACTTTGACCTAACAGCAAATCTCCTGTGTTTTGGTAAAGTTGAACGCGAAACCGTAATTTAAATCATTTAATTGCTAGTAACTGTAACAAAGAATGATTAATGGTAAGTTTACTTGACACGCTTCAGCTTCTCCACAGAATCTGTTTAAAAACGTAGTGGTGACGAAACGTCTCTTGTTGCTAGTTATTAAAATATCGCGCTACTGTGTACATACGGAAACAGAAGCAAGTTAAACAGTTATGCAAAACTTAACTATAGCACAGGTGTTTAAATTCACAAAATGCCACTAAAGTTGTTTTTTGAAAATATAAGTGCACATCTGTACGAAATAAGCACGATTCAGATACATTTGTAAGCACCCGAGGGGTAATTGTTGAGAATATTTAGCTGCAAACAAACCGAAGCAACATTTAATTTAATTTTAGTTTAATTTTATTTAATTGCAATGGAGCACAGGCTCCGGTGGCAATTTGCCTACACCCCCATCTTCCCCCTATCCTGCACCCAACTACATTTGCCCTCTACAAATTTTATCTTTAAATTCTTTCAACGTTTTCGGTAAATTATTCATCATTTCTCTTAGTATCTCATTCCAATCCCTGACACCCTTACCTAAAAAAGAGAATCTTCCCACTGCCAGCTTGTGTTCATGGTCATATTTTCCCTTCCATCCACTACTTTTCGTACCTACTGCAATATCTTTCCATGCCTCATAGCCAGTATACGCCCTGTACACTCCCATGACCCTCCTCATTCTCCTCCTGTCTGGCAATGAATCCCATTCCAGCTCCTTTATCATATCCGTCACTGATTGCATTCTGCGATAATTTCCTGAAACGAATCTAGCAGCCCTTTTTTGCACCCTATCCAATTCCTGTATTTGATACGCAAAATGAGGGTCCCATACTATACTACCATATTCGAGCAATGGTCTGACCAAAGTTTTGTAACCCAATTCCTTTACTTCTCTCGTACATTCCCTCATCACTCTTTCCAACATGTGCAGAATTTTGAAACCTTTTCCTACCACCTGTCCAATGTGTCCTGCCCAGTTAAGCTTGTTATCAAATGTAATGCCAAGATATTTACATTTCAAGTCTTCAGCGAGCAATCCTTTCCCCATCTTATATTGATAATTAACCTTTTGTTTTTTAATTGTGTATCTAATTAGCTGACTCTTCTTTGCATTTATCTTCATCCCATGTTTACCAACCCAACTAGATATCCTGCAACTGTTTACAATCCTCTACCGTTTTGATTCTTTTGTATAGCATTTTATCATCTGCAAACAATCTAATTTTAGATAGTAAACAATCAACACAATTATTCATTAGAATAATGAATAACAATGACATTAGTGAGCTAATAGCCAAGATGCTGAGCCCAACCATGTTTTCTCTCAAAGGAAAACACCAAAGATTACATCGTTAAACGCAGATTCCTAAAATACTGCATGGTCAATATATAAGACTCAAAGGTTTCCCGTACTCTCTGTTTTACTGTTATTGTTTTGTTTATGTCGTAAGTTTAATAACTTCATACTTTTTCCTCATTTTGGCATTTGCATACGTGAGATGAATGTACTCTTAGTTTTAGCTGCTTGATTTTTAAACCGACTTCAATTTTAACAAAAAAATAAAAAACAAAGATACACCTGAGATACACTGGATACTCGGCAAAATATAAGATGAAACATTATGAGGGTCCCAACGGTTCACTGCAGATATAAGTATGAAAGTTGTGCAGGAGATGTATTTGGTGTACTGTCGAGGCACGACAGTGAATGTGAGTGGCGTTGGTGGTGCAGCTGTAGGCCGAATGAAGCCGTTAGTGGCGCTGCTCGCTCGCCGACTGTTTTATAGGGCTCGTTAACGCGAACTACACAAATAAAGCGGCGCCATTCTTGCGGCCTAATGGCCGATACTGCTACGGGCAACATTCATGAAGGTGATTATGTTTACGATAACACAGAGAGTGTTGTACCTGTTGCTGGCTGCTGGCCGGCGGGCTTAGCCGTGAAATAGCGCAGCGGCGCCGCCTCCAATCCCGGCCGCCTTCCAATGGCCGCATAAATCGCGCCACCCGCAGATCCTGTCGCCTGTTCAAACAAGGCGCGCCGCTGCTAAATTGCACCCGCCGGACAGCGCGGCTCAGCCACCGACCCGGGCTAGCATCTGCAGCCAGCCGTTACTGCCCAATGCACTTCAGACAGATTAAAATGTTTCCACTTAATCGGTGCAAGCCTCGGAAGAAAAAGATTAGTAGTAATCAAAATCCTCAACAACAAGGACACTCAAAATAAACTAGTGTTCGCAGCCCAGTGACACGTTCATACTGTAATTTAATAAACTACTGTGCGAGTAGAAAGAAACCGAGTCTGTGGAAGTCTAAGTCATCTGCTGTAGCTGGTATTAACTACGAACTACTGGTCAAAGCTTCCATACATTTAAGTGACGTACACAGAACGCTTCCGAGGTATGGATTACACGTTAATTTGTCACCTTTTATCGGTAGAATTACCGAGTTAGGTTAAGGTGCATGCGTGGAAAATAGAAACACTGGCAAAAAAAAAAAACAAAAAAAAAAAAAAAAAACACGTATCACCTATCAACCCTTCCCCGTGCACAATTTATAACCTGTCATCATCTCTCAACCAAAAAAAAATCACTTTTGGGCTCGAGATGTCATCTTAGTCGCATTGTGCGGGAGACTATTAAAGACTTATTTGGCTATGTGTGAAAAAAAAACGGCTTCAACGAATGCATGGTAGATATCAGACGCAGTGGTTTTTTTGGATCGATACGTTGGCAGAGTCTATACTACGGATGATAGGGGGGGGGGAACCCAATGTTCTCGACACGGTACACTAGGTCGGATCGTCACATGGTTTACTATCGATCTTGAAGGCGATTATAAAGGTGGATGAATCATAAATGATCAACGGCATGGGGATGCAGAAGGTAACGGGAAACCATGATATTAAAGACCCAAAGGGTATCCCGAGGACATGTAATCCTCTCAAATTACAAATATCATGTTGGCTTCTTCCTGGGTAAAATATTCCGGAGGTAAAATAGTCCTCCAATCGGATCATCGGGTGGGGACTTCTCAGGAAGGACTCATCAGAATGGATAGAAACTTCCTACGAGTCGGAGCGTGGAATATTAGAAGTTCGAATAGTGCAGGTAGGTTAGAATACTTAAAAAGGGAGATGGAACGAATAAAGTTAGATGTAGTCGGAATTAGCGACATCAAGTGGAAGGATGCACAGGATTTCTGGTCTGGGGAACACAGAATAATTAACACAAAACCTGTCAGTGGAGTTACTAGTAAATGTTTTGTAATGAATAAGAGAGTCGGGAAACGGGTGAGTTATTATGAACAGCTTAGTGACAATTATTTTGATGAGATTAGAGACTAAGCCCTCCGCAACTACGTTAGTACAAGTGTACATGTCAACGTCTCAGGAAGACGACGAAGTAATAGAAAAAATATATGTCGAAATTGAAGAACTAATCAAATATGTCAAGGGGGAGGAAGATCTAATAATAATGGGTGATTGTAATGCGGTAGTGGGAGAAGGAAGAGAGCGGAATAATGTAGGAAGTTTTGGTCTAGGAGAAAGAAATGACTGAGGAAGCAGGTTGTTAGAATTTTGTGAAAGATATAACCTAGTCGTGGCAAACACACTGTTTAAGAACCACGCAAGAATGATATACACCTGGAAACGTCCAGGGGATACGGGCAGATATCAACTAGATTATATCATGGTCAAACAGAGATTGACGAATCTAGTTCTGGTCTGTAAAGCGTATCCAGGAGCAGACATAGACTCTGACTATAATTTGATAGTAATGAAGTGCAGGCTGAAATTCAAATGAATAAGGAATTAATATAAGCGGAGCAGACGGGAAGTGAATAAACTGAAACAATCTGACACGAGAGACAAATTTGCAGAAATGGCAGACTTAGGTCTAGGAAGTAACTATGAAAGGAGCTCAACCGAGGACGAAAAGAATGCATTGAAGAGAGAAACAATGATAGCTAGCAAAGAAACATTAGGCTTTAGGGAACAAGCTGCACGAAAACCTTGGATCACAGAAGAAATTTTGTAGCTGATGGATCAGAGGAGAAGGCTCAAAAATACTCAGGATGAAGCAGGAAAAGATCAATACAAGCAATTTAGAAATCAAATGAGCAGGAAGTGAAAAAAACCAAACGAAAAATGGCTACAAGAAAAGTGTGAAGAAGTAGAAAAGGAAATGATCGTAGGTAAAAGTAGATGTTGCATATAGGAAGTTCAAACAAAATTTTGAAGAAATTGAAGCAGGAAAAGAGCAATACAAGCAATTTAGAAATCAAATGAGCAGGAAGTGCAAAAAACCAAACGAAAAATGGCTATAAGAAAAGTGTGAAGAAGTAGAAAAGGAAATGATCGTAGGTAAAAGTAGATGTTACATATAGGAAGTTCAAACAAAATTTTGAAGAAATTAAGAAAAGAGGTGTAACTATTAAAGCTGCCGATGGGAAATCTCTTTTAAGCTCAAACGACATAGGTAATCGATGAAAGAAATTATATGATGGGAACGACTGGAACAATAGTGTTATGGAAAAAGGAAGTCGATGTCAACATTGATGACTTAAGAGATCCTGTTTTGAGGACAGAATTTGATAGAGCTCTGAATGACTTGAAAGCAAATAAGGCAGTTGGAATTGATGAGATCCCTGCAGAACTTCTTAAATCTCTAGGAGAGGAAGCAATCAATAGATTATTGAAACTGATATCAAAATGTTATGAAATGGCTGAGATTTCAACTGATTATAATAAAAATGTCATCTTCACACTTCCGAAGAAAGGAGAAGCCGACAAATGTGAGAATTATGGCACCATTAATCTAACACAATAATATACAGAAGAATGGAAAGTGTAGTCAAAGATATAGTAGGTGAAGATCAGTTTGGGTTTAGGAAAAACCGCGGTACAAGTGCAGCAATTCTAGCTTTAAAATTAATACATGAAAGGCCGATCAAGAAAAACAAAGATACTTTTATAGCGATGTTGATTTAGAAAAAGGTTTTAATAATGTTAAATTGGACAAGATGTTCAAAATTTTAAAGAAGGCTGATCGAAAATATCGTCATAGAAGAATACTTTATAAACTATAAAAGAATCAAGTGGCTATAATAAAAGTAGAGAATCATTAGAGACATGTATCAGTTAAAAAAGGTTTGAGACAAGGTTGCAGTCTATCCCCGTTAATATTCAACTTGTATGTAGAGGAAGTACTAAAGGAAAGGAAGTAAAAGAAAAATTTTCATGTGGCATAGGGGTTCAAGGAGAAAAAAGCAGTATGTTACGATATGCTGATTACATTGTTTGGTTAACAGAAAGGAAGTAAAATAAAAATTTTCATGTGGCGTAGGGGTTCAAGGAGAAAAAAGCAGTATGTGACGATACGCCGATTACATTGTTTGATTAGCAGTTCTGGCTGAGGATATTGAGAAGTTATTGAATGGCATGAACAAAATACTGAAGGAAGATTTTGGACTGAATATAAATCGAAGCAAGACAGAAGTGATGAAATGTAGTAGAGATGATACCAATCACAGTAGATCAAATATAAAAATAGGATCGGATACAATAGGAGTAAAAACTGAACTTTGCTACTTGGGAAGCAAAATTACAACCTATGGTCGAAGAGACTTCATGAAAAAGAGAAATCTTTTAGTTTTAAATATTGATCTAGGACTTAGAAAGAACTTTTTAAAGCTTTAATGGATCACAGTACTTTATGGCAGCGAAGCATGGACTTAAGGAATACCAGAAAGAAAAGAAATTAAATCATTTGAAATTTGGTGCTACAGATGAATACTGAAAATTAAGTGGATAGAGGAAGTACGAAAAGAACGATTTTTGGAAATGATGAGTGTAGAAAGAAGTTTGTGGAAGAAGCTTACATAGCGAAGAGACAGGCTGGTAGGTCATATTTTGATACATGCTGGATTGGTTAAATTGTTAGTGGAGGGAACAGTCGAAGGTAAGAACTGTAGAGAAAGACAGAGATTAGAATATATGAAGCAGATAATTGAGGACGTGGGGTTGTAAAGTGTAGAGGTTAGCACAAGATAGGAGAGGGCAGAGGAATGCATCAATCCAGCAGAAAGACTGATGACAGCAAAAGAAAAACAAAATGAAGTGACAGGGGGTTGTAACATAACAAACGTCTGTGCCCTGCAATAGTATCTGTGGCAGACGTCATGTGTTAATGCTATGTTGTCTTGGTATAGTAGTGAGTCTTTGACCTCCGTCAGGTGAAGGTCTGACGCAGGAACATTTTTCGGTCTAATAAATGAAATTGTGAAAACTTCGGTGAAGTGGATGATTGAGACTTGTATTATGTGTAACTCACTGTTTTAAAGGGAATACTGTGTTTTCAAGTGATTGTTTAGCGTTAAGACGACGATAGTGAATGTGGGAGACTATTTTGTAAGTCAACCTCTCTTTTCACACGAATCTGTGGTTTTCGAAAAAGAAGTCCGATTCCTTGTTGTTATATTGTTTGGTGGTGGTACTTTCCGTCGGTGTAGTGGCAGAGGTTAATGAACTAGAATAAAGTTTCTTGAGTAGATGTTCACCCTAAACTGTGTGACTCTCTCATTTAATTATCCCGATGGAGAACAATACCTAAACCTGGCGACCGTGGCTTAAAGAACCTTTTATTTAATTAACAATTGTTTGTGTTTAGATAAGTGACTTTTAATTAAGATCAACAACCAGCCTGAAGGCTTTCAGGGTCTATGTTTAGAATGGAACAAATCGCACGATAACACTATAAAAGTCGACCGAGCTGTCTACTCGACATAAGTCAATCAGGATCTGAGATGTCCTTTATTATGACACAAGTCATTGATATATCGTATTTCAAAACAAAGTCCTGGTATTACGCTAACAGACTACAAGCGCAATCATTCGTTTAACCTACTGTGCATACCGCCTTTCATATTTTAGTAACGCCATACTACTTATGTGTGGACATTATTATTCAGAATATGAATTAAACCTATATTTTAAATCAAACCTCTAAATTCACGTCTGCCTTAAACATGAAGGTTAAATTACGGGAAAATGAGTATCATTTTGAATCCGATTCTAATATTTTTTATATGAGCATTAAACACTATCATCACTGATTGTTAACTACACAGAAAATGTAATCGTAGGCTCCGCGGCCAGAGTTAATTGTCTCTTGGCTTTACGGGTGACCCAGACGGGCCAGAGACGACACAGATAGTGTTCAGTTCATCGCTACTTTTACTTACGAATCTTAACGGTTTTTCTTCTAACCGTTTGCCTTAAGGTTTCTAAAGCGCTTCGAAGATTATTTTCAGTTTCCTTAGCGATAAGGGCCAATTTAGTTAGTTGGCTTGGTAACAGCATTTATTTATAGATTGTACAAAAATAACTAGAGAACTTTTCATGTCATTGTGGATTCACATCTTCCAAGAACAGTATCAGCATTTATGATTATTCAGAAAATGGAAATATGTAAACTATAGTTACAGTATTATTAATATTAATGTTCGAAGTTATGTGTGAAAATACTTTCGCAGATTAAATTGGGCTGAAGTTCGTGGTAAGCCTTTCCATGTTGCAGAAATGTAATGTTATCAGAATTTCTTACGTTTCGTGTATATACCCGATATGGAATCTTACTCTGGCACAAAGTGGTACCTATCTATACATCACGATCTCGGTTTTAAAGCAATGTTGGTGTCCTTACTGAAAAATAAAATAAGCCATATATTGGTAGTCGGCAAATACACGTTAAAAACATTATGAAAATTAGTCTTGCACGAATTTCTGTTAGTTTTACCGATAATGTTATTGTTAAACTAATAAAGAAAGTCGGGTTTGAAATCATATCTTCAAAAATATATGTAATGTATGCGGGGCTTCCAACACGTACTGTTCTCTTCTAGCTCTTAGCTTCTGCTGCTAACGTGTCCTATTGAATATTTGGACTAACAATGGTAGGTACAGCTGCGTGGGTAACCGATTTGATGCGCTTTGGCACAGATCTTCTGCACTGAAGATACACTGACTATCGAAATCACTATGACTAATGCCCACCGCAAGATGGAGTGCCCTCTAGTGAGATTGTGGGTGCGTCATGCGGTAATGAAAGGATACACGCGGTGAACAGACGGATGGTGAGTCATTCCAGCGATTATACGTGTGACAAACGCGAAAATACACTTACTTAAGTAACTTAGCAAAGGACAGATGATATGGCCGGAGGGCGTCTCGGAAACGGCATAGCTGTTCGCGTGCTTCTAGAGTGGGCGTCTATAGAAAGCGGTTGAAGGACGGTGAAATGACCGTAGGCGACAATGTGTTAGACGTCCATGTCTCAATGACAAGGGTTTCGCAGCACACCGTTCATCCCAAATTGTTTAACATAGGGCTCCGCACCAGACAGCCCATACGAGATCCCATGTCGATCCAACGGCATCATCGATTACGATTGCAGTAAACACAAGATGGTCGAAACTAAACCACGGATCGACGGAAACGTGTCGCCTGGTCGGATGTATCGCATTTCTTGTTACACCAGGTCGCTGGTCGTTTCCGGATACGCCGTCTTCTAGGCGAATGGCTACTTAAAACATGCGCCGCGCCACGGACGAAGGCTGTATTATGCTATGGGAAACGTTTACCTGGGCTTCTACTGGATCAGTGGCTTTGGTCAAAGGCACCATGACAGCTATGGAGTATGTGCATCCCTTCATGCTTCCTGTCTTCCACAAGAGCTATGGCAGCTTCCAGCAGCGTGATACAGTGGTTGGAGGAACATGACAGTGAGCCCCCATAGAATTCGCATAGTCTCATCTCGATTGAACATATCTCGAACGCTATCGAGAGCCATCTCGGTGCCCACAAACCATCGGTCCATAGTTTAAGGGAAATATGCGGCCTGTGCGTAAACATCTGTTGTATGTTTAGATTTCCTCCTCATTTTAGAAAAAATATGTATCAAAGGCATCGAACCTGTTTCCGACCGAAGGGTATCGATAGAGCTTAAAAAATCATCAGATTTCACTAACACATATGGACGGTTGCAAATCCATAGTTTTTAGGTATCACTGATTTTATGTGCTCGTAGTGCAGCTGTAATACTTGTGGCTTTCAAACTAATACGAAAGGAGTGTCGTAGTCAAGTGGAGTGAACATTGGATTTTGGATCTGTGGATCCATGTTTGATCTTGCACGCTAGTTTTCCGCAACATTTTCATAATGTGACCATTTTGTTCAAGAAATATAAGTATTTTATCATTCTGCATGTTCTGGTTTAGCCCTCTATGTATGGTGTAGGCGAGATAGTTTCCAATGATAATACAACTTTGGGGAAAACTGGCAGAAAATAATTCGCCATCATCGAGCCAATTACATCGGGTGTTTTTGTAGATTGGAATTCCACCTGCGAATATTTTACCGTAACAGTAGAATGAATAGCGCGTTAATGAAAATTAATTAAAACGCATCCGACGCAGCATTTCGTCTGTATAACACTGGTTCCGAAAATAATTAATTAAATTATGCTGCGGAAATCCGTCCCGGCGTTACACTGCGGGTGTTACTACAACATTGCTGACTTGATGTTTTGATGTCAAAATGCGGTAAACCGCTAACAACAACGATTTGCGTTGGTGACAAGTAAAATTCAGTTTCAGCTCTTACATAATAAAGATTGTGTTTGTCTTTAAACACGATAACTCCTTCCAAACTAAACAGAGAGTCTTCAAATTTGGCAGAGTGAACATTATGGATAAAATACAGGTAACGTTCTTAAACAACCAGATCTGATCAAGAGTTCAAGATGTTTGAAACTTTTCTAAATATATGCTTTTGTCATGATGCCGTCACCGATCGGTGACGTCACGTGCCCAGCCTTCGTTTGAAGACTAACAGCAGCTAGAAATGAGTTTATTGTATTTATTTATGGCTTTACACCTCGTCGACGTCGATGTCATTTAAGGCGGAAAGTACTGGGTTTAAGGAACAGGAAGGAAAACAGCCATGACCTTTTAAAGGAACCATCCAAGCATGTTGATTTTGCAAAACGATAGAAAATCCAAATCTGTATGGATGGACCGTGATTCGAACTTATGTCCTCCTGAATGCGAGGCCAGAGCGTTATCTCTCACGCACCAAGCTTGGTGCTAGAAATGTTACTTAAAAATCGAAGTTATTACGACTTAACTAGTGAATGAAGTCGTTCCCGCTTCTGACTTTATTGAATCGCGACTGTCACACTGTAAGGCCATCTATGGGTATTTGGACACTAAACTTGAGGGCAAAGCTATTGAAAGTGAAAAACAGTTTCTTTAATGCATTGAATTTAATGTAAAAACTTACATTCGTACTATAGCTAGATGAGGGTAACCTGTCACGACCGTTGACTTTAAAAACAGAACGTATTCTAGTTCCATACGCGAAAAAATCTTGGATACCACAATACCTTGACTCCAACCGATTGGCCACCTGAATCTAGAAGCATGGCTTCTGCACCTTAGTTCTTTCTATGGAATTACTCAGCTTTACCGCAGATTTTCACTCACTCTGATCTTTTCTGCTCTTGACAATTTACATAACTGTCATCGATATGTATAGCCAATGATTCTTATCTGATGATTACACTATCATGTATTTAACATCTTCATATTTTTTCCGTTTGTAAATTACAGAGATATAACTCAATTCAAACAACACTTGGTTTAAAACTCCTGCTTAAAAAGACTGGAACCAAATATCCACTGAGTACATATTTACGGCGACAGGTTGCTACTTCTGTGATAGAAGGTCGTTTTTCATTACTTTTTTACTGCGCTTACAGCAATACTGGTTGCTCCTCGCGTCTCAAGATTACCTGTTCAAATTCACACGTCTCTAAGATTCTCAGCAGCAGGCAGAAGTACTGTGCAAGGTATATTTCTATCTTGATTTTACGCTTTCCTGAAGGGGCCCTTCTAGATATCGAATTAACTTATATACATATCCGTGAACAAAATTTTGTGTAGCTTAGATCCCAGAATTACACTTCTACGACTCAAATGAAAGCCCTGTTCCATTAGGTAACATTGTGTAATGTCGTCTTCGGCCAATACCCGTTTGCGAGTATGTGTTTCTCAAGCGGAGAGGCTCAGTGCTACACTGGCAGTTTCACCTCTTTTATCCATTACATCTAAAATAGTGACACGGTATGTGGCAGGTCTGCAGACTCACCGTAGGTACAAAAATTATTCCAGGATATTGAACAAAATCCTATCAAGCTATTTTTAACGCGTGTTTTGTGATATTATTCAGAGTAAAACCTTTAAGTGTTTTTACCTACGTAACTCACTACTAATACGTTTAGGGTGCATGTTTAATAGGAATACGATAAATTATGAAAGAAAAAAAAAACGAGTGTGATTAGTGCGTTGACTGCTTGGTGGATGTTAGCAGGAGGTACAGCAGGTCTTGCTCTACCTCCTGGCATTCTCCTACCGTAGCGTGTTAAAAACAAGTGCAATAAATTGGTCGAAATACAGGTTTAAAAGAAAAATGAACTTAATCTTTCCGCTTTAAAGTCAACTGAATTAATAACGACTGGGAACACTGCCACTATGACAGCCTGGAGGCAGCGGGCGTTAAGAAGCAGTGGGCAGGCCGCCGAGATAAGGCCGTGCTCCCTGCCACATGATTTGCATGGAAATTAGCAGACCACTGATGATGACGGCTGATATACGCGGAGGATTGGGCGAGTCAGCCGGGCTACCTCTGTATCTCAACGTGGTGCTGCTTCTCGTTAACACCGGACTTCATACAGATTATACAACTGCAAATACACGTTTATCGTAACAATTACAGTCTAACGCGCCTGTGTAATTTACTTTAGTCTTTCGCATCGTATGAAGTTCTGCTTAAGTGTTTGTGAGTTGATCTATAGTTCCCTAAGAATCTGGCACAGGCTTGCGTACGTCTAAAGGAAACTGTATCCGTCTGCCAAAGTTGTTGTAAGGATTCGAAATGACTGCGGAAGAAGTGAACACACTTACAGTAAGTGCAGTGTCTGGATTTAAACCTAAATCGAAAGTTTACTGCGACGAAATCAGTTAAGACAGGTTTACACGGTTCACTTTTATGCATTCACCCCGGATTAATCAAAGTAAATGGAAGGTGAATTCACTTTTCTTTAAGATTTATCGTCACAAATGAGCCATTCAGCTCACTACAAGATTAACTTGTGAGTGTTGAACAACGAGTAGAGAGCAGAGTTGAAGCAGGAAATGAAGCAGAAAGGTCTTAGTGACATCAAATCTTTTTGACTGTGCTGTACGCGACAGTTATGCTGATAAAATTTGAACTATTGGCTATATTCAGTGTCAATTGAAAAGGATGAAGCAGTAATATCTTTAATTATTTCTCTACGTTTTTTATTAGCTCCGCCGATTAATTAAGTTTAATTTTATCTAAAAATAATAACAAATTGTTGTAATTAAGAATTATAACATATGAATAAAATTGTACTTACTTCAATGGATATACGTACTTATTCTTGAAATGCAAGCTTGAATCAATATAATTTTGGTACTTACATTACCATAAGCATCCCTGTAATATCAAGTTGAATTCAGGAAAAAAACGGAATGAGAAACACACCAGTGCAAACAAACCAGAAGGAGGTTTCATTTCGACGTGCTGATTTTTGTTTACACATTTAAGTCTTGTTGATTAATCGTAGTGAAACGTCGAGAGTGTCCGAAAAGTTGAATCCCGTCAAACGGTTTTCAGTTGTTAGCTTGGATGATCACTTTGGAAGATTCGCTGTTTATACAGATCACTTTCACTTCGAATGAGTCATCGAAAGTGGTTACAAGTGAACCGTGTAAAGGTCGGGACACACTTGACCGGCACGTCACACACACGTCACCGAACCGATAGTTTTTCTACTGTTGGCTCTCTATTGTAGTTGTTCAAATAACACGGCGCTGCCCCCGTCACTCCACCAACACCATAACGTAACCGATTAATTGACGCCGGTGGTGCGGTGTCGGCCTAGTGGATGAGGGGAAGCGTATGAAGGAAATTAGGAAATTTCTGGTCCTCTAAGACCAATCATTGTTTTAGTTCTATTCCATTGTTTAAACAAGGTATCTTTTCTCTTTAAACTCACTTCGAACGTCATGAAAATATAGTGAAATATACATTTTGTAATTTTAAAATATAATTTCGCTCCATCTTCAATCACATGGGTTACTCCTAATTAACTGTTACTAAAATTTCTGAAAGTTGATTCCACGAATCAGCCAGGTGATGATGAGTATGTGGGGACACGAGAGGGGGCTAGCCGACTCTCGGTGCAGTGACGTGCCGGTGAAGGGTGACCCCCACCTTAAACTCGACTTTAGTTAAAGCAACTGTTGGGGTATATTTTCTGCAGGTACTAAATGGTGTGGCGCAACCCATTAACATAGAATCTGAACAAGTAACTAATTTGAAGCTAGCGACGAGCAGGATGGTCAACAACTAGCAGAGTATAGACATTTTCACATGAATATTCGATGTTACAGATAAATACGAATAACAGCGTGTCAGTAGGAAATTTAGTCACTGTTGTAAGTGGTCCTGTAACTATTCCGAGGTGTAACAGTAACTTGACACGTAATAATTCAACGTATTTTCCCATGTCCTGATTACTGGTACCATATATGATTCAAGAATAATTAGATGGTTATTTATTTCAGATGTCTTTCGTTAACCTTCTTGTTGATACTCAGCTCATCCTGTGTCAACTAAGAAGTAGAGTTCACGATTTACGACAGTACGAATTCAATCAGCTTCAAAGGAATGGTTGATATCCACACAAAACCGAGTTCTAAAAAACCACTTAGGTAAACTCTCCTTAGTTTTCTAAAACATTCTGGGCACAGATCTCGATGCCGTATCACTTCCGGACTAAGGGAAATCGAAAAATAGTAAAAAAATGAGGGTTTTTCATAAATATATGTAGGACCCGCAAGCTAATAATTTTTAAAAAAATAGAAGATAACAGTATTTTCGGCCAAGGCTTACATTCCAGTAACGTAATTTTTTGGAAACCTAAAGAATATTAACCTAAATGCTTTTAGAGGACTCGGTTTTGAATAGTTTAATTATTTCCGGATGAAATTCCATTGCTACAAAGTACAATCAAGAACCACTGGTGTCTCGCGTGAACGCCATTATAGGACTGAATGCAGGTGGCCGAGACACAAGGGGGTACGAGCGGCCGGATAGGAAGCCTTCCCGTTACTGTTGCGCGGGAACCAGCTTTCCTAAATACAGTGGAACATTCTCGAAACACATGTGAGGTCGTGACAATAACTTGGAAACGAGACAGTGGGACAGTGTTAATTTTCTGCGCAACAGTTATTGAGTGAAAATGTACCAAACTAACCTGAAATTATTACAAAAAAAGTTATTAAGAAGCTTTTGAAGGAACTGTGAATGGTATGAAAAACTGAAATATATTAAAATAAGATAAAATAAGGTTTCGTATTATGCATGAATACTTTGAAATTAGTAAATGAGTCTAAAATGATTTTATTACGCTGAAAGTAGTGACTTTCACGTCATAGATTTTACACAAATGATGGTAGCGGACCTTACGTAGTGTAAATCAAACGTTAGTCGGAAATCGCAGCTCCCATTCATTATGTGGCGCTAGTGAAAGTGACAAAAAACTATTTAAATCAAAGAAGTGGATGTAGTTACATTTCAGATAAGTACAACGTACGACTTACAAATATTTCCTCAATATGTTTGTAATCATTTAAATGTTTATTAAAATGTTGATAACCAATTTTTTACAGGAGAACTATATATTAATCTTATATATTATAATAATAAACGTATACATATACCGACGTGTGTTTCCCACTTTTCAGGCGTCACTACCAGCCACATATGGTAGTACCATGGAGTTTCCTATCGTGCACAACGTTGACCGAATTCCGTTAGCTGGGGTGGTGTGGGAGATATGGTGGTTAAAGTTGGTCGCTGTATGGCTGTTTCATATTTCGACAATAGACTTGTGTGTCGCCATACTTCTCTTTCCACAACTACATAGCGCAGATCACTGGTGTTTGTGTGTGGTAGTATCATAGAGTCTCCCATTGTGCACTATGGTGGTTAGATGTCGGTAGCTGTGGGGGTGTGAGAGATATAGTGGTTGAAAGTGGTCGACCTGAGGCACGTTCACATTTCTACAAAAGATATTTGTGTCCCTATGCCCTTTTTAGCCAAAAGTATCATGCGCAGATCACTGGTATTTGTGTGTGGTAGTAGCATACATTCACCCATGGTGCACAACGTTGGCCGAATTTCAGTAACTTTGGGAGTATGGGAAATATGGTGGTTAAAAGTTTTGATCAAGGATATTTTCGTATTTCGACCAAAGGCATCTGTGTCCGTATGATTCACTTTGACGCCACAACTATTTAGCGCAAACCACTGGTGTTTGTGTGTGGTAGTAGCACCGAGTCTCCCATAGTGCACTATGATGGTTAGATTTCGGTAACTGTAGAGGTGTGGGAGATATGTTGGTTGAAAGTGGTCGACATAGGGTATTTTCCTATTACCAAATACATGTGTGTCCTTATATTTCCAATTGCAGCCACAACTACCAAGCGTTTGGGTGTGGTAGTAGCCTCGAGTCATGCTCCATGGTGACTGCATGTTGGTAGATGTGGGGGTGTGGTAGACATGGTGGTTGAAAGTGGTGGGCCTGGTATAAAAAAAGACATTCGTCCCTATATTTCACTCCACAGCCAAAACTACCTAGCGCAGTTCACCGGTGATTGTGTGTGGCATTATCCTCAGGTATCCCAACGTGCACCATGGTGGTGTCATGTTGGTAGCAATGGGGGTGTGGGAGACATGATGGTTGAAATTGGTTGACGGAGGGCGTTTTCATATTTCGACCAAACACATGTGTCCCTATATTTCACCTTGTAGCCATAAATACACAGCGCAGATCATTAATGATGGTGTGTGGTATTATCCTCGAGTCTCCCATCGTGCACTATGGTGGTTACATGTAGTTAGCTGTCAATCAAAATTCTTTGGAAACACGAACGAAGTCGTGGGCACCAGCTACTAATGTGTAAAAGAATTACAATTGAATACCTGCTTAGGTTTATGAATTAAAATTAAAAGAAAATTACTCGTGCTAAATGAGAATTCGAAAGTTCGTTTTTGGAACCAGAGGAATTATATTG
The DNA here is from genome assembly GCA_031002005.1 of Vandiemenella viatica. Taxonomy (NCBI): domain Eukaryota; kingdom Metazoa; phylum Arthropoda; class Insecta; order Orthoptera; family Morabidae; genus Vandiemenella; species Vandiemenella viatica. The sequence goes on from JARYHS010013630.1 coordinate 295,751,608, forward strand.
ACACTGTGCCTGTTTGGATCTTTCTCCACGGAGATCACTTGTTGATAGACTGACTTCCAATTTAATGCCATACCTATAAGGAAGTGCACATTTTACTATCAAGTTTGGCTTCTCCACCTAATTGGAGTTTCGTACTAGTACTTTTAGTTTCCTTAGCAACTCTCATCAAACAATCTTATGGAGCTACATGAAATATTCCTTAAAGCCGTGGGTGTCAATGAGAGCATTCTTATTAACAGGCTGGGTAGAACCTCTGGACTGATTTGGAAACTAACAACAATTTTTGCTATTAATACCTCAGGTAAAAGCCATTGAATTTCAAATTTTCCATTAAAAGTTTTGGTATTAGATAAAAATTGAAATTAGTAGATCCAATAAAATCCAAGCATGATAATAGCCTCTGTATTGATGTTATTCAATTATCTTCTTAGTATCTGTAAAATTTCTCCTCGTGAGTAATACAAGGTTACATTCGACTTCTAAGTTACATTTATTCATAAATGAAAAATTGTCAGTATAGTTATGTAAATAACACACAGCTCCAGCTTCATTGGGATCAATGTTTGGATAGTGTCATGTCAATCAGTTTGTAAGGTAACGCAAAAGGATTCAGATATCATTTACTGCGTAACTGAAATATGAGTTATTGGTATTTTTGTTATGGATACTGGATGTCACTGAATAAAATCTATCATATATGTTTTCCGGTAAAATAAGCTACCACTGTGTACAGTTTTGTTAAAATCTGTATTAGTTGTGGCGTGATGCACTGACAGACTTGCTAAAATTGGAAAAGAATTGCATTTTTATACATTAATTTATTGGTAATTTTGCAACTTGTTGGGATATAAAGTGTCTTATATCCTGATTCATTTTATAAGCATATATTAGCAGTTTAGTTAAAATCTACTAATACAGTTTAGGTGGTAAGCTAATAAACAAACAAATATTCCATATTTTACTGTTTTGTCATTTATATCTTCATAATTGTTCATAGCAATTACTCTTTTTGAAATAAATTTAATATACCGATACAAGTTTGTCGTATTGAGGAGACGTGAAGCATTCGAAGAACAACAGTAGATTGAATTCCGTCGGAGCACTATTACAGGCGAAAGATTCGATGCATTGGGGTCCCAAATGTTTTATAGCAAATTTAAAGGCAGTGAGGAGGCAGATGAATGTGGAAAATTCATTCCTTTTAAAGATAATCTGTTGGAGTTTATGGACCTATTCACGACTATAAAGCAACATTAACTGCAGTGGAATCACATCAGTTGTACCTAGCGTGGTAAGTGAGTGGTAACGCTCTGGCCACGCATTCGGAAGTAACGCCGGGATGGTTCCTTCAGAAGACCGTGGCCAAATTCCTCGACGTTGACGAGGTGCAAAGCCTTAAAAAATCACACCATTTCTCTCACGCCAGTGAAAAACAAAACTGTTTTCTTGCGGGAGCGTGGCTTCCGTATTTCCTGAAAAACCATCCAAGTGGAATATTATGCTAAGCTTGTGAAGCAACTCCCAATAGTTGTCAAGGAAAACAGAAGAGGCTATTAACAATAACGTACAGTTTCATTTCGACATTGCTGAAATTCATCAGTGTGAATTTCAGTTGGTACCAATATATTTTTTTGACACGATGTGGCCCCTCAGTTTTCCATTGATGAAATTTTTATGTTTGGCGCCCATTTCAAGCTAAATGGTGAAGTAATACATACTGTCATCTTATTTTTTGAAGCGCCATTGAGAACCATTTTATACGGATAAAGCCTTGGTGGAAGTGTGGAGCTCGGATGAAACATGTCGGAAGATAGACGTCAGCTTATCTTTTAACTCATGGCTTCAGTGTCAGACCAAGAACCTATGGTACAACCCTCGACTTACAAACAAATGGAATGTTATTTTATTTGATCTCTATTATATTATTCAGATCAGATAGTCATTAATAATGTATGTATGCTATATATGAATTCATAAATCAAATTTTTGCTGTAGCGGCTACCCTAGAAATAAGTGTTATACGTATCTTCCTTCACTCTTCGCGGTCACCGAAGAATGAGTACAGCATTTCTTTAAAACTGTTAATAACACCGTTGGAAGGGAGAAGTACAATATTTTAGTTCTATACATACAATTAGATACATGTTCATTGATCCCACGTGAATACAGCACATAAGAAAAGCATAAGTCATTCTCAAAAACAATGCAATAAACAATCAGGGATAATTAGTTCATTACTTATTAATAAAGTACTCTCCAATACTGCTAGTGTTGTAGTTACAATAATGTAATTTCTGGTGTTCATAGTTATATTTTGTACATAATTTACAAAAGTCTGTACCTGTATTCTTGTTACTACCTACTTGTGTACATACACAACACATCAGTGATTATAATTTCGAATTAATTTCCTTTATTTTACGTCATTCTTTATACACTCTACGGTTTCTAGAAATAAAGGCACTATGTATCAGAAATAATTTCAGTGTAAAACTTAAAATATCAGGTTTTTGCAAACATAATTTCGTTTTGTGCTTTTTTTTGCGAAATGGTACAAAATCATCATTTCCTATTATGGTGTGGTTATATGCCAAATTTTTTAACACAGTATCTTATCTGTTACTTACTTAAAGACACTGAGATACCTATAACCACGATGATTGCCGTCTTAGGAAGTTGTAAAATGGACCATTATTATGTGATTCTCACAAATAATTATATAAGTTACTAGACGTAAATATCCACTCCTAAATGTTAAACATGATTATGGGTAGGAAAGAATAAACGGAATAGCAAAATGAATTTCAAAAAAGAAACAGACTACCCAGATTAAAAATATTTTTATTGCTTTCATGAGCTAATCGTGAATATATAATGATCATAATTTAAGCAGGTCGTAAGTACCTTACTGTGTCTCAAAAATGTTAATAAACAAATCCACTGCCATGAGGCCCAATAAACTGTATTGCCATTCGCCCGGCCTCGATGACCATAAGTAACACATGACTCTTTTACAGGATACTACACTAATATAGATATATATATTTATATATAAATGTTATGAGTACATCATTGGGTTATCTGAAGCAATACTTTGGTTTACAACATATTTTAACATAATTATATACATCTGTCATTATTACATCACGTATTCAGATACCTTTCAACATTACTTACGAACCCTCAGTGTAACAACTTCCCAAGTAATTATGATATATAATAAATAGCTGGAATCCATACAAGGTAATGTTGTTATTTATATAAATAAGAATATTTCATATGAAACTGTTTCTGACGATATTATGGGATTTTATTTCATTTTATTGCTATTATTCGAGCTGTAAACTCCAACAACCCCCAAATGTTTTTTTACGTAAAAAATATTACATGTGCTATTATAAATCTCTTAACTGGAGTCTTTAAAAAAAGGTTCAACTACGTACGACTTTGCTAGAAGTGCAACAGGGATTTTATCTCACTGTGGTGAGATGATTTTATTCAGCAGTTTATTATTCACAAGAAAATTTTAACCACAGACATAAAATATCTGTGGCGTTTCGATTTAGGTACTATTTCAAAATATCTAATGAATTAATTACGAAATGCTTTAGATTTTCATCTAATAAACAGTTTCAGAAATTAGTTTGCCAATGTTCTTGTTGCATGATTATTTTGATGCTTACTGTGAAACTATAAGCGTCATCACCAAATCCAATGTCTTCTAAAGATGCAACTAAAGAGGGGAAAGCATTTGACACTAGAATTTTTTTTATTTTATTCCCTTTCGTATTATAAATATTGGTGTATTAATAAGGCTGTATTATAGTAAGTAAAATTTTAACTTCTTAAGTCGAAAAAATTTATAGCTCTTTTGATTTTAAGAAAAATTCCTTGAAAATTTTAAACGAGAAATTTTTATCTTTTCTTCGTGCATTTGCAAAGCCTTTACGTCCCGATCTGTTCTATGCTCCTTCAAGAAGGCGAATGCTGGTAGAACGTTGGGACCTCCAGAGAAGCAATGTGGAAATTATAATGCAACACATTTATTGCACTTGAGAATGATAAATAACTATAAATAATATATGAACGACTTTAACTCACACTTTTATTTAAAAAAAATTCCGCTTCTACTGGTTGATATCTTTAAAGAGAGAAAACGTTCTGTTCACTGTCACAAGTATCGTTCGTTAAACACCGATAAATAAGAAAATCTTCATGTTTAAGGACCTAAAAGGGTTCATTGTTTATACTAACGAATTTTTTAAAAGGTTCTACAACTAAGAAAAACACTTCAGCTGAGGAAATGATTACAAATATTAGAAAATCTTATATTGATGGCGTTTTTACTACTACTTGGGACTACTTCATTTTCTTATTTTAAGGAAGCAGAGTGATGCCTGAAGAAGTGTACTCAGTGTGAAACTACCAGAAACAAATATGAGTTGTGTGTTCCTCATACAAGGAAAAACGCCCAAGAGTACTTCGTGAATTGGAATGTATTTTTCCTATTCCTTTGCCAATTACGTGTCTTACTATGTGAACATCTTATTTGTACTCTCCTCTTGTTACAGTGATGTTTTAAAAACATTTTTAATAACAGCTTCTTTATGATGCAACAGTTGTTTCTACACCATTTTCTTTCTAGTCAACTATGCAAATGTTCTAAATGAAAGCAGAATTTTTTTCGCTTGTTGTATGAACCACATTGAAAGAAGGTTTAACATCATATTCTAAAGTATGTTTGCTAGTGCCATAAATTTAATCGTGTCAGAATAAAATTTCACAATGGAAAGGTACTAGGTTTAGAAGAAACACAAAATACCACATGACTAATTAATCGGTAATAATCAGAGATATCTACGATTCCATTATAAAATCGATGCACTAAGAATAGACAGAACATAATTCGAAAGCAGATGCTGTTAATAAAAACGGAAAATAAATGAGAAAAATAAAAAAATAACTGCTATAAAAGTCTTTTGATATTAAAACCTGACAGATGTGAAATTGTCAAACATTTCTTTTTTGTCATGGCCAAGAAAATCATTTAGCAGAAGCCGAAATCTAATTCATGGTGGGCGCTTTGTCATTTGAAATTTTTATAATGAATTTACGGGACGTACTTCATACGTTGAGATCAACACGTTAAAAAGACACTGCTGATATCTTCCACATTAAATCACTCGCTTTATTTCTCACATTTACAATAGACTACATATAGTTTATTGTTAGGACTTTAGTGGTTGTGGATGATTTACAATCAAATCGAATACGGTTATTTAGAAAGTCACTTCCAATCGTTTCTCTACCATTTAAAATTGACTTGCAGATATTTGTTTTTAAGTAAAACGCTTCGCAGACGCACACATGTGACTATTACGAAGTTGCTGTAGTTTTGTAATGACGATGGCAGACAGAACAACCAAAACAAATAAGAGAAAAATTCTAAGGTAACTTGAATAATTTGTAACTAATTGCTGATCATCAAGTAAAAAAAAATTAATCACATGAAAGTAATTCGTAACAAATCGTTGTGGTAGGACTTAAATATTTTACGGATATAGATCTAGCTTTTTGACCAAGTATATAGGTAGAATAAGTTTTTCAAAGGCTTCATTATAATATATTTTGCTGTGTAATTTTATTGAAAAAGTTTAATAATAATTAATTCGCATTTTTCGTTTGGAAAGAGCTGTTACCATATCAGAACAATCGTTAACAGACCGTCATACCTAGCTACTAGAACAACACATTGAAATCCTGTAAATTTCAAGTAAATTTAGCTGTATCATTAATGATAATTTTTTAATAAAGAGATCATCTTTTTACCATTCTCAATTTCATTTATATTCTGATACATACCATGATTTCTATAATTACTTTATCCAGATAATTTTGAAACGTTAACTACGCTTTCATCAGATTAACAAATCCTGGTTTTTTGGTTCTGAATTATTCATGGTGATACAGTAGTGTATTTGTGGGTGCCAGCTAACGCCCCGTCATTCGTTTTACGAACCACGTCGTAGTAAATGCGATCTTGTCTTTCAAATCAATTCTGGATCGACCTGCTGATAAAGAAACGGTCACCTCTGGCTGTCAGTTTGAATCCTCGTGTTGCTTATTGATCGACGAGTACAAAATGGTTCGGCCTACCAACAAATGAATTACGACGGAGAAGTTAATCTCATTTAGTAAGTATTTATTTCATTAAACTGAAAACTTTTATGTTACCAGTTGTATTACTATGTTAAGATGTTCCAATAGTTTTAAGGTTTCATATTGTAAGTCACCGACATTTTATTTATTACTTTTTTTTTTTTTACCTGGGAGATACAGCACTTTTCGTCATTAAATGAAGAAATTTCCAATACTTACTCAAAGAAACTAATGGATGTCTCACGTACTTTAATCCAGTCCTAATTTATGTTAAATGTTAATTTAGCGTAATATATGTTAACGCCAGTGATATATTAAGCTTGAAATGTTTTAGCGATTCTGCCGTATTTGTATCCATGTAATGTTTATGCTCATTTCATACCAACCTGTGAGCAAACAAAACACAGCAAATAGATTACTTCAGCCTGATGATTTTTATATATTACTGGACGTTTTTCCTTCGGATACGATGAGGTGTGATAGTTTAATTTTAGTGCAGGAGACGAATACATTTTCTGAAATTATTCGTCTAATTTGTGAGCAGCAACGTTAAGGACTGGTCAAGACACAGTCCCGGTTCCGTACAGCCAGAGATTATCAGTGAAGGGAAGTCTCTATGTGTTGCGATTGCTGCATAAGGGAGGAGGCGGAGTCCCGCAGCGTTCATTAGGCTGTAACATGTTGCCTGATCGTAGTAGTTTGACTGACTGCCCTTCTACAGCTGATTTGTCTCACCAGTCATGAAATAAACGAAACCTTTATCCGCTTAATAATGATATAAATTACCATTAGTGTAATTTCCCCCCCCCCCACTCCATGAAACGGGTCATAGTACATTGAGCCCTAAATCAAATGAAAATATTTTACAGCTCCCGAATTTATGTAACTTTCCTACATAAATTATAAATTTTTCATATTGACATATAGGTATCTGACTAAATTACAATATTGTTACTGTTCAGCTTATTCGTTATTGTGTTTTTCGATACTGGCTAACAGAGCTTGGCTTTCGGCGACAACCAACGGCGTAAGAAGTAGATTCTGTAACAGTGAAAAACTGTAATATACAAAATGTGAATGGTACTAAACTGACAGATAAAATATATCGAACTGGATTCACTATCGCAAATCTTTTTTTTTCTTTTTAAAAAAAGAATCCGTATCGTATTCTAAATGCATAATTAAATATTTCTTAATCACACGAACCCTTAACTCGTATACACTGATTGCAATTTAATGATTTAGTGAAGCTTGTTTCTCTCTCTCTTTTTTGCTTGAAAAAACAAAAGTTAACTCAAGTTATACGCCAGTTTTCAACCTTCGCCAGTCCGTGTTCAATATAAAAATCAATGGCGAAATCTAAAACTGCTTGAAGCTGTTTATTCTTTCCCCTCTCCCTCCTCACCTCCTCGATTATTTCAGTTACGAAGTTAACAGTTCAGTAAAAATCCTTAGTCCCTCAACTTTCGGAAATTAGTGTGACTGTTTATATAGTCTTAGCAAAATACTCGGAGAATATGTTGCCATGAATAGACTATCGTATTTAGTAAAGTGGTAACTGGTAATTCTAACCAATGGTTAAATCATTTCGATCACTGCAAGCAGGAACACATTTCTTCAAATGTTCTTTACAGTTACTATCTGTTTCAAAATTGCCACAAATAACGTTCACGGATTCTTAAAACCGTTCTAATTAAAGATTAAATGCATGTAGTATTTGAAACAGATATAATATTTAACTCCCTGCACTCACTGAAGCGCTGCATACTCAGTGAAAGATTATTAACAAATGTTTGAAGTGACAAGGAGTGTAAAGTTCTACTGGAAACCAAAATTTTTCAATGTATGCGTAGTGGTCTTCAAAATCAATATCAAATTTGCCTGAAATTAACCAACAAAATTTTTTCGATAAGCGTTTCGAAGCAATACAAGTGTTCTTTCACAAATTAATGTCAGTACGTATTAAGCAGATTTACATACGAAACATAATGTTAAGCTAATAATTGAAAAAATTATCCTCTTTAGTACAGACTACGTTCCCTTCAGTAAGATTTAGTAACATTATACAGGGTCAGGTAATGAATACAAATAAACCATTACCTCCACCAGCGTTCTACCAGCACTCAGCCACGACCCTTCTACAACTATATAATACCAGTAAAGCTAACACTTCTGAAAGCACACAACATAAACATAGAAACAACGACATTGTATATTAACGACAGCATGTGACTAGAACCTACTCGAAATAAATACCACAGAAACTTATCACAGCACAAACAATAATAATCTTAGTATGTAGCACAGAGACTAGACAGACTTCTACGAGTATTACAATAATTAATAATATCAGATAATACCAATCATTGGCTAATTAAGCACATGACACAAAATAACACCTTACAAGCTACTATTTTACAATACAGGAGACGAACAGTCAGCAAACGTGGAACGCCCATTTGCAATATACAAACGTGCAAATTCTTTCCATCTTATTATAATGGTATTATTTCTTCAACATATACAAAAAAATAGTTTCTTTTAGCCACCTCCTTTCCACCAAGTAACCATCTCAAATTGACTCTCCTGCATTTGTCTTTCTCTTTGTTGCTCAACGTGTTTAAATATTATTGCTAAAGTGTTTGATACTTTCTCTGATGCTTCATTTCTTGCTGAGAAGCTCTACTCCGAAAGTGATAAAATGAAGGTTGGAACAAAATACAGGAAAAAAGAACTAGGCCAACTCGTTCTGAAAGCATTCCTATCATTACGTCACGAAAGAAATGTCTACCCTGAGAATTTTTAAACATGAAATTATTCAATTATTTCATTGGCATCAATGAAAGCAACATCTCTTTGTGTCGTATAAAACCCTATTTTAGCGTCACAATTCTTTCATATGTAGATTTAAATATTAAAAAACTATGATAAATATATTTTTAAAAAAGTTATACCTTAGTGCAGTACTATGTAGGTACAGTGAAACATCTCAAAGCTTCATTTTCACGTGGAACAATCTCAATCTAAGCTGCTAAATTGGCAGCAAAAATACAGCCTCTTATTGTGGCCGTAAACTAATCAAATTTTACTAAGAAATAGTTCGTTGCTCATTAATTGCGTTTGTAATAAATCAAACATGTTCAGTGAATGGATACTTAATCTAAACTACGCATCCGACAACTTGGGCAGTGCGGGCCGACGCCTTGCCACTAGCAATTTTGGAACAAGGCTCACTCCACTGATGTCAACGAGGAAACCATACTGAAGGGGAATACTAACTGCAACTAGATATAAGCAATTACCTTGTCTTGTTTGTTTCTTCAACCCGACGGTAAATAAACGTCATTTAGCCCACGATCACTACAAATTACTTTTTTGACATCACTAAATGACGGCGCGCTGGCGTGAATGCAGGAGCCGCTTAAAATCGTAGATAAGGGATGAGGGCGTGGGAGACGGTTGGTGTTCTAGTGATCTTGTTCCAAAACTGGGCCTCACAGTTTAAACCTACGCGATTCATCGGCGTGCCTAACTGGGCAGCCTTGCCGGTGTGCTTAATTAGGCCAAACGATTCTTTACCTATGAACGCTTAACTAAATGGCTTCTCCATAATAACTGCCGCGAGACAAGAAAACATTGCTAGTGAGAACGTGTCAAAGTGTCAAAGCTGAACATTTTATTCGTTGTCTCAATTGTTTTTTTGTTAAAAAAAAGTTTAATAAATTAGGCAGAATACTTTTTCAAATATTATTTCTTGTACCAAAACAAGAAAATCTATCGGCACACCAGGCACGCCTCAGACCACTCAGATTCCCTGGCAGATGATTTTCTAAACAAGACTTCTACCAGTCTTATTCCGGCAAATTACCTATTTGCGAAAAAGAACAAAGTGAAGAAATCAGTTGTCATACTTCGGCAAAAATATTATCTCTAGTATAAAATGTTATCTCCACAGCACTCTATATAAATTTCTACACCGCTACTTTCCGCTTAAAAACTCATATCTTTGGTGTAAAATTCCGGTAATAGCTTGACTAATAGCGCTTAGCTCAAGCAACAAAGAGAGAGATAGGCCTAAATAGATAGAGAAAGGATGCTGCGACGCGTTCTCAACTCTTCCTGTAGGTAGCGTTCAGTTGTACCGTAGCAGGTAACGAACGTAAAAGGAACAGCTAAACATGCAACACGAGACTATTCTCTGTTGATGCGCTGTAGAAACGTTATTTTAAAAATAATGCTGATGAGAAGATATGCTTATTGAGATTCTTTTATAAATATAAGCTTCCCATACTAGCATTTTGTAAATATTAATTTATGAAACAATATTATTAAGAATATTTTCAATATATGTAGTTAAATAATTGTACTGAAGGTTAACAAGGATATAAGAATCGACTGTTCTGCTGTTTGAATACCTCAGTCATATTAGGCGACTTGTTCTTCCAAATGTAATATCAATACTAGAAAGCACATGCAATCAGTCTAGTCTCAACTCTACACACGCACGCACTGTCATGACCACTTGTTCTGCATATCTAAGGTCAAAACTTATTTCCCTGTTAACCATTTATTGCTAAATTTATACCATGGTAGTCATTTTCACCAACAAATCGGTTCCACCTAAAACACGACATTGACACGACACAACTTTTGTTACCTTTAAAGAACAAGTTTTACAATGAGAGTATTTTTCAACAAGAACGTATATCGTTACTTGCAAAATGGCTTCCTTTCGATCAACGGTCAAAGTTCAGCTTGACCCCTGCAGGGCAGGCCTGGCGCGAACTTCGTTGTAACAAGTCAAGTGGGGGAGACGGACTTCTGTCTTCGTGGTTGCGGGAGGTAGGGGACACAACGCACACTAGTGGAGCTCCACATTTCATATCCCAGTCAACAGGCGTTGCATACAATGCAAGATTACGAAAATGAATTTACCTATGGCATTTTCGTTAAGTCGCAACTACCGTCTCATACTTTGCGTTCTGTTTAAAACCCTTATAACCAGGATTATAGAGTCGAAGCAATCCGAAAAGATCAAGTAATATCATCTACTGAAGTGATAGCACATGCTAGATGGCGTTAAAGCCTACTCATACTGCCTAGTTTGATGTCTTTTGCAAACAGAAAACTACTGTCAAAATTCTACAGTTAAGAAGAGAAAATGCTATGGGAAAACTGCTGTAACTGCTTCTATTACTGGGTAGAGAACTACATAGTTGCAGTAGAAATGAAGTGAAACTCCTATCTAAGATGGTTCATCAAGATGGTCACTGGGATCCGGTGAACTAACAACTGTCGTTACGATAGTTATATAACCTGAAAACAGTGTTGTTATATTTCAATGGAAAATCGTAGGTCAGATACAAAAACTAGTGTTTCGGCATCATTTATGTCGTTATAAAATCCCAAAGTCCATCGTGACGAACTTGCAGCGTATGAAAAAAGATTCTAAGGAACAAGCAGAATATCTGGAAAGCAGTTGTTAAATGTGAAAAGATTTTTGTCTGGGCCCGAGGGGATGAGAGTAATCGAAGTCAGTCAGTCTTCAGACGAGCTCGATCTCCACTTCGATCTCGACGTCGTTGCCGTCGGGAGGGTTCTGCGGTGACACAGCGCCCGCGGCATTCTGGCCGCCGCCGTTCTGATCGGGGTGTGCGTCGTCGTCCTTGAAGCACGCGGACTCGAGGTGCTTGTTGAGGTAGGACTTGAGCGCGAACGACTTGTGGCAGCGGCCGCACGCGAAGTTCTTGTCCTGCGAGTGCGTCTGCATGTGGGCGCGCAGGTTGGAGCGGTCCGCGAACGCCTTGCCACAGTGCGCGCAGCCGAAGGGCTTCTCGCCCGTGTGGGAACGCAGGTGTCCCTGCAGCAGCCACGGACGCGAGAACAACTTGCCGCACACCCCGCACGCGTGCGACAGTTTGTGCGTCAGCAAGTGCATGGCGAGCGCCGGCATGCTCACGTACGCCTTGCCGCACGTGAGGCACTTGCGCGCCGCCTGGGAGTCGAGCGAGCGGTGCGTCTGCTTGTGCCGCGACAGGTTCGACGACGTCGCGTACTGCTTGCCGCACTCGCTGCACACGTATTTGCCGCCGCTCTGCTTGCCGGCGGCCCCGGAGGCTGCGGCGCCCGCAGCGCCTCCGGAGGTCGGCGTGTCCAGGCAGTCCGAGCTGTTGGAGTCCTCGCCGCACGAGTTGACGGCCGCCGCGGCGGCCGCCGCTGCCGCCGCCGCCGCCGCGGCGGCCGCTGCTGCGGCTGCGGCGGCTGAGGCCTGCGCGGTGCTCACTATGACAGGCGTCGCGGCGCCCGTTATGGTCTGCGTCGACGCCGTTGTTGCTGAAGTCGGCCGGTTTGCTTTTCTGTTCTTGGTACGGCCGTCGGCGACCAATAGAGCATCGTACGTATAGATCACAGAAGTCTTCTGAGCAGGTGGCGTTATCACGGTCGTTACCTGTGACGGGCATAAAATGCTACTGTTAATTACAAATTAAAAATTAGTCACTGCAGTCAGGAGTAAAACTGTTGAAACGTTCTCAACAATCTCAGAATTGGTATTGGTGATGTAATTGGACCGAATGTTATATTTAAATGAAGGGTATGTAGATTATGGATTGTGGAACTTTTACTCTCTATAGCTTAGAAAAAGTTTGTAATACTGCAAAAATAATATACAAAACAGCTAATGTGCCTCAATAGATCTTATAATACAGTGTAGTCTGCATTATTGCTATCAAGACCAATCCGTTCAATAGATTAAGCATTTAATTATGGTAATTTTGTGTAGAGTTATGTCGTTGCAAGCAAATAAAATTAGTCTACTCTTGTGCTCAATTGAATTGGTTGCTTGAATTCGTGCTGCTCCGTGTATGAATGCAGTAAGTAGTTTGCCAGACCTCCGTGACAGTTAGTTGTATCAAAGTGTTGAAAATCAAATATTGTGATCATAATTTTCAAATATACTGTATAAACTGACTGCTTGCGAATTATAAAAAAGTCAGGTTAAATTCTTGTTATTCATTGAAAATTTCTTTAACTATATAGGTTTGAGATGGAGAATGTACGGAAATTGTCAAAAACAATTTGTGATTGTTGAAAACTCATTCCTCATTTTTTTAAATAGGAATTTGGTATGTGGGCTATGGCTAGATTCAATATGGAACTTTGGTCCTCTTAAGATATTTGGATGGCATGTAGTTGTTGTGCTCACCTGTTCGTGATGCTGCGGCTGATCCTGGTGGTGGGTGGGAGCCGGCGAGACGGCGTTTGGAGGCGGGTTGTTCTCCGCGTCGGACGAGTACTCGGAGGTGGGCGGCGTGAGTGAGGGGGGCGGCGGAGGCGGCGGGGGCTGCTGCTGGGCCGGCTCGTAGTAGCAGTCCGGGGGCGGGCCCGCCTCCACCACCTCCTGCACCACCTCATGCACCACCTCGTGAAGCGCCACCGGGTGCGGCTCCTGCAGCAGCAGCTCGTGGCCGTGCTGCTGATCCTCCGACACCTGGTATAGAATCTGAAACAAACAAAAAATCATGATGGCCGTGATTTTGAAGCCATTATCCTCCCCTCCCTCTCCCCCTTCCTACTAATGCCAGGTTCCAGCTTTACTGCTCATCCACTGGGTTCGGTTTTGCCGATCTCTTCTACTTTCGGCATACTGCGTTTTCTGCCAAATACCTTCTGGCTTACAATTCTTAACGTTTCTGTCTAAGATGATCGAAAATATGCAATGAGTTTATCAAACGGTAGTTCCGGTCGAAGAAAACCTAGAGTATATATAGGTCTCTACTTGGTTGTACCATGCATACGTTCATTAGACTGAGAACCCATCATCGTTAAGATCCCATTGCAGCTTCTGCTATCAGCCACGGATGCATAGCTGCTCTGTGACCCCATATTTAAAGCCGCTCGACTTTACTTTAGTGGTACCCACTCGCAACTTTTACTGTAACTGATAAATAGAAAAATTAAGAAGAAGAGAATTACACTTGTTTTATTATTGTTGGGAATAAGATCAACGTGGGTAAATGAGATGAAGTGAAGTGTGTGGTTACCTGTGTGGGCGGTGACTCGGGTCGGTACCAGACGGTGGTGTAGGCAGCGGCGGCCGGAGAGGGCTCCGGGGTGGGCTGGTCGACGACGTAGCAGGTGGTGGCGGCGGGCGCCGGCAGCGGGGGCAGCGAGCGGGACAGCTCGAGCAGGTCGTGCGCCGCCGCCGTCTCCTCGGCGCTGCGCATCCTGAAGATAGGGATGCCGCCGTCGTGCGTCAGCACCTCCTGGTGCCGCAGGGGCGGCGCGGGCTCGCAGCCGGCGCCCACGTTCTCCTCGGGGCTGCCCGGCATGAACTCGTGCAGGTAGCCTGCAACACCGCCAGTTACGTCTAATCTTATATTCGTCAACCATTCACCGTTGTTTCGCTTACAACTTTGGGTCTCGCTTGTTTATTTGTAACTGCACTGAGATAAATGGAGCAAATGACCTACAGACTTTATTCTAATCGTATGCATATTTTTTTAATTTCTCGTGTGACTATAGTGTAACAAACAGATAACATCTTACACCAATGTAATTAAGCACTGTTACAACAAGAATCATATCAATAAACGCCAAACAAGTAAGGATGACATTAGAGCCAAAATTGAGAACATTACAATATATCAATTCGTTAATGATGAACTAGAAGAGAATAACCTCTAACTTATTTATCGATTTTGGGGAGAGAGCAAATAATGTTCGTGTCAGACATTTGAAAAGACACTAGTTCGGTCCCCGACCTTCAGGAGAATACCGGAATATTTTCTTCAAGAAAACATCACTGAATTTCTTCCTGCTCCTTGCTTATAATCCTGCCCTTCACCAACAACCACGATGCAGGCAAGCCCTAGCGGCTTTATCATCATTCCTTCAGGAAGTCCACAATTTGTCTCATATGTTATTGTTTGTTACTAATTTCAATAATAAAACCTAAACTAACACATAAATGTGAAAATAATTGCGGCTAATATAAATAACATTCAAGACCAAAGGCTTGAATATATAGTGATTTGTACAGTAGCATAGAAAACTTTGGGCAATTCCGAACACGTCTCACAGCCATCTTATTAGAAAGACGTAGACTCGATTGGTTTGAAAGAAATTTAATAAAATAACCTTATATCATGTCAAAATATACAAACAACTGGGATACTTCGAATGAATTTAAAGTTAAAAAATATGCTGGAATCCTCTGCAAGCAAACTTTCTAATTCTTCATTAACAAAATAAGGTGACTTAAACATTACTTTGATTTACTGAGAATGGATTGTCAATATAGTGAGTTGGTGTACTGAGGAGGGAGATTTTAATAATGGATTTAAGACTTGTTGCTGTCAAGGTCATTTAAGGCGGGACTGGGTGGATGCAACGAACGGGAGGGAATTTGACGATACCGTTTTGAAGAAGCCATCCCAGCCTTTGCTAGTCGGCAATTCGAACCCTGCGTCCTCCCGGGGCCAGATCGTTACCGCTCACCCAACACTCTCGCTACATAAATAGAGTATAACCTACAAACCTCATATATATTCTTTCTATGATACCGGTACACTGTTATCCAAATTACCACGAACTCCGAAACACTAAAAAAAAGTCATCTATTGTTTTCCGTATATCCCGAAAAAATGTAAGCAGCCTCTTAACAATAGCAAAGAAGTTTCATTGTACCGCTGAGGACCATTTCCCAAGGTACGCAGTTGATGTAAGAATTTCGAATGACTAAAATGTTTGACGAAAATATAAAAATTGTACTTTGTTTCGTTAAGCAGACGTTGGTTTGAACATAGGCACTATACATTCCGAATATTTCATGCGACTCCATATAATTATAACTTCTAAATATACTTCTTGGAGGGCAAGTGGCCTCCATCAATAATGAGACTTGTCTTAGAGGTGAAAATGATAGTTTTAAGTTAATTCTTACAATATTATAGGATGTTGATGTCATTTCCCATTATAATAACAAAAATTAATAATTTTAAATATTAAAAATACTTAATTCTGAGGTAATTTAAGAAATTTGTCGAACACTTATATCAGATGTTCCTCACAGCAGACATTATATCTGCAATTTGTAGAAAAATACACTTAAAGATTAATGCATATGTTGTTCGTGTTTTTAGGAAACTTTAGACGATTTAAATTCAATTCAGATAATTATTTTGCCGCTGAACTCATTACACAGAATTAGTTAGTAACCAAGCGGCCAATCATCCAAAGACCACGTATAGTATGTTCGCTGACGATACTGCTGCCTGATATTTGATTTGAACGCCGACTGACACTATCTCCTCCTAAATCACCGGTTTCACATTTATCTGCTGGTCATAAATCACTCGCCGCAAACTTCATCTCGGATCTGGTTTATAAATTAACTGGTGCGAGCGAAATACATTATCGACAACCGGCGGGCAGCCGTGCAGACGGCTGCAGCGCCAGTAAAAATTCACACGACAAACTGAGGCGCTTCGCCTGCTCGCCCCGATGAATACGGCGTTAATTTATGGATACACGGGACACAGTAATAGCACGCATGCAATCAACGGGCATTATTAGTTTATTACGGATCCAGGAGGCGCCCCCCGTCCCATCACAATTGGTCCGCCTCCCACTTGGTAGGGGTTGTTTTCATTTTTGATCGTTCCGCTGCCCCATCCCACAGACTGCGTTGGCGAGCCACGCCGGAGATGGAACAATAACATCGCGATTTTCATAAATGAAATGACAATGCGATGATAATTGCATTACGGGCATACAATTCGAGGTTGTAAACATTTGAGCTTCGAGCTGTGAAACGGTACAGACACGATAGTACCGGCGATTCCATAATGGTATGCAAGTGTGTGTGTGTGTGTGTGTGGTGCTTCGCCTGTCGCTATATTTCACAGTAGTAGCATGGTTCGATTGCTCTGCCTACATACAAATGATACAAGTCTCTCTTTCACGTTTTGTTTACTTGCTGTTTGCAACACATGTTTTATGTTCGTCGCATGAGCATCGAGGAAAAAAATAAACACAGTTTCTTAATATACTGTCACTGAAGCTCCAACAAGCTAGAAAAGTTCAAAACAGTACATAATTGATACAAGGAGAACATATTCAGAAGTACGATAGTAGTTCAACAGACGTCATAGAAGCTGAAAGAATATGGCCTAGTAATTCTTTTTGTATTCTTTTAAATTATAATGTGTCCTAATGAAAGTGAATTATTCCTCTTATCACGTTAATTTTTATGTCTCTTATTGTAGCGATATGTCTAAAAGGCACAAGTGCCACTGGTAACCAAGCATTATCTGTACCCATGCATGTGGAGTTATTGGCTTTTTTTTTTTTTGCCTTATTTTATACTGAAGAAATAAATCTACGCAGTGCTGGATATTTTTAGATTCCACGAGATAACAGTATTCAAAGTAACGGAGAGAAAATGAAATGCGCAATGATCTTACACCTCGATGAACGGTTAATTCTAACCTCACCTAGCCGTGATGAGTACTGGGAGAAATTATACCAATAGTTATAATGAATATTTGGGTATTGAAGACAAAAAAGGAAAGGCGTTACTATATATCGATGTGTAGAAACTGTAAAAATGTTTTTACCTGTTAATAGGTGGCCGACCTTTTCAGAAGCCAGGTCAAATTTTTTAACGGACCACATGTATTATTTTCTTGGAAAAAATAGTTTAATAATTTTATAAAGGAAAAAACACTTAAAATGAAATACACATATTTAATGAAGTATTAAAAATACAATTATTTTAATGAGACTTTTTACTTAATTAACAGATCTAATTGCATCAATGTTTATGTCGAAAGAAGTTGTGACTACTGGGAAAAAGTTCAGTGAGACTAAGTTAAATTTACATTTTATGGTGACCGTTAAAGTTCACGCGTATAATGATCCAGCTCCGTGGGAGCATGCTGACGTAGGTCGGACCCCAAGAGGCCCGCGGGCCGCGGGTTGGCCATCACTGTGTTAAGCCTTCCAGATATAAAAATACAATCAATCTGGTTCCCCTGACGCACAAGAGAAGAACTGCGAAAGAAAGATCATTATTGGGTCAACACTCCTCAGTATTCGAACACAATTCGATGCTAAGCGCCATGGATCGTATTACTTTTGGACTAGGGGTAATCGAAAGGTCCCGATATAGAGTCTTTAATTACAGAATTTCATTTAGTGAAATATTTTTCTTCACAATACATCAGCGGAAAAGTAAATATACCCTTGCAAGGAGCCGTAGGAATTATGGTAGACATTAATACATTCTCTAATGTTGATATAAATTTATTCTATAGGCCAGAATGTACGTATACTTATTAAAACTCAAATGAGTACAATAACATTGCCCTTTTCCTCTCTCTTCCTCTTTCACTCATGCTCTAACTTCACCTTTACATTACACAGGATGAAATTTGCTGCAAAAACACGGAAAGTAGAGAAATTTCCATATCGGGTAAACATAACTACCAAATTCCCGCGGTTTCTCACACAAATATAGTATCAATAATATAAGTTACCCAAAATATGTGCATCTGAAGAAATATTTGACACTAAAAAAAAAAAAAAATCAATACACGGCGCCTCCAACTCATGGTAACACAGTTGCCAACGCCAAACTACAGATCACGTCAACTTTCGATTCCTGTTAGAATTGCATACGGCGCCATGACTTTTGACCTCGATTTTTAAGAAAAGTATGGAGTGTTGACCTAAATCTCTTTACGGAACTCAGTTTCTAGCGGCCCTCAACCAGCGTGTTGCAGCTGATTAAAATCGATTGTCCAGATAACATGAGCTACCATTGTAATCTGGAAAATCGAGGGCGATTTTATGAGCTGGAAAATGGATAATAAGATGAACAGGGCTAAAGAGGCCGGTATAAATAGTTTTGATTGAAATGAGACGAGAAATATGGATAACTGGTTTTGGGATCATACCCGCGCACTCTGGAACGCCATGTCAGAACGATAAGTGCTCTGAGGCCCCTATAATGTAGAAGCGATTGGTACTGAGGGAACAACAACACGCATCACCTTCAGATGCACTCACACTTGAACAATTTACTGCAAGCGAAGGGAGAAATCAACACTATACTTATATTGGGTATGAACAGAGATTTATACATCTACGACGCCGTTTTGGAAGTCTGTAAAATATCCGTGGCGTGGTATTTAAAAAAATTCTATTCCACTGCCACAGTAGCAGCAGGCAGAAGGAAAATAATTCAGACGTTCCTATTACGAAAACTGCTTTGAAAATCAGCATCCCATGACGATTTTGTCCCCAATATTTCTCGTAACAATCATTTAGGAAGATTAATTCTGGTTATGCACAGCAATTTTTTTAAAAAAATAATTAAAATACTGCTCGTAATGCACATAATATATTCCAAAATGTACGCTTAGTATCTTTAGTTTTATTATCTACACTGTATCATAAAATTGTAATATAGTTGTGTCTGTACAATAAATTTATTTTAAAAACAGTAATTCCAATGTACTTTATTGAAGTCAAAATTTTAAATTTTCGTCTGTCTACCTGTCAATCCGTGCATCGTTCGAAACTAAAGGATTGAGTTTAACGAAACTGCGCATAGTGATAGCTTATATCATGTGCTACAATACAGGGTCCTTCTTATCCAGAATAGTAACAGAGGCGAAACCCGTAAATTTTGAAATCTCTGTATGGCTGCCCATGCATCACGCAAAAACTAATCGACGAAATTTAATGAAACTGCAAGTAGTGATAGCATTTATCGTTGGTTAATATACGTATTAAATACCTTATATGCATAATATCTCTAATAATGCTGAGTCAAAACCACGGTAGTATTTGAAATATTTAAATGTCGTACACCACGCAAAACTAATGAATGGATTTCAAGAAACTGCAAGCAGTGATTGCTTTTGTCATAGGTTGACCCACAAAATACTTTGTTTAGAGGTCACTGATTTAGTTTTCCAACATACAGAGGTCAAAACTATAAATTCAGTAATATTTGTCTGCATGTGTGCGCATCCTGCGATGACTCATGAACGGACTTCAATAAAAAGAGTAATAGAATATGGTTTCAGTTAACGTACAGGACAACTTTTATTCAGATAAGTTCCAAAATTCGCTATAGGAAAGCAACAAAAAAAGTAAATTTTGGTATTTTTGTCCATCTGTACACAGATCAAGCAAAAACTAATGAACGAATATCAACTAGAGTGATAAGTTAAGTGCTAGTTAGCAAGCTGGCAACTTTCTGTACCGATAAGTTACATAGCTTTCCAAGAAAACTTGAAAACAGTGCATAAGTTTTAATGAACTGTACCACTGAGAGTATATGCACATACTAATACTGCACGTAACTATAATAATTGCCATAGAAACTATCGAGCAATCAAAAGCTTAGTTGTTGTTTTGATTTTTGTATACATACGTATAGTGCTGTTTCTCTCATACATAAGTAAATAGTTCAGTTATATCGTTGTTTATACATATACAAATAAAACAATGTCTTAGACACATGTCAGGCGAGATTACTACAAATATTGCTATTAGAACAACTTCGTGAACACTACTGAAGTATGCTTGTGGAACATAAACAATCATAAAATAATCCAAATTATTGGCAGTTTCTTGCGGTGATAGAAAAAAAATGATGTGCTTAAAAGCGCTTAAACGTTTGCACGAAACCTAAATTCAGAAATACAGAAATAGATAAAAAAAAACAGGTAACTACAGGGTGGTTTTTCTTCTTTTATCTTTCCATCGAATATTTAGCTGATAATGTATTTGTTAATAAGCAGCATAAATCTCAGATTACACGTGAACGAAATGGCTTTCACTGCTATTAATTAACAATTACAGATTATGGAAGAAGACTGAAACAATATCATGTAATAACACAGAACTAGAGATCTTTCAAAAAACGTTTACGGTTGCGGTTTACTAATTATTCGTGTGGTGGTACATTGTCTGTGGAAAGAATTTTTGATATTCCCGTAACAATATATTTTATGTCTGTGGAATATGATACTTCCCTGGATGCAAGGCAGGAGAAATAGATGTGTTTTTGAGCCTGCGATACGATTGCACTACAGAGCGACGTGTAGGAATCATGCTCACTAGGGGTACCTCTCCAAAGGGTAAAGAGATGAGAGAAATGGAGCTCCCAGTTCTAATATCAAAGGACCTTTAAATTAGAAATTTGCTGTCTAATTAAGAGGCAAACTATAGCCACAAAAAATGGATGAAGATTAACGACTGAAGTACGCTTCGTTAGTGAATTGGCATATAACATTTTACCAGATAACATCAAAAATATGAAAATATAGTGCCAACGGTAGTTCAAGCACAGCCAAAGACTGGTGTTTACAACGTTAGATACCGTTTACTGCCGGATCTTCGCAAAACAATTTGTCTGTAAGAATCCGATATTCAAGTATTTTAAGTTTCTTGTAACAACGGAATTCCATGTGCTATTGTTAGTCAAGAACGTTATACTAGTAAAATGGATCTAGAAGACGTGATGAGGCAATTTTTGAATCCTCCTCCAATACTAAAAACTAAATGAATTATAGTAATCTACATAACGTATTTTAACCACGTGAATGATTTGTTTCAAAACTCACATAATACACTGTAACTGGATCATCCTTTACTGATAGTAAGTTCTCTCGCAAATTTAGTTGCATGCTACAGTTTTTAACATTGTTGTCCTTGGTACATGCTGCACCTGCACAGAAAGCAACCCTCGTCGTCTGGCAGCAAGCTGTATACGGCCCCGGAGCTGTGTAGGCCCCGATTTATTTAGAGCGTCACGTACCGCCGTGGCGGATTTATGGGCCCACTGTGCACCAGATTCATCTCAGCGGGAGGAGTCGTGACGAGTTTTAAGAGCTATCTTATGCATGTAACCAAGTCATTTCTCTTCGTCAACGCAAAGGACTACTGCAAGATTGCGAATAAAAGTACTGTTGCGATAAATTAACACTCACAGTATCAAAAGATTGGTAGTGTAGAGATAAGTGTAGAAGCTATCGTAGTGTTCGTATCCTGAAAGAAAGAATTCACTTCAGCTGAATTAATTCCACTTCTGTGAGTTTAAGTTCTACACCTACTTGTACCTATGAGTTCGTGGCAGCTGAATTTGAAATTTGTGGTGTTAATTCGCAGAGGCACTATCAAAGAACTGGTGTCTGGTATATGATGACAGATGTATTTTTAAAAGTCAACCCGACTTACTGATTCCCAAAACACTTAAAACTACTAAACCAATTTCGAATGGGTTTAAAGCTTAGGACCAGACTTGAAACACGCAGTATGTCTTTTGTTTCTTAATTACAAGACACTGAGGTCATCAAATTGAAATCCTAACTTGTCGCTAGATCCACGAAATGTATTATCCCAAATATATGCCGCATACTCCATCACTGTTTCAGTATTCAGTCTTTAAACGCCGTAGACGGCCGCATTGAGTGCGAAGAGGAAACTAAGTAAATTAATTGTTAGGACAAACCACCAGAGCTTATTGCCATTGAACTTATCTTAGTCTATACAAATACAGTCCCTGACCATTCACAATTACCTCTAATGTTTGATATTGTGGAAACCCAGTCAAAATTGTTTCAGCACTTTTTGGGTTCAGAACACATTTTATTTTCCTGAACCGGTGTCGGGTAACGTAGCGTCTTAAGACATGTCAGATTTTAACTCGGACCCCAAGCTTTCAAATTTTGAAAAAAAAAAACCTTTAAAATCTGTATATTCTGTGTGATATCGAATAAAACACATTCCAAATTCAGATTTATGTATGTGGTATGCATTAAAACGCATAAGGTATATGTTTCGAGCATCATCATTAGCCGATGTTGTATTTAAGTTGAAATACGTCCTGGACCACAATAACAACTGACGTTCGGTATCACAGCAGCCAGACCATCCCGTTCTGAGTAACGTGTGGTTGAAGCTAGATTGATTTTAGTTTCGGAAATGCGTGGTATGTTTTTTATTAAACTTAGTACACATATTTCTAATTGGTTGACTAAAATAGTATTGCGGTAAATAAATCCCAACTTCACTAGGCAGCGGCGGATACTCTGCTTAAGCCTAATTATGTTATTAATAATCGTCTTCTTTTAAGGAGAAAATAGTTTTAACATCGTTGGACTTGAGTCTGAACGTTTTGACGGAGCTCCAATGGAGAAAAAAGACAAGAGCTGAACGTCGTTGGCGAGAAGAAGAATGGTTATTGATATCATAAAATACGGTATAAAATAAGCAAAGAGCGAATACACTATATCAGATGACGGAAGGAAGCATTATAATTGCCTTCTCTAAATATTAGGTAAGACCGCAGATCAGTTGATTAAAGAAAAAAAAATCAATGAATTTATACTTCTGTGAATTTTTCCAGTGGTGGAACAATGATTGCTTCCGCACGGTGCACGAAAGGAAGGCACACTTAAACAAAAGAAGATACAACGGCACCCAGTGGTTCAGGATTAGAATATTGTGACCATTCGAAGGTAAATCATTGTATCGATCCAAAAAAAAAAAAAAAAAAAAAAAAAAAAAAAAAAAAAAAAAAAAAAAATGCTTTAGATAGCAATTGCTGTACTGATAAAAAATTGTTATGTTCAATGAGTCCTTCACACTTAAAAAATATATTAAAAAAATGTATGGGTGGAAATCTATTTTTTCCACGGTCCTACATCAATGTATCAAATCAAAACTTATGCAATCGTAAGTACCTATCCTACTCAATATTACGACATAAAAATTTCATGTGTATCCTTGCAGCTTTGACTACAGGGCGCTCGCTAGTGAATTTAGGGATTAAAATATAGTGAGCATTCGAACTAAAGTCATAATATCGATCCAAAAAAAGCTTTAGATAGCAATTACTATGCTGATAAAAAATTTATGCTAAATTTTTGATAAAAAATTAGTCCTTCACACTTAAAAATAAATATAAAAACATTTTATGGGAGAAAACACACACACATACATATTTATAGGACTCATTTTTATCAAAAATTGAATATAACAATGTTTGATCAGCACTGCAAATTCTATCTAAAGCAATATTTTTTGATCGATATTATGACTTTTGACCGAATGTCCACTATATTTTAACCCTGAAATTCACTTACGCTCTGTAGTCAAAGCGGCAAGGATACGTAAGAAATTTTTGTCGTAATATTAAGTAGGATAATAGATACTTCCGAATGCATAAGGTTCGACTCTGGCACTTTGATATAGGGCCTTAAAAATATATTTCCGCCCATACATCTGCGAAACCCTAAATGAGACATACCACTGTCACATATGGAAACTCATGAAGAGCTTTCACCAAGCTGAAGAAGATTTGAAATGAAGACTGGAAAATAAAATTTAATCTTCAGAATAAATATTCACTACGTTCTACCATCCTGCAGTACACAACTGGATATGAATGCAACCAAGCCTAAACCAAGAAAACCATCTGTTAAATCCATATGACACGACAAAGTTAAAAGTAGCCTTGTTAAAAAGCAGTAACACAGCTCCCGCAAAAGATAATATTTAGCACTCAATGATACATCTCCCTCTTTCTGGAAGGTCAGACTTAGCACGTTAAATAATATAAGACAAGGAAAAGAATATATACACGAACTAAACCTTGCTTCTCAAAGTTCGAAGGGATCCTCAACTTGCAGGTTCTAACCATCTTATAACTCTTTTAGCCGTGGCTCGTCAAAGTTTTGGAAATAACAGTTAAACACAGAATGGAGAAGTACATGGAGACACACAACCTGTATCACAACACCAGGTGGGATTCAGAAAAACAAAACGAACCAATGATCTGTTAGTCAGCCCATACCAAACACACAAAACTGCTGGAATAGTAATGGGTACCTCATATGTTGCATATATTGATTGACCTGCCTTGCGCGAACGACACCCAATACTGGATCAAAAAGTAAAACGTATTAGAATACCAATGTGTACTGTTTCAATATATAATTCTGATTATCAATAGTAAAAGAGAATGGTCGTCCAAAAGAGACAAGCACTGGATTATCACAAGGATCTATACCATCTCCATTATTCTTTCGTTTAAACATCTTAGATCTCGGTCAGATAATACCATAGAACACAACTATACTGCAGTAAGAAGGCTAAGGAATTCCTTTCCAGCACTCTCATAAACCTCGATGAACGGTTAATGAAAATTGTAATGACGATTTCCCCACAAAAATCAGAAGCTTGCATAGAGGCACAGATTAACAAACATAACCTTCGCCTATTCGAAATGCGTATAATGCAAAAACATATTTCATCAACCTCCTGCAAGGACTATACAGCAAATTCCCCTTAGAAAAAAGTAGACGAGTAATTGACTACACTTTGGTTCTCCAGTAATATCTCACATGCAATATTGCTACAGTTTGCATGTCTACCTTACATAAAACAACTAGCTTTTACCCGCAACTTCGGCCATGTTGAATGTAGTGGGGGTTTTCTGGGGTGTTACTTTTAATTTCATAATTATTATTATTATTGGCGAAGGCATTAGAACGTATTGCATATCTAAATTCAGCAAGAATCTTGATGATATTGGGAGTACAGTAAAACTGTCAAAATATGACATTAATTTAGTTTCATTGGCAATTACAAATCTGTGCGAATTTATCGTTAATGTTGGTACAAGAAGACAACATTTCAAAGCAAAGCTCAGAGATACAATTAGCGGGTCATGACTAAGAAAACAATTATCATTTACTTTGGAATCAAGCCCAAAAAACATATCCCAAAGAATGATACTTAGCAGCAACGTACAATACTAGTTATGATGGCCTCAGAAATAGTTACAATAATGCTGTGACTTTACATTGAAATAAACAATGGCACCACGAATCAACAATAAGCCATTCGAAAAAACTCAAACAGTTCTGCCAAACTGTGGCGCCAGCTCGTTGGGATTTTCATCTACAAAGTTAGAATATGGATCTTCCTTCTCAGGAACGCTTAAGGGATAATTTCAGTTTCACGGCACGCGCCATCAGAAAGCTTGGTTGTAACACTTTACTATTGTAGTTCTGCGTCTGAAGGCTGCGATGTTCGGAGATTGATCAACGATACGTGAGACCTGTGTGTGCACGGCAGCTGCAATCACGCTCCAGCATTCGGATAAAAATGCCAATTGGCAGAGTCAGACTTCCACCAGACGTCGGACGTCAGTAGAGGTCATCAACAGCCAGCCATCGAAATGCTCACTGGGATTGGATCGTAGGTTGGCCAGCTGATGTGATATTTTATTCGTCCCGCCTGTGGACCACATCATTCGGAAAGATTTGGTTAACATCATGTGGTAATACTGTGCTCGGGTGGCGGGTATCTACTCTAAGTGCAGCGACCTCTTGTTGACCGCCCATTCCCGTGTGACCTCTCACTCACAGTACTCGGACGTGTTACTGGTAAAGCCCCACCCCACTGCTTCTTTGTTGCCTGGCGGCGTCCAATCACTAACGGGTAACGGTTCCCCATTGGTCATTGCCTCTTAAGAAGGCTGCGACTCTTCCCAATGCTGTACAGCTCAATAAATGTATTATATTCATTGCACCACGACAAACTGAATATTCACGATTGGCCTCACAGTCCTTCTCACATGGAATCTTGCATATTTTATAAGGAAATTGTCCAAAAATATATATATGAAAATTCATGAAAATCAGTCTAATATAATAATAAAAATGTGCCTCAGAATGTGGCGTGAAGCGTCACATTATAGTATTCTGTGGAAGACCCTTTTTGCTTCGTGGTTATTAAGTCTGAGTAGCAAATAAACCAAGACAGTACACATTGACAGGATTCTAACAATAAAAAATTGGTGCTATAATATTATTTACAACATTTCGTACCTCTAGCTACTTTCTTATCCTGGTGGTTCCGACCATTGTGAAATGTCTGATTTATATTTTCTGCATATTTTACCTTACTGTGTTTCAACAGCCTGAAGAAAAAAATAATTACAGTTACGCAAAAGTATATGTGAATTAGTAAAATCAATACAAAAAGTAAATAAAATATCCATTATTGGTAAAGTCAACATCAAATACAATATTTCCAAAGTTAAAATGTGCTTGGAGTATTAAAAAACTTCCTAAAATTAGTTACGCTTGTAGTACTCCAAATTATTTATGTCTCTGAGTTGAATGACATACTCACAAATGACATTACTAATATACTATTTGAATTCATTCTTACTGCATTTCATTTGCTTTCATTTTCGCATTCTCGTATTGGAACACTCTAAAATTTCAGTTAAATCTATCTATATAAAGATGAATGTATGTATGTTTGTTTGTTCTTCATACAAATCCACAGTTTTCATCCGATCTCGATGAAACTTTGCACACTTATGCTTTGAAACAAGGAGAAAAATGCTGTCTACGTTTGGTTTAAAAATTATCTGTATAAATAATACATGTTGTCTTATAATTTCGAGAAATTACTGAACTCCGATAGACAGACGCGTTGGATGTCTAGGTCATTGTACTACCTTTCGATACAGCGAGCGGTCAGGTAGCTCAGTGGTTAAAGCGCTTGCTTGCTGGTTTGGATCGTGGTCTCCGGTTTAAACCTCCGTGGAGGCAAAGATTTTTAAATATTGTTTTTGATCGTAAGAGTCACGCCTGAACCGTCGGTTATTCGGTTTGACTGTATATTTCACAAATTTAAGGGTGCAATGCGAGGCAAATCGTAGGTAGTCTTGCAATGCTGTAGGTGTAGATTTTTTTACGTTAAATTGATCACTCATGGGTGATTCGTTTTCAGTGTGTGAGTGATTTGCAGTAATAATACTATAAATGCGCAAGTAAGTCGCTGTGTTTTTATTACATTTTGACGACTAAATGCCTATACCGATATTGTCGTAATTCGACAAGAAAATCTGTAGGGAGGCCACACGACATTTTTTTTTCTGTATGATTAACAGTTGTAGTCACGAAATTTTAAGAACTTATCGAATGGTAACAGAGGCACGGATGTGTTTTTAGTCTGTAATGTTACGTCGGTTGCTCAAAGTGTGCTTCTCGCGCATTATGATAGTATATAATTTGTTAATAAAGATTTTCTCTGTCATATTACTTTGTGTCTGCTTAAATGCTTCTGCCACCAGTTTATTTTGCTTTCTTTTTTTGACATGCCTTGCGGGCGTAAGCTGGCCTAAGTTGTAGCTCAGGTAGAGCATCTAAAATTATTGGAACCAAAGAATCAGATGCTGATGCTGAAGAAAGAAGAAAAGACCAATCTGAAATAAACCTGCCCTTAGTTAACACCCCCTCCCCCCCCCCCCCCCCCTCCCACATTCCCTCACCTTTGTTTGTTTTTCTGTTTTTAAACACATTGGAAATTGATTCTCTTTAAGAGACAGGTTCGATGGTAGAATGATAAATTGATGGCTTTCCTGTCATATTATGCCGACTCGGTGTTGTTTGGGCCTAATCCTTCGTTACCAACTACTTTCTATATTCAGTTCTGGAAAAGAAATTCTTAATCCACGCGTACGAAGTCGCGGGTATCAGGTAGTGTTTAATAAGGACACGTTTAACTGCCTTTTCCTACTATTGAGAGAAGCGACTACTAATCCCACAACTTTAAGCGTCAGTGCTATTTAACTTCTGATGTGATACTAATACAGTTTCTGATTTATTTTTATTGCAAAAATATTTAATTATCCTTTTCTACAAAAGTATTAATTCAGTCTTTTGATACCTCTTTGAATTCGTTATTATTGTGTTGCATTTGATCGTCGTATTTGAATTCTTAACTAATATCGTCTCTGATTTCGTTCGTCTTCAGTTTGTTTCTTCGTTGTTTTCGCGCCCCCTCCCATCTATCATTTCTTTTTTATCACATAAATATTGATTTCTCGTTTTCGACGGAAGTACAAGGTGTAGCATATACGGCATTAAAATCATCTTTCGAAATTGGACTGCTGTCTAAAATTTGGAGTCTGTTCGTTCACTAATTTGATTTTCTATAACGAACAAACAAACAAATTACCTATTTTAAGTATAAAGATATTGAGACACGTCACTTAGAATAGGAAAATAAATGACGAATGAGCATTTAGTTAATCACTCCAGCATGGCTTCGTGATTAAAACCATAAACACCAGTTTCAATACGCATGAAGCCACAATACTGGATTCTCATGTGGTTTAATTTTTGAAGTTGTTTGAAGTTAGCAGCGTTAATTTCAGGACCGGAAAACAATTCTGAATAGCCCTCTGCTAAGGAAAAAAACTTTTTCGTGAAGACCACAGGTCCTGTTTATTATGGCCTGGTATTCTTCCACCTTGAAGGGGCTCTTTTTATCTCTGTGAAATAAGACCTGGGGAATGTTTCCTAACAGCAGAGAACAAAAGCAGGAGGCGAAAACAAGGAAGCAGATGGTCAGGTGGAGCACGGAGTGGGCGAGGATGTTTCCAGATAAGGCAGCGGCTCCTTAAATGTCGCCTCGCCAAGGTGTCTGTCGCGCCCACTCACGGTCACGGCGCTGAAAGAAAAGACGTATCTAGCTGCCAGCGGGACGGAAAGGAAGAAAGAAATCCGACGAAAGAGAGGGAAAGAGCGAATCGGCAGCTGCAACGGATAAGGGAGTTTAAACCGGACAACTTACAGGAGAGATCGGAGGAGCGAGGGGTCTCTTGAGAAGCAAGCGAGGGCGGAGGACATCGCAATATTGCGTCTTTCAGCGCAGCCATTCTGACTGCGGGATTAGGTGGCGAGCTCAAATTTCCGTTCTACTTCGCGCCTTTTTCTCTACTTCTTATTGCAGGGGCTGTGACAGTGACGAAAACCAGATGGAACCGCCACTTTGAACAATTTCTGAAGAAAACTAAAAAAAGATACATCATCATGTTTAACAGCTGCAAAGTGAAATTGAGGTAGTGGTGTATTCTATTAACACGACTAATTTAATTGCAGAACAATGGATGTTTACTGTAAAATATCAAGACTAAATTAAAAACGTGTTTCCTGTAATTGTAAAGAAATTAGTAATAAAGAATTACATAAAATGTGGAAAGTAATGCACTTGAATAATTGTTAGTTTCATTGGCATTTAACAAGAGCACATGAATTCTTGTGTCTTAAAGGGTTGGTAGGTAACTTCTTAGAGTTTAAAGGTTTAAAAATCAAGAAAATATTGCTCCCTTCCTAGAATAGGGGAATGAACTTTGAGTCCAAACAGTTAAAACATTCGAAGAGAAATTAATTACATGGTGCAACATCTGGTAACAGATCTAATATGTTATAGCAGCTTGTTACGACCTTGCTTATTAAATGTACGAATACCTAAACCACTTTTCTCCACGTGTTACACCATAAACAGAAGATGCCGAGTCACGGCCTATGTGTACGGTGATGCCAGCAAAACACAGAGCAAATTATTGCTCTGTTTCATGTGACTTTTAGATTCCATAGCACAAGAAAATCACGCTTTTCTTCCTCAACCATATACTCTAGATTGTCTCCCTTACTTAGTGCTGAGGTAGTTGATGATATCAACGAAATTCTGTAACAGTGTCTTCGTTCTTTGTCTTGATAGCTGATACAATGAACAGCTTCCATTTGATCTCCACAGAGTACTCGTACGTCTGCGATTTTCAATATTAGGAATTCATCTTATCGCCGGTTATGTCTTCACACATAGTAAACCGACTCTGTAGCATTCATTAGGATTCGCGACTGTATATCAGTGGTGGCCCTAGCTTTAGAAACAGCTAAATGCGTATCTAAGTTCACAATGAACCTGTTAACGAAAAGTCATGGCAATAATATTGCTCACCGAAGACGTACGGTATCATTTCAGACAGCATAGATATTCGCACTCAATGACACAGCGTCTTTTACACGGCTTCTTCGTCAATCAGATGTTAAACGACGCAACCCTTTATGAAATTTACGTTTTCAACCATCAAATATGTTCATGGAGGTTGATAGTAAGCAGGCGAATGTTTCACACCTAGAACTCAGTGGGGTGATAAGTAAATTGCATAGACAGCCAGTTTTCTACTTTCAGTGGAGTCATGGATAATAGATTTGGAATGAGAAAACTATTCCTTTTGGTTCCTCGGCTATGATTAGCACTGTTTTCAAAGATCTCTAACCATCGGATAGTTTGGTTTCGTTTTCAAAATATGTTTGTTTATAGCAAAGATGTATGTGATAGTCGATGTTTTCCTCTATATGTGATTAAAAATTGTTTTAATCGATGAACACATTAAACAGATATGCTCTTCCCTTCATTGATTTAGGAATCAAGCAAGGAGGTTTTACCAAGTTGCGAGGGATCGGTAATTGTGAACTCATGGTATCAATGCTACTAATGTTGCTCTTCATATATCGATTAAATAGCATTCAGGTATATTAGTGAACGCAATAATGGCTGTAGATGGTATCGCTCTATTACCAGAATGCGTGAAATTACCAAACATCTGAGACAATTGAAGGTACGGTTTTCATATTAGCTTTAAAAAACTTAGTAACCCGAGCCTCGGTTACCTGAGCGAGGATGGAAGCAAATAATAGTGACGATAAATCAGGATTGTTTTGACACATATTAAACATATAGAAAATTTTATCTACAGATCAATTGGTTCTCAAGATACACTCGACACTGCATATCCAAGACAATGCGAGCTTGAAAACAGTCGCAAACACAAACTGAACGTTCATCCCCTTCTGGACACATTAGCTGTTAGGCCCATTTCCCAAATGCTGGGCGACGTTATCGGTATGTTGTTGTGCTAAGGAGCCTATTGCACTATAAACAGTGCAGTGAATCCGGAGATCTGGCGGACTAATTAATTTTGCTTTAAAATCTTATCGGCAGTGAAGCAGTCTTGAAATTAACAAAAGGATTTTCATATAGTTTTATCTTAAGCTGAATGATTTTTATCAAAATATATATTACTCTTTAAACAGATTGTATCTGAAACTGTTGAAGTTGCACATCATGATGAAGCACTGTATGGATTTAAGACATTTATATAGTTTGTATACTTACGAATTATTATTAATCCATTCAATCCTTTAGAAATATAAAGAGAACATGCCCTCTTTTCTTTAGATTACAGCAATGGAATTATCATCGATTGATACAAAATTAAACGCATAAATTTAGGGACGATCATCTACATATTCGTGCCTTTTGTTCTTAAAGCTGTCAGTTATATCTTACTAGACAGGAATCTATCTCTCTTATGACTCCTTCTTCTCTTATGTCCTGAAAAAATGAATGCGACACGACTCAGTCGCCATATTCAAGCGGAAATTGAAACAAATGTTTCATATTATGTTACCGTATTTAAAAGAGGTAAGCAGGGCTTGTACGTAAAGAATTCTGACCTATTCTCGTTATCCTGATATTAGCAAACATCATTATTCTTAAAGGTACAGAACGTTCCACAGCAACACGCTACGACAGTTGCTGGAGCATGTGGTGAGGCTATTACATGGGAAAACAAAGCACCCGCGGCTCCCAGCCCCGGAACAACGATTCAGGCAGACAGCGACAATTTTTAACTTTTCAACTAATCCCGAAGCCTTTTCTAAATATGAAGGCAGGATATATGCTGATTACGTCTATGTAATATACATTCGGTAAAGAGAGAATAAAGATATAGTAATAAACTGTGCTGAACAACTGTGGCAGTCCTATTTACGTGGCACGCCGAACTCCCGCTAGATGATTAGATCCGTGTGTGCTGGAGCAGCTGGTAATGACTGCCGCCATTCTAGTGTCGGCTGGCTCTCCGCCGCTAATGAACGAGTAATTATTAATATTTACTGCCAGCTCTGAAGTGATTCCAGCCAGGAATAGTTCCTCCCAGTACGTCCATCCGGCTAAGTGCCACAAATCACGCACTCGTCTCTCTGATATCAGTGCAGTTTTTCGTACCATCGGCATTGTTCATGAACAGTATTTCGATACTATAGTTTCGCTTAAGGTGTATCATCACTCTACCACGAAACTTGTGTTGTAAACTGTACACCTGATGCGAGAATAAATAAACAGATACAGTCATTGGCTCTACCTTTCGTGTATTAATATCATATTGTTTTAGCTAATAGATGCGGAGAGATAATATACTTTTATCAAGAGTGATCGTCTAGAACTATTTTGCCAGTAAACAGAGGATTACTATTTTCCTTGAATCATCGCGCAAATACCTGTACTTAATCTACTTCCTAAACAAAGCTTCCACGTGGCTCACAGCATTTAGGTACGAGATAGGCTCAAGAGAGAAGACAGCAATGGAGAAGAATTTCGGTGCAACTCTTAGCAATAGTTAACCAAATTAAACTGTTGTCATCACATTTATTTCAAAGCATTTCTAGTTAAGAGGAATGCCACAAAAGCATTAAATGTTTAGTTCCATTTTAATAAATGCTACTTTTTTCGCCCATATAAATCGAGGTGTGGATAAAACTTGCTTTTTTTTTTTTTTTTTTTGCTACTATAGACTACTGTAGTAAACATTTATATCACTGTTCTTGTTTTCAATATACTCGCGTTTGTAAAATTCTAGAAATTAGTGTAGCAAAAATAATTGTAGCTCCTAGGTTATTGTATAATGTAACATGTTCGTTTAGTTTGTGTGGGGGGGAGAAAGGCGGGGGGGGGGGGGGGTGAATAAATTGAATTGTTCCTCAGTTGTTTTGAAAATCTTTAATTGTATAGAATGCGACAAATTTTGCAGATTGTTGTTGTGTTTTTCATGTAAATAAAAGACTGTTGGTGTAAGTTGCCAAAGCAATAGTGTACACTGATCATATTGCTTTGCAGTCCAATTCCCACCGAAGAATGATACACACAGCCATCTGTGAGGAAAAATTTTGCATCAATATTATTTTCTCACTTTTATACTCTCTTTACAAAATACGAGGCGTGTACAGAAAATAAATTTCCTCTTGTATAGTTGGACAGTTAAATTGTTAATTGTTTTAGTGCGTACATTTCCTATACTGACTTTTGAACTTAATACTTCTACATCTCTCTCCACACCATTTTCGAGTATTGTGTTAACAAAGGGTGCAGCGATTCAGAAATTCCGAATCCCGCCTAATGTGAAGTACTACCCACGCAAGAAGTGAGTGCTCTCCAAATATTCACATAGAAATTATTCCCATGTATGGAGACTTCAAGTAAAGAAATTGTGCCCGGAATTCTCGGAATCATTATGAACGTAAGAGTGGTAGGCCACCTGTCATGAGAATTGAGGAAACAATTCGTTCAAATCGGTGTATCACTATAAGGGAAATGCATGAGCTGATTCCGAATGTTTCTATAACAACACGTGATCATAGTAGTAATATTAGGGTGCATGAATTTAAATGATAGCGTGAAACATCAAAGCGCTTCTCGAAAGATCCAAGTAAGAAGTTTTAGCGCATCTGCCATACTGATTTGACCTTGATGATAGCGACTTCCACTTGTTACTGTACTTGTCGAAACATCTTTCAAGACATCATTTTAATTACGATATCAAAAGTGAAGCGAAAATGTGTTTCAGGAGACACCAGCGGTACTAAGTTGAAAAATAAAGGAATTACAAGTGAATAGTGTGTGATGTACCATTTTTCAAATAAAAATGTTTTGAATAAATATTAATCATTGTTTTCTTACTTTCCGGATACACCTGGTATATGCCGAAACGAAAGTGTTCTGTTTAAACAAGTTGAAAACTGGTCAACTCGTGACATCAGATGATAGTAACGTTCAAACAGTGTAATACAAACAATTATTTCTCGTCGCTACGCATTTAACGGTTCTTTACCTCCGCACTACAAAATTAACTTCGATAAAGCCATAACAGAAAGCAAGCAAATTTACTCAATAAAAATACAGACGTAAGTCATGTAACCACGTTTCCTCCTGATGTATGGAATACTACCAACGTGAAAGCGTTATGACCATCATTTTTTCTGTAAGAGATGAACGGTATTTGCGAAAAGTTATGCCGCCAAGGATCAGTGCCACTTGGTGGCGACATATATCAAATATGACTATAATCTCGCCCGTCTCTTCTAGTTGTAGTCCCCGTGGCTGTCGCTGGTGGGCAAGAACGGAGGTCGTTATCTGGAGTCGTGCGATAGAAGAGCATTACAATTACAAGGCGCCCGCCGACTCCCAATTAAATTGCTTCCAACTTGGGAGCGGAGGATGCAGCGCCTGGCCGAGGACGGCCTATAATCGATTTCCGATGTAATCAGCGTGCACTACTTTGTTTCGCTTTTATTAGAGGCGCTCGACCACGCCCAGGAGGCCTGCTGATTGACCGTAGCCCATCACACCGCGCACTTCACGATGTATTGACAATAACCTTCAGGCGACTTCCTCAGTACATGCAAGAAATACATAGTTTGGTAATTTAGCACGGATATTAAGCATTAACTATTGCCGACGAACCCAGTATTACAATGAAGCAGCGAGTGGTAAGCCCACAAAGCAAATGCAATTTTACAAGAATGACATCTACGAAAAATATCAGATTTTATTAAGTAACATCCATCTTTGCTTCTCGTACCATTTAATAGACTCCAGCTTATATAACGCAAGCTGATTGCGTTCCCGTCCCATCTTTCGCCCTAAAAAGGAAGGATTTTACTCTCCATGGGATGTTACTGAAACATATCCACAAGCAGCAATTAAAAATTTACTCCTTTTTACTTTTAAAGAATCTCTGTAGTGCCACAGATCTATGGAAACCAGTATCTCTTGCATTTCAACACAGGTCTCATAATATTTGTAAAGAAGTAGTTTTATTATTTACCTACACCCTTGCAAAGAAAAAAGATCCATTATACAACTCTCAAAATACTTTGTCTGTATTATATTCTCGCACGCTAATCACTGTATTCTACGCGTACAATTGTGAAAAATGATCTAATTTCTAAAATTAAATATCATGGGTGATACTGCTAGACATCATGGTACAAGCAGTTAAGCCTTTTCCAGTAGATGAATCAACGAAATCCTATTTTTTTAAAGTTATACAGAAAAACAAAAGGCTCAAGACACTTGAGATTTCTGTTAATAATTCTAGTAAGTTGCGATAAAACAGTGAAACAAAAACCATCTTATTTCCAGCTTAAAAGATATTAAATTGCAGTATAAACACAAAAAAAAAACTTTTATGAGTATTACTTGAGAAAAATTTCCTCTAATGTATAATTTTTATAGAAGTAAGTTCTGAAACAACTGGTTTAGATTAAACTTCCTCTTTCAAAAGGTTAAAAATTGAAATACCCAGTAATTAACTAGTAAACCGTACGACAGTTCCTACTAATCTGCAAACTGATGCTCTACTAACAGTTGTTGCAAACACTATAGATAACAGCAAGCAGGTAGTAAGAAAATATTGTGGTAACATTGGGAGAATAATGTTTTGAACTTAATACCGCCATTAGAGTTTTATTACTTATTTGCTGTTGCCAATACTACGAGTATAATTCATGAACAAAGACACCTACATTAATACCGAGCGTGGTGGGTGAACGGTTAACGTTCTGGCCTCGCATTCGGGAGGACGCGGGTTCGAATCCCCGTCCCGGCATCCAGATTTGGGTTTTCCATGGTTTCCCCAAATCAATCCAGGCGAATGCTGGGATGCTTCCTTTAAAAAGGCCATGGCCGAATTCCTATCAGTTCCTTGCCCCAATCCCATCCCACCTCTAATGACCGCGCTATCGACGAGGCGTAAGCCCAAGCAAAAAAAAAAAAAAAAATGCATTAAGGACGTAAGTAACTCTTGCCTTATTTTCTTTAAGCTCACAACTCTTATTTATCCATTGAAATTTCATAAAAATCTGTTATTTTGATAGTTTATTAATTGTGTCAAACAGAACAGATCTCATAAAAAGTAATATGGATATTCAGACACACAAACATAACACTACTATTAGTGAAAAAGTTTTAAGGGCATCCAACAACTGAAAAATATTTTGAAATTTCTATATTTGAATTTTGTATAAATATATTATTTCCACCGCAGTGTAGTCGGCAACAGAACCATGTGTTACTACACACTGTGGTATTTTATGCACTGTTTCAAGACTCAGCTTTGGCATTTAATCTGATTGGTACTAACATGGGACAAAAAGGTGAATTTAACAAACATGAGGCTTCAGCTTCATCACTTAGGTACTATTACCCAAACTTAATCAGTTCGTTCAGTAATAATTATGACTGTTTGTATAAAATTCCATGTGCATTGTGTTTACTAGACGAACTGTTATATTTCAATCAACCGGATTGTCACCAGAACTGAAAAAGTAAAAAATCAATTTAATTCATAAAACAGTGTTAACGAAGATACTACTTTTTTATACGGTCATAATTTAAAAATAAGAACAAACGCAGGGACGAAACCATTAAATTAATTACTTACGGATACTGACTCACAGAACTGGTTTAATAAAAGAGCACCTGTTACAATAAGAAACTGAGGTAAAATGTTTAGGGTTTTGTTGAAATGTCTGAAAAATGTTAAGCAAGTTTCATATAAATCTATGAATGGTTGATTCGTTTGAGAATCTTTGCATTTCTTTTCTGAATAAAATAACAATTTGAAGTCTGAAAAAGTACTGGTTAGTAACACAACTCTATTGTGTGATGGCCACGCGGACATCATTCGATACATGTTGGCAGGTATCAAAACAAATTGGAGTGTTTCGGTTTGATTACTGAGGCGTCTAAGATGGTGGCATCAGTTCTATGTTTATGTCCGTTCTACTTGATAGATAAAATGTGTTTCGGCTAACTGCAGCACGCGACGTTTAATTTACGAAACCAAACACTGCGCAACGTGTGACTGCACAACATATAAGTCGTTAAGCACAGCGACACTATCAGCTGCGAGTAATTATGTGTTTAGACAAGTTGTTCTGAGCATTAGTGAAATCGCAATATGCACGAATAAAATAGAAAACTCCTGGATACAAAAATGCGTTAATTGCAAAGGAAACATTATTTATAGAAAATATTTATTTATTATTGTTATAGCATTATTCTACATAAATCAAGTAACTTCCAAGGACGTAAAGAAAAAATGTTCAGTTGGTA
This sequence comes from Vandiemenella viatica, assembly GCA_031002005.1. Lineage (NCBI taxonomy): Eukaryota > Metazoa > Arthropoda > Insecta > Orthoptera > Morabidae > Vandiemenella > Vandiemenella viatica. Next base: position 295,789,897 of record JARYHS010013630.1, read on the forward strand.
TAATTCGTGTTTTTTATTTCGACCCGCCAGTGTGGCTGCACATATTAATGCATCACCACTCTGGACTGAGGAAGCACAACGGAACAGGGATCCAGTACTGATCCCAAGCACACTGCCTGTCTTGATTACAGTTTTTAGGTGGTTTACAGCAGACATCAAGATGAATGGTGAGACGGTCACCATCCCCGCGTCATCAACTACAGATTTCACAAACTAAAATACACTTATCACACACAACATAGTTACACGTTTCGCAGACAGATGTCAAAAATATATTCCTCCTACAATGTGCAAATGCTCCTAATCTGGCAAATCTAGTTTTTTGATGGGTGCAGTATCTGTCCTCCGAATATCATAATTGCGCAACGGATGCCTCTACGCAGGAGCCGAAGTCTCATGGTGCGCCAAGGCCTATTGGAAAAATAAAAGTAATTTAAAAATAGCCAATGACTGTGCCATTCGTAAAAGACTAAATTATTGTTGGTATTCAAAAAAAAATTCAAAGATTACGTAAATGATGAATTGTTTCGGTTTATTTCAATAACCAATCCTGACACATAACTTAATCCTACACAAAGCCTAAATCTTGGTACACTCGGAGCACGGGAATCCAACGAAGTAGCTAATCCGCTACCCAAATACACAGGTAGGGATCATTAATGTCAAGGTTAAAGGCTTGAGTGATCGTAACGATCTGGCGACAGGGTTTTTGTTGGCTATGCAATCCGCCCCTATCGAAGCCGCCGTAACTTAATCCGAAACCATATCGGATATAAAGGACCTACAATTTAACATGAAATCCTCACCCACGGAAGCTTTAAAGGATACTTCACACTACATAGTAAGCTGTGCTAGAGGTGAAGGTAGGGTTAAGGGCCTTTGAAAATCCCAGCCGTGTGCGGGATTCAAATTGTTAACCCCTCGATCTACACTCAGACGCCTCCAGGCCGCTCGTAAAGCATGGTGAAAGATACATGTCACTTGACTTTCTCTCTGTCGTTGCACAGGGACGAATGATGGAGGCCATGAAAATATTTTTATAAAGAAACTGATAAATAAATCAAACCTGAGAATAATCTCATGCAAAATACTGAAATGTAGAGGCAATTTGAACAGTCAATTAATTAATTTTGTGTTTTGAATTCTCACTGTTCTGGATAAGAAAGGATAAATACATATCTAATAATATTTTATCCATGATGGTTTGGTGGAAATCAGCGACTGTGATGTCAATTTTGGGTTGATATTGAAAGCAGCAACCACTCACAATTTGTTATTATTATGTCAGTAATAATATTTTATCCATGACATATCTATTTTGTTACTTGAAATCCTTTTTTTGCGAAGCAAGAGGTTTTATAGTGAAGGAAGCTGCCTTTCTGTGTGAAAAAGTAATTACCAGTAACCGAAATCCTATAAATTGCGTAAATACGGAACTCATTAATTACATTAATTAAATATACATGGAAATAATAAAAAATGCTTTTGGAAAGCTGAGGCTTCAAATACAACTACTTTGAAAATCGAAGAAAAAATAAGAATTCGTAGCAATTGTTACATTAGTATCATGTCAATATATGATTCCATTTGGCATACTAATGGAGTATACGTAGTTTCTTTTAATCCTAATGTAGACTGTCAGCTAGATATATCGTACTGTTAACTTCCACCTACACTTTTCAGTTTTCTGATGAGTTGAAGCATTAAATTACTAACGTTGAAATTTCTAATGTCACAATAAAATCATTTGAAAACATGAGGAGGAATTACCTAAAAGGTGATATCATTCCAATGTTGCCGTTACTTTTTTGAATAATAATTTAGATACAGTATTTTTTATTTTATTTTTATCGCCTTAACGTCTCTCTAACAGCGAGGTCTTTACATAAGGTAGATACAGTAGTTATTTGTATTATATCTATGACATTATTTACTGATATTAGATATAAGGATTTAAACTTTTGATGGAGTTATCAATTCATCAAATATAGCCACAGTTTAGGGATGTTAATACTGAGATATGAAAATACAATTTTATCAGATAAGACCATCAACGTGCCTGTAATTTCATGTCAGTTCTTTTTTTCCGAAGTGATCGTGTACACAGAAATACGTAAAATAAAAAGGTAGGCATTATAAATAAATTAATAGTAAGGGATTCAGAACTCAAAAACGTGAAAGTTACTTAAAATGCACAAATGAAAATTTGCGCACAAAATAAAGCTTCCTAAGCAGTGTTTCACACTTCAGTAAGTAGCTTGAGTGTTCATCGTTGTGCTTATGTTCCCTATTAACTGTACGAGATTTCTAACAAAAAATGACGAGGATGGAGCAATTGGAATATTCTAAATGACAATTAAGAACTCATTTTTTTATTTATAAAATTAAAACAAAAATCATTAGTTGTTACAACTATCAGATGAATTTTTACACCGTGCTCCAAAACATATTGTCAGTCTAAACTATAAAATGGTATGATCATTATTTGAATTAATTGATTTTAATTTTTAATCGGAGTAAGTTAAGATATAAGCCAGAAGATTTTTCTTTTCTTCCTCTTTTTAATGGAAGATATAAAAAGGCATAAACGCTATCGTCTTAGTAAAGCAAACTCCGTCCTACTGTAAAAGCTAGAAGGAAATGTTACTGACTGTAGTAGGCTGTTTATGCCAGAGTCATGATAAGTTACTTCAACTTTATTAACTGAATTCATCATGGACTTCTGAATCTGAACTTTGTACATGCGTTCTCAAAGTAAACACCTCAAACGACAGTCAGCTGATGAAGTCTTAACACGTTTGTAACTACAACGCTTATTGAAATTCAATGATAAAAGTATTTAATATAGCGGAAACTTTAGTTTCAATTAATACCAATTTCAAGTTGATGGAAACCAATATTTGAATTATGTATATATATATATTTACTGTTACTTAATCGAAAAAAAAAAAAAATTTATGTGAGTTGCCTAATAACACATGAATTGGCTTAAGAATTTTCCGTTAATACATTCTTAATCTTTACTCATAGAGTTGAAAATGTTCTCAAATGAAACATTTTATTTGTAAGTTCCGGGGAAAAATTATGAAACAGAAATTTTACATTCATGCTTTGTGATCAAAGATGATACTTCTGACCTACTAACTTCTGCGAAATAAGCAGAAACAAAAATGAAACTAAGTTTCATATTCCTTTCATCGTCTCAATAAGTTAACCTAATTTTCTAACCCGTCCTGGAATTGCTTCCGTCCCCTCTCATATCCCCCAAAACTTTTCTTTTTCCTTTGTTTTTTGTTTCAATCCATTATACAGTACATATAAATGCAATTTCCTCTTTGCAGTTGGCGAGCTGTAATACGATAACAATTCCCGTCGTCTCCGTTATTTTTGTGTAGATGCGGCGATAAAAGTAGACGACGGCAGGCCGGCTGATACCACTCAAGTTGAGACGAAAAAAGAATGCTTCAAAAGTGCTGCACCGTCTTCCCACAACAAAATTAGTAGTCATTTACGTAAATTTTATATAACCTTTATTCAATTTTCTATAAAACTTCATATACATATCGTTAGTTAAATTACTGTTAGCTTATTAACTTTTTTAGAAAGTCAGTTGGAATCGTCAGGGAAAATTAATGTTAGAACCTTCATTGTTGTTACTTTTGTTCAGCATATGAAAGTTGATGTTTAGGAACGAGTACACCACACTAAATGATGTGATAATTTACAAATGTACAAATGAAGTAATGCATTGTGGAACCCACGTTACAGCAGATTTAAAACTAAAATCTACGAACCTATTGTTGTTATTCTATTATTCTAGACTAAACATTTGTTTTATGTTTTCCGAGTTATTGTTGTTTGAGAAGCTACGAGCGTAATATTGCTAGTTAAAAGACGCCATTCAGGACAACAGTGTATAAGTTAGAGTTAAAATGAAAGTAGAAAGAGCGCTTTAAATTTGTGTCAATAATGAATGAGATGTAGTTAAAGAAATAGAGTTCAGGAAAGAAGTAGAAGACAGAGGATATTGCTGAGGAAAAGCAGATTATGAGACAGCTAATTCTTTCTGCAACCATTATATGAACTCGCTTTAGGAAATCCTGAACCAATTTCTTCAACTAACGCCTTAAACCATTCATCCTCATCAATTAGAAACTATAACAGAAAGTTCAGCTTAGTTGTTAAAACCACTGTCAAAAGGTCTCAGAAATGTTGATTTGTCCTCGTATTGTTTGCTGCATTAATAAAGTACGCGACATTGGAAATTGCCGTCAGACGAAACGATTCGGACAACACACAGCAGACAGAAGCTGTAACAAAACGAGCCTAGCGAGCCAATCAGGCGAGCGGATCAGCTGGGTCGTGCCCGGTTCACGGAGCTTCCGTTTCCGGTTCGTTTAGCAGCATCAGTAGCCGGATTGTGCGCTCTCACGTCGTGCTGCAAGACAGGGTGCTCCTGCCTATACGACCTTCCTGCTCTACACATAACAGGTGTGTCGAATTATTTACCACTATTTTGTTTCACAGAATTAAAAGCTTAAACAAAAAATTGTAAGTTGTATTTTTTTACTTTGCTATTAAGTGGATGACTATTACATTTACACTCATTCTGTTAAGTTCTTAGCAAACCGTATAAGTGATCAATAAGATATAAAAAATGTATATATATATATTGGATCTGACTTGAAAAAATTAGTTCAGGCTTCACGTTATTTACTAACCATAGCTTGTTTGAACTAACAGTGTTTACTGTTATCGAAGAGTATAAGAAGGAAACCTAATGCAGCTGTCAGAACTGCTTCATTTTCTACCAAAAATTATGCACCGCAGAACTAAAATGAAAGTAAAGATTATAATGGAAAATTTTCCGCAGTAAAAATGAATAACGTAATAATGAAACGTGTTCAGTGTAGCGCTAACGTAAGTAGCTGCATATCCGCAACTCGGTACAATTTGAAGTATGTTTCTGTGGCTAAATATGGAATAAAGTATTATTCAGTAGCTTCTTTATACGTCTCGACTCTTTTAGCTCTTACACACAAATCATCAAATAAACTCTTGCTTCAGTAATCGTGGTCTGATCCATTTTTATTATTTTCTCCATATATCATTAGAAAGTATTGAAAAACAGTTTTAGATATCGAGCTTTCAATAGATCAGACGCGTTTAAAGAATTAACTTTAGCCACTGTGACTATTTTCGGTAAGATATCTTTCTTTGTGCTGAAGAAATGTGTACATAAATATGGTGACTCCAGTATTAATGATCTGACAATAAAATCGAAAACGTTTTTAAGATTCACGAGTTTCCATCAGAGCGTCTTTCGATTTATTTAAGTTATTATAGATTTTGAACCTGAAGAAAGGCAGAAATATTGCGAATAAACCCACAATTTAACAATGACTTCCACTAAACAAAACTTTAATAACACGAATATTGATTTATTTATTTATTTTTAAATCGCTTCCATAAAATTTACCCTTATTCATATATATTAACGCACGTTTTCCAGAATCTGAATGTCGTATGCTACAATGGAAGTACGAAAGACAAATGCAGCAATCTAAAAGTGTTACAATAAAATTTTTCTTGACCAAATAGTTTCTAAAATTTAAGTCAAGGTTTGACAGCAACGGATTAGAAGGAAGAAAATCGTATCAAAATTATTAAATACATATAAAAAATCAATGGCTTCTAGCGGGGCGTGAATCGGGTACTTTTAAAACCATAAACGAGTACCTTATCCATTACGGGTGGTAGATTTTGCGTTTCATTTACGATTATTTGAGCGGAAGTACAACACGGGAGTACTAATTTTTCTCACAAAATACCGCGTACGCAGTTATACGATGTCGAAAAATATTAATGCTAAAGGGTGACCCTACATTGCATTACTGTATTATAATCTGTCTGAGATTCTTCTTGTTAATTTGACAAACTTAACTTTGTAATTTATGGTTTTAATTTGTCCGAGTTTTTTATCTGTGTAATTAAATTATTATAATAATAATAACTTTTTATATATCATTCGGATTGTTGTATATTCTATTTTAGTGAATATGTATACCAAAGCAGCTGAGATATTTATTTTCTTGGCAATCCACTTTTCCAATACATACATTTATGTGAATATTCACTACTGACATATGATTACAATGAAATTTATTCCACAGATTATGGACATGACGATACACTGACGTTTAGAATTAAAGAATTGTACAAGTACTTTGACAGTGAGAATTCAGTGTGGTGTGGAGCCACCACATGGTGCAGTCAGAACCTCTAGACGTCGTGGCATGGATCATATGCTGCTGGCGAATACGGTGTCACGCTATTTGAAGGCGACGCCACAAAGCATCAGCAGTGGTCAAAGAAGGACCAGAAAGCACAAGTCGTCTAACGATCATATCTCAGACCTGTTCAATGGGCAACATGTCAGACGAACGTGCAGGCTAGGGAAGCAATGACCTGCCTTCGTTCTTTGAAGGATGTTTGCACGTTCCTCTCCATATGTGTCCAAGCACTGTGTTGCTGAAATATGGAACGCGGAACTGCCTGCAGGAGAGGTAGTCACTAATGATCTAAAATCTCCCTGATGTAGAGTCTGCTGTTCAGATTGCTCTCAATATGTAGGAAGCAGGATCACATGTTATAGCCATTGGCGCCCCCAACCAACACACGCTGAACAACAAAGTAGTTGGCCCGATTGCGTTCACCATGGTACGGCCTAACACTTCGCTGTGGTCCAAGTTGAAGTGAGATTGGTACGAAAATTTACGCCAGTGACAGAGTTCACGTGCCGATTGCTGTCTGAGGCGTTTGGTTTCCCAGTCGATCGAAGCTGAAGCAATGGCATGCTTTCCACCAGTGCAACCCTCAGCAGGTGGTGACGAACCGTGGATGAAAACATGTGAACACCTGTTGCTGGGCTCCAATTTTGAGCCAACCCTGTGGACGTAGCTCTTCTGACATTTACGGTCATGCAAACAAGATGGCGATCTACCAGCGATGTGGTCCAGTACCCACTCGCAGCTGTATACGAGCCTCTTCTAGACACTGGTTGGGCCGCAATGTCACAGTACCACGGTGAGACCAATCTTTCTGCCACGTTCGAACTGACTGACATGCTAATATTGCGCCCTTTTTAGTCGAGGAATACCGGCACTTACTAACATGTTTCCACTTAGTTTGTTGATACAACATCGACTGAGCGTGACGAAATACTAACCTGTCCGGTTATATAAAAGAGGGCGCGCGCTGCTGAGCCTATGTGCATACCATTCCTCAATAATTTTCATCACATATTATGATTCCAATGATCTATAGATTTTCTGATTTTGGATTCATTCAGAATACTTCATTTTTTGGTTGGTATCTCTCAAAGCAAAATATGTATATATTGCAGTATGATCTGTGGCTCCTAACAGTTCTTGATATGTACGAGTTAACATTCATACCGCCATTTCTCGGTCGGTTTCTCTTTAACCTCCATTATTATTTTTACAGCTTCATTCATGCTTTAAAATAAGTTTGCGTGATAGCTAAGGGACTAACATTATTAATTTTTTCACTTATGATGTTACCACAGTATAATCAATAACTTCTAAAATTTCCATTTTTTTGATGGATCTCAAATGTTTTTAAGCAATAGTTTCAGAATGTTCATTTATTTCTTAATCAGCGAAACTGCTGACACGTTCGCTGTTCCTAGCAGTGAATATTTTTTAAACGCTATTGTTTACTCTAGCAGGATTGGTGTCGTAGAAGCAATGGGATGGCATATACTTGTGTGGGCGGAAGGATGATAGGGCAGGCATGAGACTAAGCTCGCCCACTCGAGAATCCAATATACGATACGCCGAGACCCACTCACAACTCCGCTAATCCTGCAATGCACCCGACACCAGCAACAAGTTCGGCACCCTACTACCCACAGCCTTGTAACTCCCTAACACTTGTAAGGAAACTATAAGGATTTATTTCCCAGCGGCCTTTTGATAGCAATTTTTATGGTGCACAAAATTTTTTACTGCGTAAGTACGTCTTCATTGGCTATTTAGTAAATATTTCGTGCATTATTGCAATATATCTGGTAGAATATATAATAAAATCTCATTTCTTTAAACCAGAGGACAGCGAATAATAGGACCTTACGAAACTACAAATAAATCTGCATTAAGGTAAGATCAAACACGTGTGAGAAAGAGAAGAAAGAATAAATAAGGTACATAACTGTTTTGATTACTGGATGAATTATTAAAGATAATACGTTTTTCGTCTTTTAAACAACGTAGAATGGAGCTACCACACTTTTCATGACCTCCGACCATATTCTTACAATAAATTTATTTCTCACTAAGCCTACATACTTGACGTTAAGAAACTTTACAAGATAATAAAAAAACCATTTAAAGATATTTCAAGGACAATTAAACAGTTAAACGCTTTAATAAGGAATAATCATTGAATTTCTTCCATTTTCACTTGGTAGCAAACGAAGTGAATTATTCTGAAATTAATAATAGCAAGGAACAATCAGTGTTTATACATGAAAATAAAAATATCTCAGATTTATACCAATTTACGGAATACGAATCTTATAAGTGATGAATTTTTCCTCTGGTGTTGTTGTTATAGTAACGAACAGCGTGCTGATTTGGCAGGTAATGTACAACATTTGTAGTAGCAAACACTGACTTATCAATTCTACAAACAAAAACGCGTGTTACTGTATATCTGAAGTCACATATCATTTATTATCGCTCGCGTGATGGTTCTCTCCCGTGCACTCAAGTTGCCATTCGGGAGCGACGACAGCAAGTTCCCCCTCTAGCGCATTCTGAGCTCGCCACTGACGTCATCCTTTGTTGAGGTCTGCTCCGACCACCACAGGACGGAGCACCACGGGCCGGCCTAACCGCCAGGGGCATGCACTACGGCAGGAAGCAGGTTTAAACTTAAAAACTACCTTTTAAACACACATAACATTATTCACCCAAACTCCCAGTTTACCAGGTTCTGTTGTTAATCGCCACATCAGAAGATATTTTGTGTTGATGTTCTTAGACACGTTTTCAAATAAGTATATTAACGTCGGAATAATGCAGCAATTAGCCTGCGGAAAAAACTTTTAATTTCTGACTGATAAGTCGCAAACTAAACTCGATATGCAGTTCCAACCTTTCAATAATATATCTATTTCCCTCGCTTTTCTTAAATCAGTTTTGTGGAATAACAGTGGGTTAGAATAAAACGGCTGATCGTTTTATCTTACAAATCAAAAACCTACATGAAACCATTCTACTGAATACCAAAATTATGTCAAGCTCTATTTCCATTATATTACTACTGTTCGTTTATACGATTTCAATTCAAAGTGACTGGCAAAATTACATTTATTTTTTCTAACAGAAAATTAAAAAGAAGACAATAATGGTTTGACCTTAGAAAATTTAATAATCTGATACAGAATAATGATTATTTCCTAAAATATTCAATGTTTTTGCACTTTTATCTAAGATTGTTGTTTTTGGTAGATGATTATGCAATGTGTCAAGTGAGTTTGTTATCTATTAGAATATGCACTCATGCGCATTAATGGTGCAGATTGAAATTACCGAAGAATGCATTGATTCAGATATTGGTATTCTTCAATGAATTATACTCATTCTCGCATGGAAAACTGACACACTTTGCTGTCTTAGTATCAATGGAAACCGTAACCGGAATAAATGTCGAAATGTCATTGTTTATCACACTGTTCCTACGGTGGTCTAAAATTGCTCCACAAAAACACTACAGCACAGAAAAGATTCAACACGCTCTGGCTTACTTCAAAATCAAGTAAAATTGATATTTTATTCTTATCACGAGCCAATTAATCATTAATTAGTTGAAAAAGTAATTATTCTATGATAGAAATTCACCGAGCTGTGTGTACGCATTGAGTTTAAATTGTTTCACAAATATAGTCTTCTAATCTTGCGATGTACTTCCTCTTGTTAAAACTTAGTTTTTGGTTAATTATAATAATTAAATCGTAATTAACATAATTAGTTGTAGCATACTGGATTGTGTTTACTAATAATAATGAGACGCTGGACTCGACGATTTGTCACACAGTGAAATCTAACACATATGGTACCACCGCAAATGAAGATCTTTTTACATTCTTGAAGACAATTCGTATCAAGCGTTCCTTCCATAGAACGCGGTAACCTCCGCCGAGCACTCCAATCAGCATTACTGAAACTGAGAAACTAATATTATTGGCGTTCCTCACCAAAGGCATGTTCGTCCAGATACGCGTACTTCTGAGCTCATTGTAAGCGGTAGATTTGACAGTGGCGTCTTGAATGCGCATGGTTAATCTGGGAAAGATTCTTCCAGACATGGATCTGCTAAACACGCAAACCCTCGGTTATGTCTGCCCCTTAACGGGAGTTAAAAACCATTCAATTCGACACAGGCCCCAGCTTTTTGAATCGCCAAACGTGAAAATTGTTTCTGCTAGGAATTCCACAATGCTTGTGAACTTCGGCGAATTCTCTGCTTACGGACAGAGCTATAACTCTCAGTTTACATGCTATACCTGAGACTCAGAGCTGTACGTATTACATATGACGTGATTAAAGTATTAATTTGATTTCAGATGCTTCCTGTAGTACGTGCAAAAAAATAAGAGAATAAATCTGATTGGAAGATCGAATGTTTTGTGCAGACGTTATTTCTTTTTTACTATTATGGGTTTACACTTTACAATTGTATTTCGATTTGAATTATAAATGTAATGTCGTGAAATCACTAACCTTTAAAAGAAATACGGTCATAATCTGAGACTTTTCAGCACTGCATGGCTTCCAGATTTCAAAATATGTCTACTAGAGCTCACTGTGATCATAAAATCCTGCAACACATGCAGTCACTCAACAGTGAAAATCTTTTTTTAATAAATCGGTTGAATGAATACACAGAGCAAGCATTCTAGCTGTGAACGTCTTTGATTCGAGCTGAAAGGTGGGTGTTCTCATTTGACTCGTAGGATCGGCTTTGACGGTTAACTGGAGTGGAACTGTCGGCGGCCTTATCTCTCTGGCTTGCCGATACCTGCGGTCTCGTCTCCGTAATCCTCATTCCGCATTCAGACACGTGATCGGGTAACACCTCGGGGAACGCACGTCTTCACTGGAATCTCACTTCACTATGCCCCCAGGAATCGGGTCAGAAGCGTATCCAAACTCCTGATGTCAATTTCAAAGTAATGTATACATCTCAGCTAACTGCTGTAAGTTTCTAACTTATCTTTATCCCGATATTCGGGAAGCAAATTAGGAAACTTGATTTTGCTAGCTTAATGTTCTCTCACATTCAAGACGGCTGCATTTAGTTCAGTGTTTAGACATGCGATGCATTTCTCCTTTTTTTTCAGGAAACTGTAATTTGCTCTTTGCTGAATTTTCAATGATAAAATATTTCAATCCAGTGCTGTTGTAGGCCATTTTCCCGCAGTTGTTCAGTAAATTAAATGATTAAATAACGCCAATGCAACTGTTTTTGTAGCTTTAATTCCGTACGCGTTTCGCCTCTCATCGAGGCATCATCAGCGGCGAATCAATTTTAAAATTGTACATTGAGTATTACAAACTTATTCTATGATGTTTAACCTGATTCTAAATTGAAAGATTTTCTGATTATTTACAACTTACTATTTACATTAGTAGTTTCCAGGTTCGTAACCACACATATCTGCTTTTTCTTCAAAGCACGTTTCCGCTAAAACCATTTGTCCTGACTGCTGCATACTGGATGTAAACATTGCGTATATTACAACTCACTTGTTTACGGTGGCCATCTTGTTTTCTTAATGTCCAAGGTGGTGGTGCGCTGACAGCAATTTCAAAACTGGTACTGTACCGGTACTTAAAATAGATTCGCCGCTGATGATGCCTCGATGAGAGGCGAAACGCGTACGGCATTAAAACTACTAGAAGAGTTGCATTGGCGTCATTTTATCATTTCATTTAATGAAATATCTTACTTAGTTATATTGAAATGCACTTTCGATTTCTGCTGACAGTTTGCTTTCTTTGTTTAATTTGTTTACTCTCTATTATTTTATAATTTAGTTTTTATTTTTCATTTTCGATATGTTTGAAATTAGTTAGTTAAATAGCAAATATCACTTAGAAGTAAATTAACTTCTGAAATCACTCCCCATCGTAAATCTACAGCAGGTGTTTCCGTTTAATGTCATAACATATTAATAAGTACCACCACACTCTGCGTTTTAATCATCGAATGTTTCTGTTTTGTCAGTTTATGGCAAAAGTTATAAGAACTGCATTTCCGGTAGAGTGCCATTAAAGTTATGTTGGTTACCTGTTTTCATTATTCGAAATTCTACAGTTATCAGCTGTTTATATTTTACATAGAAAATATTGTTCACTGGTAATGAAAATCCGTCAGTATGAGAAGAGAATGAGTATGAAAGATAGCCATTTATGTACTGAAAACTGCTACATCAGTATTCATTATTTCCTTCCTCAATGTAGCCACTGTTAGGTACTGAAATATAAAATTCTTTCACACAAATTGTTAATGACCATTAATGTTGATATAATTTATTATGCCCACTAGGCTTCGTTTCTCCCGGCTATCACATACTCGTTTACTTTTATTCTCCTACCCCCACTCGTCTTAAATCCAGAAATCCAGCATGACAAGATTTATCTGATTTTGATGTCCAGGAAAAATGGCGACAGAGCTGGAACTCTGCATCTGTGAAACATTCAGATATTAAAGGTCCCACAACTGGACTTCCGGTATTCCACCTGAATAGAGATCAATGGGTCAAACAAAATCGCCTAAGAACAGGTCACGCGAAAGGCAACTCCATGCTGTATAAGTTGTGTCTTCAGGATTCTCCTGCATGTGACTGCGGTGTTCCTTTTTAGAGTGTGGAGCATATCATCAACCAATTCCCTCTACAGAAGTAGGATGGACCATCTGAAGATGTCTTCAGTGCTACAACAGCCTTCATAGAATGTCTGCAAGAACTGGACATCAGTCTGTGAATGCTACCAACGTTCTTTTCATTGTATATATTTATATGTATTATATTAGTTGCTTAGCCATACCACAAATAATAAATAAATAAATCCTTATAACAACGGCAGAATTTCTAGTTTCTACACGAATTTATTTATTATTACTCGCAGAGAACATTCAGAACGCAATGTCAACACCTTAGGGTAAATCCGGGATAGATGGCCATGATTTTTTCAAAAGCCAGTTTCACAACGTAATACACAAGAACACCCGAAACTTTCAATAATTGCATTTTAATAAAAAAAAAACAAAAGTTGACTTCGTTTAAAAAGATATAGCAAATTTCACACAAGCTAAACATTCTTTAAAAAATATGTAACACTTGGCCATCTCACCCGAGTATCAGGGTTAGATGGCCAGACATGTAAGGGAGAGATGGCCATCGGACAAAACACTTTAAAATCAAAGTGACAATTATTTTAAAAAAATTTAACACTTCAAACACGTTTTATTGACTCTCTTGATGTAAAAAATAATTTATAAAGATATTAATTGTAGTTAAATTATAACTTAAACAGAACCTCATTTGTAAAAAGCATTTTACAATTCTCGAATTTTTATTATATTGTTGAAACATACTAGTTTTATATAAAAAATAATGAGAAATCACTTCAATTATTCTGTTACTTAAATTTAGAAATTAATCCAAAATTTATGAGAAGGAATGTTTACTTTGTAAGGTTCGATTTGTTTTTAAAAAATTATATTACCACATCCATGGCACTCGTCAACATATGAGGTGCAGGTTTCGTGTAACCAACGCTATCACCTGACACACTGAACCCAGTCACAGGTTTTATCCGTTTTTGAGTAGTCTTTATCCTCCTCTCCTTCAAAAAGTCCATCAGTTGATTTTTCCTTGTACTGAACTTCATTTGAGAAGTCTGAACTGTCTGAAAATTGTTTTAACCTTCTTTTTCAGTAGGTTCTTTTTTTTTTAATTAAGGCTTAATTTTAATTTTTTCTTTTGATTTCAAGTTTGTAATTTTAATTTTTCTACGTTTGTTTGTTTGAGTTTCGGTCTAGCTGGCAAAGGTGAAATATTGTTTAGAATTTTGGTTGGGGTGACTTGCTTGGTTTCATTTGAAAACAAAGGAAAATATCGTCTGGTCTTGTAGAAGGTCCCGGTAGATACGACGTTGCTCTTCTCGCAGGGGATTTTAGTTCACATTTCTCTGCTGAAGTAGTCGGTGGATCTAGTAGTGGATTGCGGCAAGAGTGACGAGGTCTTTGGCGGAGAGTTTTGTCAGATACGTTAATGTTTTCATTTCCTTCAGATTTCGCACATTTAGATCTGGATGTCGACATAAGAACATTTGTAACCAATCGTAACCTGCCTTTCATTTTTCTTTATTAAATTTATTTTAGACCAAGCTCAACAGGAAAACCTTAGGCTAGACTTCGTACACAATCCCTCGTTAAGGGAAACCCATTGGCCTGCATTTTTTTTATGTGGTGGACTCATTAGCTCATTATCTGTACCCAAACAAGGACTAGGACCCTTTGGAATTTCGGAGACACAGCCACTCTTTAATTTTCTTTCAAGAGTTTTCCTTGGAATATTAAGCTCCATGGAAGCTTTTCTCACACAATAACCATCACTGTTTACTTTATTAAGAGCATTTTTAAGATCTTCTTCTTCCCATGAACCTCTGACAGAGCCGGCTTTTCGAATGTACTTATTTGGCATCTGTAAAATAATAACGATATCGTCAAAATTTAATACATAACACTTTTATGGGATGGCCATCTATCCCGATACTGATGTGGCCGTCTCTCCCGATCGGCCATAGCGCGTCATCAAACATGGTGGACGAAAACTCAATCATAACCTACGTACCGGAATGCATTTAAACAACTCTAAAACTAAAGTTTCCGTCGTTACTCACAGCCTAAGTTATGTTTAAATCGAAAGATTGTGACATACTATATAATTTCACGGTATGTTGAAAACTAAAATCATGAAATTACTTACTTCTAGTTGAAATAAAGAGTCATGCGGAGCAGCAACATTCACTCACGTTACTAGCTAACTACCAACTGACCGGCAGCTCTGTACATCTGATCGTGAAAGAATTACAGGCGTTGGCCATCTCCCGTATGGCCGTCTAACCCGGATTTACCCTATATAAACGATTGAAATAGTAATAAGCTACAGATTATTAAATGTATACTCCCTACGATAGGCTTTACGGCGTCGATTTTGTGACGTCACAGTCACCTTCCGCCGACCCGTAAATAATACCTGAGTAAGCGGACTAATACATTGTTTGAAGTGCAGTCGCGACGTAAGTATGGTAGCGTGCGGCTCGCTTAGCGTAGCGTTTAACGCTACAGTAATTGTGCGGTTTGTTTAGTATTAAGAAGAAAATTGAATGTATTTAGCTAGAACATTACGTGTGATATGAAAAGGTCTGAACAGTGCCGAAGTTAAGAAGAGCCTTAACAGTGACATAAAAGTAACTTGGTCTAAAGCTACTCGATTATTAATTTCATTTTTTCTTAAAGAACCCTATAATCTACGGAATGATGAAGTTTCGATTAGCCTTTGTATTTGAAATTTGGTGGTGGCCACTCAGTTCGATGTTTTAAGATCTTACAATAAACGTGTAGTGGACTGAAGTTTGTGTTAACGTACTTGATGACTTTATTTCATTAGTTATTCACCCACCCCCTGCTTAGGACTGGATTGGTTCATCATCTGGCGACCGCGACAATAACGAGCTATTTAAAATAATTAAACTGTCTCTAGAACTGCGTATGAGTAATTTATAGAATTGTTATAAGTTTTATGGACTGAGTTCGAGTTGAATGAACATACTTCGCGAGATAAGACCCGGGAGTCTCCCAATTTGCTAATAATCAAAGCGGAGATGATTGATGAAAATCAATAAAATAAGTATTTACGCACGGTTTGTTTTAAAAATAATGTATTAACGGACACGTACCGGGAAGGATACAAACTTTGCTTCAGCGCCTGAGCGACACTGTGAAACATGTCACTTTCATGGAGATCTTACACTCTCTGCTTCTACAATTTGTGAAAGTTCACTGGATGTTGTAGGTAAATATAATTGTCTTTTTTGTAGTGAATGAGTTTCTCCAGTTTAGTTCTGGTAGGCTTTTACATTGAAGGGAACTAATTAAGATCCGAAACATTGTTGGTTAATATTTTCGGCGCGTAAAACATGGAAACTCTGAAGGGAGAGCGGAGTGAAGTCTGCTGCCGCTACAAGAGGGCTCTCCACGGCAACCAACTTTGTGTTCTCCAACAAGCGTTACGACTTCTTACCTGCAATGAGCCACTCCGGAGGGCGCTTGAATTTACATAATAATAAAACACGAGTCGCGGCAATAAAACCCGCAGGAGTACGTGCTTACTGCCTGAGCCGGGGATTCTGCAAACAGCCAGCGGCGGCTGCGCATGTGCAGCGCCGCCCCATTGCCCCTGTTACAAGTCATTGGATTTTACGAAATAACCTGCGCCTGCATAAAGCGAGCACACTACTTGCCTCGGCTCCGTCCCTGAGACTGCAAAAACAACATCTAATTCACAGCAGTACAAACTTTTAGTTAGAGGAGATAATTATGAGCTTAGCCAAGCCAACACTTATTTCACTGCGAACCTGAGAGAACTATGTAGTTGTTTTTTTATGGCTGAAAAGTTACTTTCTGTTCGATAGCTCTGAATAAGACTTTACTAAACGTAGTATAGACTGAAATACATAAAACAAAATTACTAAAAAAAAAAAAGACTGATGATGTGCGTATCTATTCCGAGGATAATTTAAACATAAGTATTATTATTAGATTATTTCGTTGTATTTGAATTTAATTATCTAATTAATTGTAACAATTAAATTTGGTATGTGTGAACTGCAATCAGACGCACCCCTTTTCCAGTTGACTTTTTAGCACCGAGCGTGGTGGCTGACCGATAACGCTCTGGTCTCGTGTTCGGGAGGACGTGGGTTCGAATCACCGTCTGGCCATCCAGATTTCGGTTTTCCATGGTTTCCCGAAATCACATAAGGCGAATTTCTGGATGGTTCATTCAAAAGTCACGGCCGAATTTCTTTCCGATCCTTGTCCCCAGTCCTTTCCCGCCTCTAATGCCCACGACGTCGACAAGGCGTAAATCAAGAAGCAAAATAGGAGAGATTTTTAGCATTAATTTAATTTAACTTAATTGCGATGGAGCGCACGCGCCGATAGCGATTTTCGTTCACGCTGATTTTTCCCCTTTCCTGTAGTAAACTACATTTCCCCCTATACAAATTTCAACTTTAAATTCTTCCAACGTTGTTAGCAGAGAGTGCTGAGGATATTGAGAAGTTACTGAATGGCATAAACAAAATACTGAAGGAAGATTTTGGACTGAATATAAATCAAAGCAAGACAAAAGTGATGAAATGTAGCAGAAATTATACCAATACTAGTAGATTATATATAAATTGGATCAGATGCAATAGGAGAAGTAAGTGAATTCTGTTACTTGGGAAGCAAAATTAAAACCGATGGCCGAAGCAGGAATGATGTTAAAAGCAGAATAGCACTAGCAAAAAGAGCCTTCATGAAAAAGAGAAACTTTTTAGTTTCAAATATTGATCTAGGAATTAGAAAGAACTTTTTAAAACTCTTTGTGTAGAGCACAGCCCTTTATGGTAGCGAAATATGGACTTTAAGAATACCGGAAAGGAAGAAACTTGAAGCATTTGAAATGTGGTGCTACAGAAGAATGCTGAAAATTAAGTGGACAGACAAAGTAAGAAATGAACGAGTTTTGGAAATGATGGGTGAGAAAAGAAGTTTATGGAAGAAGCTTACAGAAAGAAGATACAGGCTGGTAAATCATATTTTGAGACATGCTGGACTGGTTAATTTGTTAATGGAGGGAACAGTCGAAGGTAAGAACTGTAGAGGAAGACAGAGATTAGAATATATGAAGCAGATAATTCAGGACGTGGGCTGTATGGGGTATGTAGGAATGAAGAGGTTAGCACAGGATAGGAAGGGATGGAGGATTGCATCAAACCAGTAGAGTGACTGAACGCAAAAAAAAAAAAATAAAAAATATCTAACTCATTCATCAATTATTTTGTAATTTAAATGATATTATCTTTTTAAAAATTCGATCAAATTTATCAAATTTGTACTCGTCCATCCGAACATTTTTGCAGCATTTAATAAACAACTAAGGTAATAGCAACAAGGTACAAGAAGTCTACACCAAATATCGACAGTTTCAAACATGGCCATGTTTACCAATTTTCCTATATTTCCATTCATCTTTACCGCTACTTCTGGAAACAGTCAACTTCAACGAACTTTTGTTTTTGTTGACATAAACAACGAGAAACATTGGGCAACAAGCCGGAACAAGTTGCAGGAAAAAGCAACATCAACAAGATCTTCCTCTGTGTTCCTTTTGGTATGGACGTCCCTATAGGAACAAAGATATCCAGAAGGAGAGATGGAATCGTAAACAATGGAGAAAGGATATTAATAGTATGAGTGCTATAGATATTAGTAGTATGAGAGGGCAAAAAAAAGAGTAGTTTGTATGGAACTGAAATAACAGTATATCAACACAAAGCTTCTATTTTAAAGATCTGGTGATTTACCGGCAAAATACAATGATTTTAGTATAAGAAACTAAAATTTTATTAAATTCTGTTTCTTTTTCCTTTTTGTGATTTCATTCATTTTTTTTACAGAAATATACCACATGCTAAATACGTCGTCGAATTCTGAGTCCAACCTGAGCATTGCTAAATAAAATACAATGCCAGAAGAACTATAAGTTATATTATACAAAAATTTTCTAAAATTCAAGTTAACCGCAGTAGGATATTTTTTTAAATTAACATTCTAAAGTTGTAATTACGATTTTCCAATAACTGGAAAGTATTTATAAAGAAAATTTACTGTCCTGTTGGAAATCAAATGTAGATGTGACACTAATGAAGAAATTTTTCTTCAAGGCTGTTTCTGACTGCTAGAAAATTACTTCGCTCTGATTAGCATTCACGTCAACTACTTCCTGCAACCGTCTTAATTTGCATGAAGAATTAATTCATGTGTCAACCTGAAGGTATTATTTTAACATAAGGCAGTGAGACGTGAAGCAGCTGGCGACGATGAAGAAGCCATGTCTTGCCTCGCCTTGCCTGGCTGTAGTGAGCGATATTAAAGAAAAAGGAGCTCGCTGCAGGTCTGCCATCAAATTTCCATCCCTCGGGCAGGCGCAATGTTTTAGGAATCAGCGCTCTGCCATCTGGTGGCGCCAGCTGGCGTTCATTGTCACCCGAATCCGACGCGGCCATCGGATGTCTCTTAGCGAAAAGCCTGCCCTCAGCGCATATCTTCTGAAAGTGCCACTCTACTCAAGTTGACAACGATGTGTTTCAAATTTTTAAATGCAAATCGTCAAAAGTTCCAAAAATAATATCAACCAAGGCATTTGAGAAAGAAACTCGTCTTCAGAATTGTTTTAGGATAATTTAAAAATCTGTTTCTGCATTGTTAGTCCAATTTTAATGATTAATTATAACTTTTTAACTAGCTATCAAAGCTACATTAATTACGATAAGTAAACTTCCAAGAAAAATACTGGATAGATACATTTAAAACCCTATATTTATTTGCGTATTTGTTTGTCTTTTAAATTCGAATGTTTTTTGAGATAATATCTTTCACACAGACTGGTCAAAGAAAAAGAAAAAACCGGAAATACCAGTTTCGTTGATGAAGCTTTATTGTCTTCAAGTCTTTATAAAACCAGGGGCAAGTTTGTTCTGTTAACTACATTTACTTTTTTTTCTCCTGTTCCTTTAGGATAAGCATTTCGCGTCATTGGATTAAAAGTTAAATTATGTCAAACAAACGGGAGATTTAATATTAAATTTTGTTTTTGTATTATGTTACGGCACATCAAACATAAAAACCACAATTATTGTAACATTTATCAGTAATGAGATAAAGAAAGGTGCAGAATCAATCATAAAGAAAATGGCAGCCTTTAAAAATCAAGGTATACAAGGTCTATCCTTGGAATGGCATTTCATGGTCAATGGCAGATTAGCCCAAACTTTTCTCTCTAGTAGCAATTTTAACTGATATAGTTACCTAATATCGGGCCTTCCAATCTGTTCTAATACCTAGCCTAATACCTCTATCCATGATTACAGACATCGATGATAAATTATTTATATACATCTTTAATAATTCTATAGTTTCTATAAATTACTGTAATGAAGTAAACAGAAATCTGCTTAGAGTTACATTGAGTTAATAATGTTCCAGGTTTACCATCTTAAATTAGTTTACGACAGTTTCACAACTAAAACTCACTAGCTCACACTCCAAACGCAACTGGGCAAACACAGTACAGGTAAATTATAGAACTGAGGTGCTATAGCATTGGGAAGTAAGAAACTTATCATATATGTTATTTCTAAAATTGTTTTTTGTCACAAGCCATTATCTCCCTTCATACCTTACCGAAATCGATAAATGAGGTATTTGATGGTATCAAATTTTAAGAAAGTAACTTTTTCAGATTCAACCCTTCAAGGGCAAAAATATTAATATCTCTAAAATGCGTTTTTTTGCCTTTTATCTCCCTGGATACCTAACTGGAATCATTTAATGATGTATCGTTTTAAAGATTATGATCTCCGTTTTGGTAACATGATATATTAAGACAGGAATTTTTCGAAATCCTATCCTTAAATGGAAAAAGTATCTGTATTTCAGAAACGCGATTTTGTGTAACGAGCCGTTTATCTCCCTTGATACCAATATAGATAAATGAGGTATCATTTTAAGCATTAAGGTCTCCGCCGTGGTCACATTATATTTGAAGAAAGGAATTTTTCGGAATTCGACCCTTAAAAAGCAAAATTGTTATTATTTCCACAACGTATTTTTTTTTTTTTTTTTTTTTTTTTCAGGAGCTATTTATCTCCATTGATATCTAACAAAAACCGAGAATTGAAGTATTATTTAAGAGAATAAGTAAGGTCTCTGCTATGGTCACATCATATTTTAAGAAAGGAATTATTCGACCACTAGATGGCAAAAGTATTAATATTTCTACAACTCATTTTTGTATCATTTTAAAGATTAAGGTACCCGCCGTAATCACATCATATTTTAAGAAAGGAATTCGACCCTTAAAAAGGCAAAATTATCATTATTTCCATAACGTATTTTTTTGTAACGAGATATTTATCTCCCTCTTATCTAACCGAAATTGAGAAATGAGGTAATCATTTTAGATATTAAGGTCTCCGCTCTAGTCTAATCATATTTTAAGAAAGGAATTTTGTGAATTCGACCCGTTAAATACCATAGTTATCATTATTTCTGTAACGTATTTCTTTAATCATGAGCTATTTATGTTCCTTGATATCCAACCGAAATAAATAAATGAGCTATCATATTAAAGATTAAAGGATCTGTTTTGGTCACATCATATCTTACGAAACGAATTTTTTGGATTTCAACCCTTCAAGGGCAAAAGTACCATTATTTCAATAACGTGTTTTTTTGTTATGAGCCATTTATCCTTCATTGACAGCTAAGCCTAAATCAGAAAATGATGTATCATTTAAAAGATTAAGGTCTCCACTCAGGCAACATCATAAATTAAGAACGAAAGTTGAAAGGCCAAAAGTAATAACTTTGAATGTCGTGCGTGTGACACAGTACAGAGGCAAACCGCTAGATAGCAGAGGCACATGTATCACAGAGATATTAATAAACTGCATCACTGGCGTCGACTTTTACCTATTACACTAAGCAAATAAACAATTGAAACATACGAAGCAATTATTCTTTCATCCTATTACGAGCCCCCAACGTTACTAGTCATTGTATTCGCGAAATTTTCGTATGGTTCATCTAGCTGATAATAAAGTAACGTGCCGACCATATCCATTACGCACTATGGGACCATTGTCACATTATGGTCAATAACCCTCATCAAGTGTTCACTGAATTTCCATTAATTCCCGTTTTAGTGAGTCAGTAATTAGTTATATCGTTATCTTGTCATAATATAATCATTTTGGAACGTAACGTCTGAAATTGTATGAACTAACACGGATTTTTATTAAGAGGTTAGATTAATTAACCAAAAAAGAATAAAGTTCAGCCTTGTTAAATATTTAAGGAAACGAAGGAAAGCTCACTTTCATTTCTAAATATTTACAATATTTATCAATTTTCTCCATTTGCTGCGTCTGACATTCAGGAAGCGCATATTCGCCCGAAGTAGGATAGACATTCGACACAATATCACCTACGAAAATACGCGATATATGTTTTGCCTGGTTTAATGAAAAAAAGCCATTTTTCTATGCAAAAGTTGGCGACATATTAATTGTTTTGCTGCATGTTAGAGTTAAACATTTCACTTATGTAATGGGTACAATAACGTAACACTGCCTCGACAAATATTAAATAAATCAAAGCGTTTCATAATAGTGCCACATTTAATAGACACCTGCTATTGACGATAAAAGAAACCAGTTTTACAGACATGGTCAACAAATCAGCTTTTAGCGTGTACGATGAAATACAGGCCCGTTATAGATCTGAAGGCTGGATTTGGAACTGTGAGGAGATTTATTGTGATATATGTCATTCAAGAAGGTTGGATTGGAAACAATTACCCAAGGACATCAGAATATTTACAGTGGACACGTCAGGTCAAGAAAGTGACCATTAGCACGATTCACAGGAACTATAATTTTTTTCGGCCGCTTTGAAGCCACGCTAAAGTAAGAAAATGTTATTACCCATCACAAACGTAATTTCTGTGCGAGTGAACTATATGTGTATTTATGTTTCATGATCCCTGGAAAGGCCACATTTAGCCCGGAAACTCATGATTTGAGGCATACTACCCAATTATAGATAGGAGAAAAAACCGAGCCCACTCTATTCTGTGGGTGGAAACCAGCAAGTTTTTCTGACGTGTCCCTAGTAAAATGAGTGTTAGAGAGGGTTAAGCCAATGACAGCTCTTTATGGTAATATTGTTAGTTTTTGTATTTATTTTCTTTATGTTGTGCCTAGCAGCTATGGAAAGTTTTTTGCGCAGTGATGGGATAATCTGATCGATTTTTACGCCCTCACTGTCTCCAAGGGAATATCTTTTAGGGAGACATTGTTTGTTGAATGGCTTTCGTGTGAACTTCAATTCCTCCTCATCACTGCGTCTCTGAAGTCTGAGATCCGAGTGGTGAAACTGGATGAGGATAGCTGTTGGAGCCATCTTGGCGGTCGAGTCTGCCAACCGCCGCCGCCAGACACCGGATGACGAAATGGAGAGCTATCCATCATTGCGAGAGTAATTCGCCCTGCCTATACGCTAAAGCTTGGATATAACGGTAAAAATTCCTTAGCGATCGGAAACCTTTGCAGTAAGTTCAGCACTGCAATCCTGAGAACTCTTAATTGGAGTGACCGTAAAAAAAGCAAAGATATTTCGGTTACTGTAAACATTCAAATGTAAATAAAATAGTTTTCATGTTTTAAAATTCATCATTTTCAAGTTATAATACTGTCAGTTAAATTGTAAATCCACTTTCATTGTTCCTATCATGTTGATAGATATGGCCTGTGAATTGCTTTCAAATGAAGAGTCAACTTTACTTAATTTCATTCTGATGACGTATGGACATGAAGTTGTTACACTCCAGTGAAATTTATCACATCAAGCTTCTTCCAGTAAAATTGTGCGTTATTCAAGTCACACGTCAAGAAAGTGTTAATGCGTGTACTGCAGATGTAGTGAGGCCTGGTGGAGTCCCTGCTTCTGAGTGAGTTACCCCGACGCTGGCGCTGGCGCCACCCAGCGGAATTAACAAACCCCCATGTCTGCTCGATGGCGGCGGGCTGCGCGCAGCCCGTATTTGTTGGAGCGGGAACAACTCCTATACCAGCTAGTATGCTACTGAACACTGAAACACAGTTCCACTGCACTTCACAGACACAAACACCACTCCAGGCAGATAACTTCCGGGGCAGTGGCAATTTCCGAACACGCTAATTGAGTTTATAAGCGAAAGGGAAACAAATAGAGATTCGCCATGAGAGTTGCTCTAGCGTTTGAATTTTCCTGCGATTACACGCTTAACGAATGAAAGTTAACAATCAAACTCAAAGTACTCGAAAATTACAAGCTACAGTTGGTAAGCACTCTCATTTGGCCAACTATAAACCAATGTTATTCATTACAGGTAGTAGAAAGTCTCATCTTCTGGATATAAGTATCATGGCACAGGTATTTATTTGAATTTAGCACGTGTAACTACATTCATAACTTCCTCAAAAACACGAGTGATATCTCTTTGTCACGGCATTGGACGACTTTCCCATATTCTTCTTGATTATATACTTCACTACTTTGAAATGGGAATGTAAGTCTGTTTGTGTCAAATATGCTTTTAAATTAACAACTTTTATTCACTGCAATAACGCTATCGCCAAATTTCGTGACAAAATCCTGGTTGAATTTCAGAATCTTTCTGTAACGAGAATTTGTGTCAATATAGGGTGATTCGGTCATTAGATGCAGACGGTTGTGATTGCCGGTACCTGTTGATACTCTTCCTTCTTCGGTTCCGCACACACCCCACTGCATTGAACTTCAATGCATATGAAAACTAACTAAAACATGTTGAGGACAAGAAAAGACCAACCTACGTTTGAAAATTACTCTCCGAATATGCCTTGTGTCTCAATACTTAAACAAACTTTGGATTATAGATCAAGATGAGACGATATTCAAGACGTTCCGGTCGTAAGAATTTCTTAGAATTTAATGGGCGGAGAGCTGACTAACATGGTTTAAAATTCAAAATGTTTAAGTTTAAACATTTCAGTGATTTTTTTTTTTTTTTTTTTGCTGAAGCTGGGAAAATGGCATTACTAGCACACTTATGATAAACAACGAAGGAATTTTTCTACGATTTTGCAGAAGATGATTTCTATCTCATTGCATATATTCTTGCTTCAGCTAGATAATTATTTATTAGTTTGGTTCGCTCAAGTTTAAAAATACCTCAGAAGATCGATTTGAAATGCGGTGTACTTATAATATAAGGCTTGTAATTTATCGCGTTACGAGTGATGGAATAACATGTATAGTACAAGAAAAGATACTGCTTTGTAGTTAGCATTCAACTGTATCATTCGATGACATGGGAGACAAGAAAAGTTTTCTTCCTCTATAACAGGTGTTGATGTTATCGCAAATACAGAAATGGGAAATTTAATTTATTTTCTTTACGATTTCACTAAATGATTTTTTGAGTCTTACTATATTCTGCAATTTTATTTGCTGGTAAATGTAGAGTAATCTACATAGCCATCGATGGCGTGGATTTATTTATACCAACGTCCTAATTATTAACTATTATATTGCTAACTGTATGTGAATCAGCTACGGATGAAGAATAGTGCGAATTAACCTGTTTTATGTTGTAATTCCTGTGAAGATATATTTTCATACACACGTATGTAAGCCTCAGCTCACGCCTTTTCATCCACGTTCGTTTCCACCGCTAGCAAATTTTATCACTCCGCCCTGTAGCAGCGGGAAAACACTAGGGACAGTGACAGGAAAATACACGAAATTTGCAAGAGTAATTGCATCAGCTATTTGCATGTGAGAGGAGACGTCTCCGGCGCGCAGCTCGTTACGGGGCGCAGTTTGTTTTGAACATAATACCGAGCACAAATAACGCAATCCGGAGAGTTCAGCACTGCGTCAACAAGGCGAGGGCTGCTGCCATGGCAACCGGAAGCCATGTGAAGAATGTCTTGATGGCGAGCAGGCTGGCAGGTAACAGAAAAAACCTGCCGGCAATACTGTTGGTAGATGAATCATTTGCGCCACTTTGTCCGCAAATAAGTTATTTCATAACAGTCATAAAGCATCGCCACGCATCTCACACCTATTTTAATTCCTCATCAACAATGGTTTTTCGAAAATAGAAGAAAAATCAACACATTCCTTTTCTTGTCTTCAACCTTTTTATTTTAAATCTTCTATTCTAGCACTTTCATCACATTGACGCATTAGAAACAAGTATAAACATAAGTTTCTTTTATCCAATTATACTGGAAAATAAATTGTGTAATATGGCACTAAGTTAACGAAATAGAAATATGAAAGAGTCCTAGCTCTTATGCCCACGGTTATCTTGCCACATTTAACATGGATAATTATTTAGTGGATCGAATGTTTTACGCTACACAAATTAAATACACACAGATGAAACGAGTAGTCTATAAGGTTACATACTGTGAATTTCACTCGGGGATAAAAGTATTTCACAACTTTTCCAACTTATGGACGCATTGCTTCATATATGGCAACAGAAGAGTACAGGTTTGATTCTGAATGGAAAGTAGTTGCTAGTATTTTCGTATGTTAAATGGAAGTTACTATTAAAAAATTTGAGCACAGACTGAAGGTTCCCAAAAGTCAACTAGAAATATTGCTTGTCAGCTAGAAGGTCTTAAGACAAGTGAAAATACTATGGGTAAACTGTTAGTACTTTGATTTTAAGCCTACTTTTGCTTATATTTAAAAACAAGCATTTTTAATCTGAGAATATCTAGTTCTTCGAATTATGGATAGGAAATGCAACTAAATGTTTTGAACAGAGATTCTTTAATTTATGGTTTTCAAGGATTTCACATACCAACTAAAGCAATTCTTCCAGTAATGCATAGTAAATCGGTTTTAATGACAGGGATTTGTAAAACGTATCCAAGCAGTGAATAGTAGTTGGCTGAACAGGTTATTACTTCAACACAGGCCTCAATTGCAACAAAACCTTGCTGACATTATATTTCTTGCGCAGATTGATATATCGATGATGGTGGAAGTTGTTAATTTACGCAACAGTTTTGCTGGTGTGGCCATATTGGAGGTAGTTTGGCACTGGTGAGCTAAAATCCAAATCCGTGTAAAAAAATTAAATTATTTTAGACAATTTTTTGTAACCATCTACACCGATATTGCGGAAGCGTTCAAAATTGGTATATTAAATAGACGATTCAAGCAAACGATAACATACCTCAAACCATTAATACAAAGCTTACATGGTTCGCTGTCTTCCTCCTTTCATTTACTGTTGTCCTCAGTGACGTCAGTGGTTAGTAGTACATAAAATAAGTGCCAGCTGTTTCATTCATTTGTAATACTTCTTTTGCTTTTTGTCTTTTCTAAGTTACAGTTTCATACTGCGTATGATGAGAGAACCAAAGCGCGTAGATGATAGCCGGAAGAAAGCTAGAACATTTTACTCAGAAACGAGAAGATGTAGTTTTCAATGAGAGTGTGGAGAAGAAGAAATATGGAAATTATTAGAAGATATAGAGGATTGCATCAAATCAGATTACATGAAAAAACGTGTCGTGAGGTTCTGGTATTCCGTCACCATACTTCTAAATCTCTCTTATCGTTAGCAGTGAATTATTTTTTGTAGAAACTCATCTAAATTAAAAGACAAAACTGTCATGTCACTCTGTGTCCTTAATGGAAGTTATAACTAAGCACATATACATCGATCTGCTAATGGAGCGCGCATCTATGTATTATTAGCTTTCTGTATGTATAAATTCTCAAACGACCTTGTACATGCAATGTTAATTTATTGATTCCAAGGGAGCATACGCCTTAGTGGCAATTTACCTAACACACCTAGTTTCAAATTCCAGGATTTTTTTAAAAATTATATTTATTTTTTATATCTCCTTTGAGCGCAGTTTTACCACCCTCCTGCTTTTGTGCTTCACGATTTTAAACTCCGTAAATTGTTCAGCGCCTCCATTCGTAATTTATCGCAGTGCCCAATCCCTTGCCTGCAAAAGAAAATTTTCCCACTCCTTTTCGCATGAAATTAAGTGTAATCTTGCTGTCATTGTCGTCTCTTTCCTTCCATATACTACTCATCATATATATTGTTTCTATAAGGTTTTTATTTATAACAAGCCATTATCTCCCTTCATACTTAATCGAAATCATTTTAAAACTTATGGTCTCCACTTTGGTCGCATCATATTTTAAGAAAGGAATTTTTTGGAATTCGACCCTTAAAGGGCAAAAATGTCAATATTTCTGAAATGCTGTTTTTTGTGTTACGAGTCTTTTATCTAACCGGATACCATTCTGAAATCGTTTAGTGAAGTATCGTTTTAAAGATTAACTTCTCCGCTTACATCATATATTAACACAGGAATTTTTCGGAATTCAATCCTTAAAGGACAAAAGTATCAATATTTTTGCAAAGCGTTTTTATGTCATGAGCCATTTATCTCCCTTCATATCTAACCGATATAGATAAATGAGATATCATTTTAAAGATTAAGGTTGCGGCCGTGGTCACATTATATTTTAAGAAATGAATTTTTAGTAATTCGACCCTTAAAGGGCAAAATTACCATTATTTCCATAACTTTTTTTTTGTCACGAGTTATTTATCTCCCTTGATATCTAACCGAAATAGAAAATTTAGAAATTATGGTCCCCGCTTTGGTCTTACGATATTTTAAAAAAGAAATGTTTCAGAATTCATCTCTTAAAGGGCAAAAGTATTAATATTTCTACAACGCGTTTTTGTGTCTCGAGCCATTTTTCTCCTTTACTATATAACCGAAATAGATAAATGAGGTATCATTCTAAAAAATAAGCTTTCAGCTGTGGTCACATTATATTTTAAGAAGGAAATTTTTCTGAATTTTGAACCCATACATGGCAAAAATATCAGTATTTCTAAAATGCGTTTTTTTTGTGCCATTTATGTCCCTGGATACCTAACCGAAATCGATAAATGAAGTAGGATTATGAAGAATAATGTCTTCGCTTTGATGACATCGTATATTAAGAAATACATTTTTTGGAATTCAAACCTTAAAGGGAAAAAGTACCAATGGTTTTTCAACGTATTTTTGTGTCACGATCTGTTTACCTCCATTAATATATAACCGAAATAGATAAATGAGCTATCATTCTAAAGATTAAGGTTTCCGCTGTGATCACCTCATGTTTTAAGAATAGATATTTTTTCTGAATTTAACCCTTAAAGGACAAAAATATCGGTATTTCTAAAATGCGTTTTTTGTGTCTCGAGTAATTTATCTCCCTTGATAGTTAAACAAAATTGGTAAACGAGGTATCATTTTAAAGATACAGGTCTTCCTTCGGTTCCGTTACACCATACTTTAAGAAAGGAATTTTTCAAAATTCAACCCTGAAAGGGCAAAAGTATTAATATTTCTACAACGCATTTTTCTGTCAAGAGCCATTTATCTCCCTTGATACCTAACCGAAATCGATAAATGAGGTATAGTTTTAAATATTTAAGTATCCGCTTTGGTCATATAATATTTTAAGAAAGAACATTCTACGAATTGAGCCCTTCAAGGACAAAAATATCATCACTTATTTTTTTTTTTTATTATTTTTTTTTTTTTTTTTTTTTTTTTTTTTTTTTTTTTTTTTTACCACGCTTGATGCCTAACCGAAACCGATAAATGAGGTATCATTTTAAAGACCAAGGTGTACGCTTTGTTCACGTCATATTTTATAAAAGGAATTTCTTGGACTTCGACCCTTAAATGGCAAAAGTATCAATATTATTTCTGCAACGTGTGTGTGTGTTTTTTTTTTATTACCTATTTATCTCCTTCGATACCTAACCGAAATCGATAAATGACATATCGTTTGAAACATTGAGGTCTCCAATCAGGTAAAATCATAAATCAAGAAAGAATTTTTTGGGATTTCATTCTGAAAGTGGTCGCGCGTATGAGACAGTTCAGAAACCAAGTCCCTAGATTGCAGCAGCAGATATCACAGAGATGTCAAAAATTGTTTTTCATACAATAAGTAGCTTTTCGGATATTTATTCTGCTACGGAAACATTTTTGTTTTGCTATGTAATTCCAATTTAAACATTTTATTCGCACAGCAAGAGCGATGCTGATATGCTGTGTGCATTTTGTTCAGGTTGGTTGTATTCTGGTAAGATCAGTGACAGTGTGCCGTACATACAGTGTGTTTAAAATTTTCGTAACGCTTTCGTAATATGTTGTAAGTATTTTGATGCGTACCTATTACATTAAACAAATAAATATTTGCTACAAAACTGTGGTTCTACTTTTCATTATATTACAAACATTCAACCATAAGCCCAAACTTTATTACAGACGCACAGAAGTGTCAAACGTCACCGAATAGGAAGATGCCACTATGCAGATGGCAGTAGCACCGTTGAAAAACATACAAATGTACCGTGCATTGTCAGACTTGCATTTGTACTCTCATGAGTTATGTGAATGGTTTTCTGTCGTGATTGTGGCCCTACAATGTGAATTTACAGACCTTGAACTCAGAATGGTAGTTGGCGCTAAACTCATTGAGCATTCCATTTCGCAACTTGTTTGTGAATTCAACATTTTTCGTATTAACAGCGTCAAGAGAGTGCGGTTAATGTGTAATATTCGGAATTACCTCCCGTCATGGTCAACGCAGTGACCAACGAACGGGACCAGCACCGTCTGCGTCGAATTGTCAGTGTTTACAGACAGGCAACAGTGACAAATAACAGCAACACTCAATGTAGTACGTACTACTGACGTTACCATGTGGATAGCGCAGCTAAGTTTGGTTTTGATGGGATATGGCAGCAGAAGACTGACTCGAGTGCCTCAGCTAACAAAGCGCCGTCGGCTGCAGTGTCTGTCCTAAGCTCGTGAATAATCGGTTTGTCCTAAGAGGACTGGAGAAAATTATGCGTTGAAATGAATCGAAATTCCAGTTTGTAAGGGATGATGGTAGGTTTCAGGTGTGAGCCAGACGCTGCGAGGCTATGGATCCAGGTTGTCATGTATACAAGCTGATGGCAGATCTATCTTGGTATTGGCTGTGTTTTCAAGAGAGTTGAAATGGTTATGTGCTGCTGCTTGGAGACTGTGTAGAACCCTTCGTGAACTTCATGTTCCCGAACAATGATGGAATTTTTCAGAACGACAATATGCAATGTTACCGGGTCAAATTCAGTTACATTTGGTTTGAAGAACAATTCCAACGAATGATTTGGTCATCTAGATTACCAGACATTAAACCAATCAACATACCTGGTACACGATACAAAAGCCGGCTCGTGCACAACGTTCTGCACCAGCAGCTATGTATGGCTTTAGAGGAAGCATGGCTGAATATTTCATCAGTGGACTTCCAACGACTTGTTAAGTCAATGCCACTTCTAGATGCTGCTCTTCGCCGGACAAAGGGAGGTCCACACAATGTTAGCTGTTATCGCATGATGTTAACGCCTTGTAAGCTCCCAACAATCTTTTCACCATCCTCCTGTCTTTCCATGTCCCTTAACCCAGCTCCTTTGTAATACACGAACTAACAATGTTAGTAAAGACGCAAAATGCTGTACGTGTTAGTAGCATTCTTATCAATTAGTAAATAGTATGGCCATAAAGTCGAATCATCAGTTGCACAAACACAGTTATCATTTGAGGTTTTATGGGAAAAAAATTCAGTTTTTAAAGATCAGTCTGCGACATTTTCTAAAGCTGAAAGACGTTACTGGCCTCACTCTGAACTGCCTAACTGTCGTCAGTATCATTCGCAATAAAAATGTGTTAAACATACAATACGGTGTGGTATCATCAAGAAGACTAATTGTAACTGAGACGTGAGACAGATTCGAATGGTGATTGCTGGTCATGATGTTCAAGCGACTGGTATAGGATTTAGCGATTATTTGGGCTCGTGCAGTAGTTCGAGGTGTTAAGAAGGATTGACGCGGTCTGTAAGAAAGAAAATTGTAATACAGTATCACTTAACCAGAAAAAGTATCAATTTTCATTTCCAATAAATATAGAAATTTAGTAACTACAAAGCCTTTGCTGATTGTTTTGTTTGCTAAAGGGGTGTGAAGGCAGTGGCGCGTTTAAAGAATTACTGCACCGCTTCATCGTTCCTGTAAGTCTAAAATAAGTTTTAGCTACGTGGTATTAAATAAGAATGTATCCGACACCAGTTTCTTTTTTTCTCATCATTATCATTTTTTCATTTTTTAACACTATCGAAACCTAAATACTACTCTTTATACCGTTCACTTGCTGCGTCGTTATGCAATGGTTTTGGTTTACTCTAAATTTTCTACTCATTTCCAATCCTGCAAGCCACATTACTGTTAGCATCTTTCTGTATCTGCATGTATACTCTGAAACGGACAAAAACTGCGGTGGTAGAGGGTGCTCTGCAACGAAACTAATCTTCCCTCTATGCATTCTTATTAACAGCAGTAAAGAACAAAGAATGCCATCAGTACAGTACCTCAGTCTCTGATCTTATTTCTCATACCATTTATTCTCAAAATACAATGATTTTAGTTAGGAATAAAAGTTTATATTCACATTGTTTTCCATTAAATTTATGTTGGAACTATATCACCTGTTTTTGCTGTCTATTAGCACGTATTAGTATCGCTGATTAGAAATCTTGGTCTCCCCTTCAGAATACGTCCGATTTGTCCCATGCTTGTAGCTATAGTAAGAAGCAACGATGTTAGGTAATACTTTTAGAAATCGGTAACAGCATTAGCTTTTCCAGTAACTGATGGCCCTACAGCTATCATTAGCCGGTACTGGATGATGGTCGCTGTGCTGAATTTGTTGTAAGAACGCTATTGAGATAAAAAAAATCTTTGACTTAGTACATGAGGTCATCCTGAATGTTTCCACTTACATCCCAATGGCTGTTTTCTCCACACAGCAGTGTGAGATTTAAGGCAGCATAATTGGATCCGGCAAAGGGATATTAACGTGAAAACTTACTATAATGGAGTTATGGGGGAACTATGCTTATAGCAGAAAGTTGCACCGACCCATCTTGCGTTACTTGTTGCTGGTGTTTGAACAAATTCACATGGTAATGGGTATTCTCACCTATGTCTTGGCCTTGATGAACTTGCAACTAGGTTATGCAGGCTAAGAAACCGAAAATCGTGAATACGAAACTGATAACATATAGCTATTCTATTACACTGACGACAAGCTACAAGCTCATGAGAAATAATCAATAAATCAATGATATAGTAGAAAATGTTGCAAATGACATCAAGACGTGTGTATAAACATGTAGGTAGCGTAACATATTTCGTAGGTTTAAGTCTGGTTTAATTATTCGTGTTTAAGTTTTTGTATTCCGCTATAAATTATACTATAACGCCTCACACGCAAATCTCACTGTCAGAATTTCGAAGCAAAACACAGTCATCGTTGTGAAGCGCGTCTACATCATCCGGAAGGAGAAGTGCGTAGTTGTACTGTGCGAAGTACGCTAGTTGCAGGTACAATATTGGCGATATTTGTTGTGCGGCAGCCAATGTGTGCGCAAACAGGCAGATGCTCGCCTTTGTGCGAGGACAGAAGCTGAAATGAGGCCCTGTGTTCCACCTAATTGACCTTACCGCGACCGTAAAGCTACAAATACGACCGGCCCACTGTCATCGCCCCAGAGGAACTGTTTATGCGAACTAATTGAGCGTTGGACAAACGTCAACTTGCTGTTCGCTGCAGAAAGCGGCAATTAAACGGCGTGTCACATTCACGCGACAACTGACACAAAAAGAAAGGGCTGACAAGCATTTAGCCCATCACAAACAATCTATCAAAGGGTTTTGTAGCCAATCGCAAGAAATGGACCATTTATTGTTTGAAAATGTATATGATTTTATGATAATTGTTTACGTGTACAATAAACAGCTGTACCTCATGATTCCATTGCTTTTTAAAAATCCAAAAACTGTTATCAGTTCCAAATCAATATTTTCTGTAATATTTTTGGTGGCATTGTTAATTCCTTAATCAGTTAAAGTTTTTATTACATGTAACATTTGCCTTGACTAAATTCAAACCCATAACGTTTGTTTACTTCGCAATTCTAATAAATCTGTTCACAGGTTATGTGCAAAATAAATAATATATATATATACATATATATAATAAAATAACTCAGAAATTGTAACAGTTCATACGTATTGGGTGTACTGTGATACGGGATCTCTTGCTTTTATATTTTCTTTTCACACATTTCTTTTTGGAATATTACCTTTGAAAAGATATTTTTTGCTGAGTTTTGTAAGCTGGTATGAATCTCGTGTTCATCGTTTTTGATTGAAGTACTAAAAATACATTGCTTTAACAAATTAGTAAAAATCGGTTATAGCATTTATGGCAAGACTTTGGAAGTTGGCTTCACACTCTAGTTAAAATATAAAGACAGGATTGTTTTTTTCTCCTAATATTTTTTTTTTAATTGTAGTGGTGGATGATCTGTATAATTAATATTTATATACAATATAGATTTTAGTAATTTATTGAGGTAGGTTTTCCATTAAATTCTATTTACAAGACCTGAGGAGCCATAGTTCGATAAAAATAACTTGGTGTAAGATGAAAATTGAGCAGCTTCTTATCTCTCGTTTTCCACATCGCGGCGCGGCACTGTTCTCCAGCGACTACCCTCAACGATAATGTCATTCCTCTGTCGGAAGACGTGTTTCTAACTGCTCTGGGAGGCCTCAGAAATTTAAGCTCTAACTTTTTTGTAAGTATTCCTTTATATCCGCTTAGTTTTGACAGTAATTGTAATGATATATTCGTTTTAAACAACAGACAAATTTATAGCAAAATCTGGAAAGTATATGAATCGTCCACAATTTCGTCTTATAAATACACAACGCGTTTACGGAAAAGGTATCTTTCTTAGGCTTCAACAGCACGTAATATATCCCGTCGCAAAAAAATCTCACCCGCTGTAGAGGTAAAACTTTATTAAAAACATAAGTTATATCTTACATTTCTCATACATAAGCCACAGTTGCAAAGTTATTCCGAAGATATTAGGATTGAATGCCAACCCAAAAATCTTTCTACTACTCCTTGTTGTATGGTATTGTCAATGACGCATGTACATTATAACTGGCGATAAACTGTGAATAAGCTGCTTCGATTCAAGGATGTCAGGGCTCTGTCAAAACAATACTCTTTTAACATTTAGATATTTTATTCCATTTTATGAGGCTTAACGTCCTTTCGATAAGTAACATAATGAAAGAGAACCAAATTAGTAGTAGAACGATCCTGAAGAACATAGTAACCTAATAATAGTCTACGTTTCTATATAAACAAAGAAATCAAGAATCCCTAAGCGAAAAATGTGGTATAAACATAATTTAACAAAACAACATAATGCTAAATAATATAACTTTTCCTTAATTCGAACATATTATTCATCTTACTGGTAGTGAAAGAAGGAAAAAATATATAACAATTCAAATATGTCAGGAAAATTAGAAAATAAAAAACTTAAACCCGGCGTACTTCTTTTTGGCGTTAAATTATAGTGTAACTCATAGTAGTTATGTAAAATTATAATTTTCTTAACAACTTGATTTGAAAGAAGTGAAACTATTTTTAATTTCGAATACAGAGCTTATATTTCGTTGCTGCTATTAATAATTTCTTAACGCTTCCCGGGAGGCAAAATCAACACCTTACAATTCTATGGAAGAATAACATATCAAATAATCTAAACTAACTGTTTATGGAACTACTGTGGAAATCACAATTTCTTATTGGTCAGATATCTATGAATTAAATAAAAAGGATAAGGCACAGTTCATGGCCCTGAATTAGCGTACCTCAAGCCTGGACCACACCATGCACTATTAAATGAGAAATGCGAAGCAATTAAAATACGAATGAATCAGGAGGAAGGAAGAGGCTGGCATGATAGGACACCTTCTTCGGACGGACACTAATTGTTGCCTAAAGAATGTTTACGAATGGAGATCATATGATCTGAAGAAGTGTGGAAGACCACCACGAAAATGGAAGAGAATTATGCAAGAAATACTCACAGCAGATTAATTAAAGGAGCCTGGACTGAGCGAGAGTGTTGGAAGTTGAGATGACTTAGTTGTATGATGTGATGATGATTTCAGTGCTATGTCATGGTAACAATTTTATCTTGTAGGATATCCACAGATAATTTTTTGTTATTATTATTATTTGAAATCCGCCACGCAGTTTTATTTCTACGTAGTAAAGTATTTTCGAGGCAAAATGGGAGCTTTAATAAAAGCCTGAGTTCTTGCACGGTATTTATAAATAGATTCATTCCAAGGCTTTAAAACGGATATTTCGAATGAGTAGTAGTGGAATCTTGCTTCATACAGATACCTCACGAATGGTCAGAAATAAAATACGCATTGAAATCTGGGAGCAGACATGGTAAAATCACAAGAAATCCACAACAGGAGAAGCATTCTACTGTGAAGTTTGTGATTATTAAAGCATTACGTCTTAGTAGTTATTTGGCGGGTACTGTTGAAATATTATCCTTCCCTCAAATTATTGACTTACTTACTGAATAGAATATAAGGTTCAAAGCTGAATATCAAAACATTCGGCACCAAAAGGTAATATGAAGCGTTCTGAATAGGAAAAAATTTAAGGTATTAATGAATCAACGACGCAACAGCCATAAAATTTAATAAAAATATTCCCCTGCGATTCATTAAAAAAAAAATTCAATAAAATTGTAGTTTTCTGCAAATTCACTACATTTGATATGGAACAGAGACATTAATTTTGATGAGATTTCGTTTCGTCGACCAGTGCTAATTATTATAACGTATCAGTGAGCCGTGTCTTGGTGAGGGGTCAAACAAAAGCCCCTGGGAGATTCTCGGTTCACAGCAACGTCAAGGAACAAAGAGATTGTTTATCTGACAGAACTCTGGCAGCGAGAACATTTTATTTTTCGCGTCATGAGTAATTCCGAGGCAAACTCCTTTAACGTGAATATGCTGGATATGACGTTTCCTTAAACGTCAAAGTACTGATGTTCCTCACGGAAATGTATGTCACTATTTGAGTGGGGAAATGTGAATGGTTATCAAGTCGGTCTTAAAAGCAGGAACCGAGTAAATCTGAGGTGATGTGGTAAACGAGATAGTTATAAAGAAACGAGATTGTTATAAAGAAACCAGCAGATATTCGTAGAAAGGAGGCATTGCAACGGCAATACTTGGCCAGTTAGATCTAACAGTGGAGCGAAAAGAGGAGTGAATGTGGTCCCGTCAATCATAAGAGGATACAAAGGAAACAGTTGTTGTTATGTTATTTGCAAGAGTCCACTTGTGGATTGGATAGTGAAAGGAGACAAGAAGGGCACTTGAAGAGGGAAGATCTGAGTTGATTGTCGCGAGAGAGGCAGATGCCTATCCGCAATTGTTTGTTATAACAGTGTTTTAATAAGTGTCGTCAACCTGAACGAGGCGATGCCGCACGGTGCTACCAGCCAAGCAGACCCTGGTAATCTAACTATTCACTCACTGCATTGTTTCTCGCCGCGATACGACTAGAAGTGCCCAACAGAGCAATCTCTATCTCTCGGAAGTAAGACAAAACTCATCCTAAAGCTTTGTAAATGTTCATTTGAGCTAATAAGGACGGGTGAGAGATGAACTATTTTAATGTAAAAGTTTTTTACTGTTTTCCAAAAATACGGTAAATAATTTCGAGCCTCATGATGACGTTTTTGTGGTAGTTAGTCATTTGTGAACTCATGTTTACTGATGATATATAATACTATATCCCACTATTTTCTCTTCATTTTTTTCTGGATACAATTTATGTAAACTACGATTTGATATTTTACCTGTTTATTGAATAAACCTTAGTAAACTTAAACACAGTGTTAAAAATTCAAATTTGTCCCATCACCACTACCCAAAATTAATAATCCATACCTTAAAATATTTCAAGCGTAATATACTGAAAGAGACTAAATAACCCCCCAAAGTAAACAGTTAGCGTTACCAAAAGTAAAGAAACTACTAGGCAGTCCATCAAACGTACGCCAGCTTAACTTGACATTTCGTAGCTAATGCAAATCACGGCCAGACACCTACAATCACTTCCAAGCGTAACACAGAACGTCTTTGCAAGTACAGATGTGACAAAATTTTTTCTGGGTACTTACTCTTATCTCCACTACTGGCAAAAAATTCTGTATATGAAGCACTCAGTAAACGCCCCAAGGTTTGGGTTCTACGTTAAACGGTAGGTTTACCCTTGAAAAGCACAAAGACGTATCTGGAAACTTTATCACCAGGTGGTTAACATCATAGGACTTACCTATAGTGATCTTACGTCTGCAAGACCTAAGCGCCAGCAAAATAAAACTCGACATATGTGGTATTCATTAATGTTAAACTCGATAGATTTCTTTTTAGTTCCCGAAAAAATCTCATTCAGACAAACATGTTCTCTGCCTCCTTTAGTATTTATGAATTTCATGACCGTCATTTCTAACACATTTATTCAGAAAGAACTATAGGATCTAGTAATTATGGTGATGTAAACACTCCAATGGTGATAAATTTGGAGCCCAAGGTGTTAAACCACTGCATGACCATTTTTTTAGAATAAAAAACGGTGCACCGGTGGTTCATTTCGAAAAACAGTGAAGTTATTCACTCTTGATCAAGAAATCTTATAGTTTTGCAGATTATATGCTGTTAATATTGTGTTTAACTACTGTAATATAACAAGACATCGTTGCAATTTGTTGCTGAATGTAGAAATAAATGACTCTTTCATGCGACAAAGAGATTTAATATTTTTTTCTTCACAAGCGTGTTTATACCGAATTTTTATACTGTTTGCATGAACAAATCTTCCTCAGATGCTGTAATATCTAAAAAAAAAAGTTGTGTGTCATGCCTAAAGCAGCACGTAGCACCTCAGGGAGTGAGTTAGTACCTCCGACCACCACGCGATGGCACTGCCTGCGCAGTTACAGATTCAGAGGCCCCTGGCGCTAGCGGCGGGTTATGGCAGCCATTACCCGGTAATTGGAAAATAAAATGTAAATAAGCAATCCCGAGCAACTCCTGGTAGATTTACTGAATATCTGAACGCACGCGAGCCCATCACGAATGAATACAAGACCCTCAGCGAGTCAACACAGATTGCTGATAGATCAAACTGTCTTTAGATTTTAGCGAAACATTAGTCTTGTTACATGACAGCAGTTTCATATTTCAGCTGTACTGTATTCTACCTGTACCCGCGACGTTTTCCATGTGGTATTATAGATTTGTGCTAATATGTCACTGGTAAACTATCAAAGAAATGTTTAAAGCAGAGGATCAGCCCAGTTACTTACTCTTTCTTGAATACCTACCTAAGCTCCTGAACTTAGTTTGTACGTAAATTTGCACGTTTGTGCACCTCACGTGTTTATTACCACTCACTGATATTGCCACTACTTTGGAACGTTTTATTGTTGTTGGTTACCGTGAGACATGCAAGAGGATTTAAAGTGGGACATCTGGCTTTATTTGTATGTCTATAAATTATCGTATAAAATCCCAAACTGAATCTTAAAGTCGATCTGTTACAGTACGAATTATTTAAACATACCGTCACCGCGTATTGAAAGCTAATGTCGACACTCTTGTTAGCAAGTAGCATAAATATTTACGTGTGTATGAGAGAAAGAAAACTGCAAGTATCCATTAAATGCTAAAACCAACCACTACGTTTTTCTTTGTTGCACATGTCTTATAATGATTACCACTGAAAATTATTAATATGAACGTAAACTCTCAATGTGAAGCATCTCATATGAATCAATACACTGGTTTGCAGTACGTGGATTTTTTTTGTAATTATCTTTACTTAAGTATCCAGTACGTTAGCTCATGACAGTTTGCTAAAATCTGTTCTTCAATCTTTGCTTAATCTTTACACAGGCAGGCAAAAAATGAAAAATTTACGTTTTTTTCTCTCTGTATGTTTAGGATCTTATCCATAATAGAAGGGTTTATATAAAATCCTTAACCAATGATCTAATGTATTACTATATGGAGTTTATTTATATACTTAAGTATACAAACTCGAACAAAATTTCCAATATTTACGATTTTTGCCTATGAATCATCGGAAACTATCTACTTAGTGAGGTAAATAGGATTATACCGGTATATGTTAATCATGGACAAAAGCAGGCAGTATAAGTGGTTTCGTTAAAATCTCTTCGTTAATTTTTGTATGAGGCGCACAGAAAGAAAATAAAAAATTCAACATCTACAGTTTTTATCTGTGTTAATCTGGATAAGATATATCATACATAAAGTGGTAATATAAACTATCACTATGTGCAGTTTCGTTAAAATTTGTGTATTAGTTTTTGTGTGAAGCGTTAACAAAGAGAAAGAGAAAAATTTTATGGTTTTGAGATCTCTAATAACAGTAGCTTACGTTACATTTATCCTTTGTAGTATAAATTACAGATACTATTTCTCTACTATTTTATCAAGTAGTTTAGATATTGCCTATCTTCTTGTCTCTGAAATGCTTATCTTAGGCCGTGATCGCGTCAAGACTGTAATGCTTCGGAAATATATAAGCAATCTGCCAATTTATCAAAACATTTCACATTCATTACGAAAATCTGCGGCTTATTTCTGAGTGGATGTTATTATGTGTTTATTCATCCATGAAAAAAAGAAATTATCTGTTCTTAAAATTTATATCGTTTAACGTTAGTGAAAATACAGTTTGTTCTGAATTCGGTTTTAGGAGCTTTCTAGCCACAGAACTTACAAATATGGTCAACGGATTAACATAGCACAAAACAGTATATCTTCACACAAACCCTATATCTTTTTTTTTTTTTCCTTTTCTTTTTTTGCAAATGGGTAAACGTAAATTCTAAATAAAGCTAAAATACTGAAATTCATTTAAAATATTCTTTTCAGAGAAGATTTAATTTACTCTGAGTGTCAGACGTTAGAGAGCTGTGTGTACGTTATGTCGTTGCTATATATGAGTCACTATTATTTTCTTACTGGAGCCATGATTTTGATAAGTTCAATGTATCTGAAAGACTGAGCACAACGCTGGAATTTGAAAAACCGTGTTGCAAGTTTGATGTCTTGTATTGTTTGGAACATTTTGTTAAGGGCATTTTGTATATGTGCGAGCGGTAAAGACATATATTTGAGCCGTTAATCGAATTTTGGTCACAATTGCACTTAAAATTATCTATGTTATAACTGTGCCAGAAGGTAATAACACAAAATCATTGTTCTAGCTATCTAGCCAGTTAGCGTCAGGAAATAATGTCGGATGATTCGCGGACAAATCCGGAGTTACGCTTCGCAAGCATGGGCTACCCTACCTGCAGTAACTATGACGAACTGAGCTCTGAAAAACTAAACACATACTTGAAATGCTTCAGCATGAAATAAGCACTAGAAAATCAGCGTATGACAGATGTTTTCAGATTTGAACTCACAAATAAGCTATGTGGAAACAGTACAGGACAGACAGGTTCATAACAAAGTGCGTTGAATTCAGAGTTAAAGTCCGATACAAACTCGGTTAAATAGGAAATTAAGTTAAGAGGTTAGAAAACTACTGAAAGAAGAATTATAAACCTTTAAAGGCAGCCTGTCGGCATAAATAAGTGAAGTTACGAAAAACGCCCCGCCCCTGCAGACACAACACGAACGTCTTGCCAGTTCACAGACTAGCACCAACGATTAGTTCGATTAGGGGGGGGGGGAGGGGGTCGGCGAAATTTCACCAAGGGGAGGGGGGCTGGTCGATAGGAATCTCACGTCGTCTTTTCAATTCCTTAAAGAACAGTATAGCTAAAAAAGGGTCCACAAAAGACACCAATCGCAACGAAGCTACGAGGTAATGGGCACG
This sequence comes from Vandiemenella viatica, assembly GCA_031002005.1. NCBI lineage: Eukaryota > Metazoa > Arthropoda > Insecta > Orthoptera > Morabidae > Vandiemenella > Vandiemenella viatica. The sequence goes on from JARYHS010013630.1 coordinate 295,831,845, forward strand.
TGTCATTCTGAGAAGTGGTCCCTCGTTAACTAGTTCGATGGGTTAGTTAATAGTCTCGTAGTCAGAAGAGTAATGTGTTGATTTTAGCCGCTATGGATGTTGACAAAAATATTGATAGGCTACTGTAGATTCATCCATAAAGGTAGCACTTGACACAATTTGATTAGAAGTCAGTGTTCCATGCCTCTGCTACCATCAGTAAACAGGTGATTATTCTATTTGTATCGTTCTACACTAGAAGGAACATATATTTATGTATTCACTTATCTCTGTCGAATGTTGTATTTATATGTGATAACAGTAGTATAGTGTTTCGATGTAAGAATGGATAGCGCTGACTTTATGCTGCAATTAATCAGGTGACATCTTGGAGTACCATTATGAAAAATGTGTCATGAGAATAAATTTGATAACTAAATTTTTTTAGTAATAATAGTATTAATCAACTGTTTCTGTTATTTAAAAATCGTAATTTTTTTTAAAGGGTTACAGCGATCATCTTGGTTGGAGAATAGTTTCATATAAGATTAAATTTCGTAAATCCTGAAGTTCAATTTTGGAATATAGACAAAAATGAAGAGTACAGGGTTTGTGACCAAGTGAAATCAATTGTTTCGAGGGCTCAACAAATACTTTTAAAAACTCAATCCTTGTTTTTCAGTTATTTTAAGTTAGATAGCAAACGGTAATGGCACAGTATCTCAAGAGTTTTTTTAGTATTACAGAAAATTTATTTTCTTAGTATCTGCCGATATACCTTCAAAAGAGATATTTTGCCAGATATACTAGTAGTCGTGGTCAGGCCGTGAAAAAGATACAAAAATAATGTTAAGCACATTGACAAGACCATCATGACACCGGTGAGGGGTAGGAAGTTATGTAGCTGTGGCTGCAAAGTTATGTAAACATTCAGTATAGCAATTAGGCAGAGAAACTGGGTATGAATCATTCTTCTGAATAACTGTGTTTCTACCTTGATGCTCCAGAGTAACGTGAAAATGGCCAAAATGTTTGTGACATTCACAGACGGAATCTCAATACGCAGGAAATAAAATGTGTATTTATCTGTTCGTTGGGCATATCACGAATCAAAATCGACAAAGGAAAAGATATGATTGGAGACAGATTCTCCCGGCCACTAGAGGAATTGGTCACGGAGGCCAGGGAAAAACTAAACATGATTCGGTGATACATTTGCTGGCGAGAATTGGAGTCTCGTGTTGTATTTTCAACTATTGAAGATAGTCATGTCTGGGTCCGTAAGTATGGTTTTTGGGTCACCAGTGCAGTCAGATGAATGCATTTCCACCTACTGACGACACGCAGTGGTCTTGCGGTGTCTGAGAGAGAGGAACACAAACTGGCAGCCGTCCATCGCGAGAGGACTGTTTGGAAGGCAACGAGCCCATGTCTACTCACAAGTAGATGATATCCCAATGCAAACCACGCCGCCATTGATATCGCTTCAAAAAGGGATAATCTCAACGTATCGAATTAAGACTGTTCCCAATAAAACACTAACTGTAATAACCCCTTTGATCAACGTAAATGTATGAGTCTCATGTATTTTAAATTCAATGGTTATATGTTCGCAGGTTTATTTACATTTCACTGAATATATCGTTAGTTACAAAATGTTTTAGAAGTCAATAAAACCTTGAGCTATGTCATGAATTTGTTGTTTACTTGTTGATCTGTCCCTGTCTATTGAGTCATGCAATTCATATAAAATTCTGTCACGTAAATAATAAATAATTTTACCTTTAATAATATTAATATCAAATAAATTAATTACACCCCAACGGGTCAAAACAAAATTGTGCCCAGCATGTGTGCATATGAATCTGATATTAACGACGTAACAACTGCAGGTGATGCAGATGAGGTTTCGATAGGTGGATTCAAGTGAAAGCGTAATCAGAGGGCACTGCTGGCTTAGCGGATGTTGGGAGTCGCACTTCATCAGGACGAATCTGCAGGCAGCATCTGCGTCCGACCACGCAAACAACGGCGACGACCAGACAAAACTCGTTACCCGGGTGCGGACATTAAGTCTCGCTTCAAACAAACAGACAGCCGGCCAGCCGGGCGGCATACTGATGACCCGTGGCGAGCGGGGCGCTTTAATCTAGCCTGCCACCCGCCGCTGCCTAATGAAGCTTTAATTCCGGCAGGTCCTCAAGTTGCTACCGGAGCCGCTGCTGGACTCAATTAAAACTCAGCCTCGCCGGATCCCTGTTGTGATTAAAGCGCAGAAATTCAGCAGCTCTCGGATTATGTGCCCGGTTGTTCTGCAGGACGTATGTTTCCCAGACCGATGATATTACGGCTTCTCCACGCTCGTTAATTTTCTTCGTACAATCAGTCTTCATAGGTTACAACATACAATTTCATCAGAGGCTAAACACAGTTACGTCTTCAATGACTGGTCGTTATGAGGTATGTTTTTTTTTCCTAAATGAAATATTCAGCTTTAATACTTAACATCAGAAATGAGTATATGTTTATATTCTTTAGATCTACAATGAAAAATGTGATCTGAAGAATCGCAGCAACAGTCAAATAGCAGTAAAGGTACATTTTACTTTCTGAGACATCGAATAGATTTTGAAAACCCGTTACACTCACTGTCTACTCTTATTATACAAAATAGCCTTAGTGATGATACTTTGCTGTACAAATCAACAGCGATCGATTGGTAAATCAAACACCTACTTGTTAGTTACATCAAATGTACTGAAGATCGTTCGATAATATACATTCCATTCTTCACTTTTTGAAGCAGTTCTGCACATTGTTTTATGTACAGCGTGAATTAGATTATTCTCGTATAAAATAATTTAGACCAATGTAAAATATACAAAATGAAAATTTTTATTTTGTAGAAGTATACAGAACTCAAAGAAATTGTATTTTTTTCACTCGCTACCTTCTCAATTAGTGGTATAATAACAATAGGCGATTAAGGCCCTGTAAGAAAGCTATATTGTATAACAATAATACGGGACTATTTTCCTGCAACAGGTTGCCAATTAAAAAGTGATAAGAGTACATGAGTCAGCAGTCTTTTATAACCAGGTGAGAAATATGTTGTGGGACAACAAAGTTCCCACACTTTTGAAAACCTATTTCATACCCATACTGACTTATGCACTAGACATATGCAACCTGTCGAGAAGAGACAATAGTAGACTTCAAGCCTCTGAAATGAAGTTTTTGCGTACCCTGCTTCAGAGAACACTAAAGGACAAAGTGAGGAATTAAACCAATCGTACAGAGGCCGGTATAAACATCAGAGTGGCATAATCCTTGCAGCATTCTCGCTTGAGGTGGTATGGACATGTACAACGGATGGAGATAGAAAGAATAGAAAAGGCCTACTTTAATATGAATATCCAAGGAAAAAGACATGTGGGAAGGCCCAAAAAGAAATTGAGAGACCAAATCAAGAAGGATATAGAAGACTTCTGGCTTGATTGGGAGACTGTTCGTGAGCAACAACTAGCAATGGACAGGAAGAAGTGGAGAGTGCTCGTGACCAGTACCCGGGAGAATAGAGCTGGAGAATGATGATGAAGAGTATGTGAGTCCCATTCTCTTCTTATAATGAGCTATTCGAATAATTCGCCCATCCACTACTGTGCTTTATTTTCCTTATCGTGTAAGAATGATTTTTATTACCAACAATGTTTCACACAGTACAGTAGACACAAAACCAGCACCACTTCGGCTGAACTTGATCCGAATACCCCTTCAAAGTGAGGTCAGCACGCTATCCCTCACGCTTGCTGTCTGTAAAATGTCCTGTTCTGAAGGTTAACTTATAACCAGCCAGTATTATGTCTTGTGACTCAACAGGCCTGTCCTAACGGTTACATCATCCTCAGAGGCTGATTACATCGAATTATCTAACTTATTAAGTTGCTATACGATAATTAACAGAAGGATATCATCCAAGAGCTGCGGGCAAACAAATACTAACTTATTTTATAAACCCTACAGCACATAAATTCCACATTTTTTGCAAATTAAATTCTGTATAACTTCATAATCATTTTGCACTTGCTCAGTATAAAGTTATAAACACCTTCCGATTACTATATACAACAAATTGATCAATTCGAACAATAGATTGTCAGAAACAAAATTCCACCAGAAAAAAAAACTCGACATCTATCGCATAAGCGTAATCCAAAAAAGAGTTTAGTGGATTAGGTCAAAGCTAGATCATAGGACAAGATGGAAACTGGCCGATCTTCTAAGCGTATATTATTTCATTGATAACCATGAAATTAAATAACCATAAAAAATCCCATTCTATAAATTTCTGAAGTAAAGCAAGTTTCTTCAGTTCTTCTCAGCGACATCCGGAATGAAAATGAGTATTAGAAGATAGGCACAATGCCATGTGAGGTGCACTAAATAAGCCTACATAAGCACCAAAGGAGCTTGAGAAAAATGAACACAGATAGAGAAAGGCGGCCGGCATACGCGAGGATTTAAAGACTTAGAGTTATGGTATTCTATGGGACTGCCGATGAGAGAGGCTAGGCGGGCTACGACATATCTTTCGAGCATGTACAGGGACAAAAAAGATTGTGTTTGAGGAAAGTTCTACCATAATGTGGAAGACAACTGTTTATTTAGGGAAAGTTACTTCATGTAAGATTATTACAACGTAAATATCTATATTCCTGACAATTTATGCTCCTCACTACAATGTGTGGGATAAATACTTGAAGTTGTAATAGTTAGTAACTTAATATTTAAATACAGTTTAAGAAAGTAATAACCAGTAATTAAACTCGTCCATCGGCGTAATTTCACAACATTTCAGTATCCACATTGACACATAGCGAAATGATGAATCATACTTGAGATACAAATCTAGAGGCAACACTTCGATGGTTTTCAATTAACATTTCTACACCTAGCGTACAAGAGAATTCATTAACGATTGAGTTTCATCACAAGGTTATTGAAGATTGTGTGTATTTTATTTCCAAGTTATGGGTGTGATCGAATTCCGAATGTCATTTTTTTTAAATTTATTTAGAATTGTTATCAATTATTATTTAGTAGCTCGGTATTGGCGCTTTGATGTGTCAAAGGAAACTAATTTTTCTACATAACTGTTAAAATGTTTTAATGAAGGGTCGGTGTTAGTTAAAAATAGTTCAGAAATCGTTGTGGAAGTTCAGTTATGACAGAAATTCTGAGAGAACAACAGAAATTAAGGATCCGACCATCGCTAATTTACAAGGCAATTCCAGTAAGGGTTAATTATTATGATGAGGTTATTCAAGTACCTAGACGTAATATGATAAACATAGCCACTAATTTTTATGTTCATACAGTTGTTAATCATAGATACCAACGTCGATTTCTTTTATTGCTGCAGTCGCTAGAGGTCAGATTTAACCATGATGCAGTTTACCGATCCATCGGAATCTAATGCAATAAAAACTTTAAGAGTCAACTGTTTCTGTTATAAAGCTACAGGCGAGTAGTTTAACACGTAGGCGCCAGGCATGAATATAATGGTTTTTGTCCTAGTACACTGTAGTTTATTGTTTTAGACTGGATCTTCAAGTAGATGGAACGTAAATTTTAATCGGTAGAAACAATAAAGTAAACTGAAAACGCATGTTGTAGTTTAAGGTTTGATTGATGTGATGGCAGAGCTCCAACAAGTCTGCGAAGGCCAATTTTCGTCCCCCTTGTTCGAGGACGCATCGTAATGCGCTCGAGAGAGCACCTTCCGCCGCTGTTGTTGATCTTACAATAACCGTTAATGAAATTAGCCGGGGGTGGGCGTGTGCAGTATCTCGGGTATGTTTGCGAGAGAGCGGGCAGATTAATAATGCAGGAGGATCCCGCCCGTCGTCTTGGCGGGTCTCTGGATAATTTAATAGAGGCTGGCTGTCCGGGCCTGTATTATGTTAATGGTGATTTGTGACGGCGACGTGGAGACGGGGGCGCCTTGTCAACGGATACGGCATGAGTTCGCGTGGAGCCGTCTGCTAACAAAAATGAGCGCTGAACCAGTGGTTACAACTTTATCCAGGTGGTATTACCATAGTACAGAGGATATTTAGAGCCGCCTCATCCTACTACATCACATAATCTCAACACTCCTAACTCAAGTCTAATTTCTTTCCCAACTAATTAATAACTCAAGGACGCATGAATAAATTACCTTCCTTTTATTAAGTAAACTAAATTTTAACCTTGTGAGTCGTTCATAAAATTTCTACGACGTGAAAATCTCCACATGTTTTACAAATACACGTAGAATCACTGTTCAAAACGAAACTGTTGTTCCACCCTTCAGTTTTTGACTGACTTTAATCGCAGAAATATTATCAGATGGGGACGTTCAGAATGAACTGAGATTTCAAATATCACATCGAGTGCGTAGTTGTAAATAATCTTACAGTAAAATTTTCCATCTGTATACTGCTGAGTAATTACGAAGAGATATTTCCGTTTCCTAACTGCTACTTAACTGTCATAATTAATGTAACAGTGCAAGTGCTAAACGAATCTATTTTAGTTAGAAACCGTAATTACATGTTTTAAAATAAGTGAGAGAAAGTTGATAAAATGCAGCTTGATGATTTCTAGTTTCCAAGTTAAGAAAGAGAACTGTATTCACCAAACGCTGAAGTATAGTCATTTCGTGTCGCGGCATCGAAACGTATTTTTAATTTTTCATCAATAATCCTAAAATCAGAAAGTATAAATGGATTTTTCGCCTAATTATTGGCACGACACATATGAAAATTGACTATTGCAAAGATCAGCTCCATTTCTTATTTTTCATAAGGGAATAACAAATCACTTCCCGTTACAAACGACTGTATCTAATATTTTCACATTTGTTAAATAAACTAATTCTGCGATTAATTGCGTGATATAAAAGTCATTCTGTATTTTCTATATAGTAATTACACGAGACCCAACAACAGGTAAATCATTAAAGCACTAATGGTGAAGCAGTATTTCACATAGATACAATTTGATCAGATGGGAAGATATGTGAATGAATATTTCATTGAAATTATTACTACCAGGATGATTGATTGTGCATTAAGTTGAACTTATTAGGAAAGTAACACGGTCTTCCAACGTCTTGTTATTTAACTTATCACATTCAATATTATCCATCTGGTGAACATTACTGAAAAAGTATTTATACGGACTCTAGCAGAAGCGTTAAAGTCTACAAGTCTTTCGAACTAAACAAAAACTACGTTAAGAACACAAATATTGAACAGATCAAGATCATATATCTTCAAAGCCATCCATCATATTTTAAGTTAATCATTCTTTAGCATACGATTTGACGATTTTCACAAAAAAAAATTTAGCACAGCCGCTTGCAAACACGCGTATATCCAAACAAATAAACATACATTCCATCAACTTGAGCAAAATGATCGGCTGTTCGATAATTTAGGAACCAACGGCAGGAAAGAAACAAATCGGTGTCGGTCACAGGTAGAATGGCCAGTATTAACCATATCTGCGGATAGCGTTGTTGTATGAACTGTAGTAATCAGTGAACGTAGTTTTTTGCGTGTATGAACGCAGTACAGGATTCAGCTTGTTGTAGACACTGGTTATCAATCTGGCAGACCACTCATGATCAACAGTCCCGTTATCGCCACACTGCTTACGTCATGTGCTTTTGGTAAACAAGTAGATTATTAGGAATCATTTACTTCCATCTCTCCTAACCTGCTGTCCGAGTACCGGATGATTTCTTTATTCCACCACATCATGAGATGTTAAAGTAATCCTAATTCTGAACTGTAAAAAGCAGTTACTATCTATAAAATTGAATTGTACATATTATCTATTGGTAATTCGTGTGGTAGTATGTGCGATGTATATGCAGTGGAACATTAGAAAGTTATATCAAATCTCTCAACTAGAGAATTGGTTAGATGTGATATAAGCTTCAATTTCTTATATCATCTGATTTATAAATTGTCTATATTAAGTCATAAAATTTATTTATTCATCTGTATTCAGTTCATTACTAGCTAAGTTGGAAGTAATTTTGCTTTCAAGACGTTGCCTGCAGGCTTGATACCATGGTGGCAAATGATTCCTAGTCACCAGATTATGTACCAAAGTTCTGAATTAAATTCCAAACCTATCGGCAGTGCGTATGGAGAGAGGATAATACAATACTATCGATGATAAATTATCTATTTTATGAAGATATTAAACTTGGCCTCCTCTCCGGCCTTTCGGGAGAATACGTCTGAGTGAATCACCACGAAATGTGACATTATTTTGACATTTCATTCCAAACACAAACAACCAAACGGAAAACATGAGACCAATTCAGACAAGCATTAGCATTAAGTTGCACTTCAGTAACTGGGGAACCCAAGAGGAAAGCACCGGAATTAAAGAACCTAAGACTGTTTCCATGTAGGGGTAACACTTCGTAGGACGTGTCGGTCATCAGGTATAGCGAACATCATTATCATTAACAATGTACCAATGCTTACACAATTTTACATTTCCAGAACATGATTACGAAATTCAGAGAAAAAATTTATACTGCGTAGATTAAACCATTATACTAAATTTTGAATTTTTGTACAAAAGCAACAACGTTCCTAAGTATGAAATACATTTAATACCAAAGCAACTAAACCAGCTTTATGAGACCAAGACTTTCAGACCCTTTGAAAATTTAACGGTTACATTATAAAACTTTAATAATATATTAGCAAATAACAATTGATCCTCTTGGCTTTTTTCCTACAGTAAGACAAAAATAACCAATTAAATGATTGTTCTCAGTTTCCACTGATGAAACAGAAACCACCTAGGTATCAATTACTTTCTGCTGATGTCTGCTGGAAGATCGGTAGTTAGGCATATAACACAACAAACTACTGAAGTCCACAATATCAAGGGTTAGTTCTGAGTTACTATTGGAGCAATTACACACTTTTACTGGCGTACATTCAAGAGGATTATTCTAATAACGATTCACATTAATTATGTGGGTGTGAATTTTATAGCAAAAAAGTCAATCACACGAGAAACTTAACTAGCCAAATGAATTCTCAGACTTCCGTGTCCGTATTTGTTAATGATTACTAGATTTTCTGGGTATGAAACGTTGTCTAAATGTGAGAGTTAGAGTAATTGTATATTTATCCAATGAGAAATCTTCATACACGCATTGCAAATCAAGAGTTTAAAAAAATTCTATTCCATCATGGAGAGAAGAATGATTGTTGTCGCCCTGGAGGTAGCATCAACACAGCTATAAACGAAGAGTATTATATCAGAGTTCTTAGAAGAGGGGTAATAACATCACTCACTTTTGCTTTCAATGTAGCCGTTGAAATCGGTAACGTGATCTCCGAATAATCGCATCGTAGGGACCGTCCTCCGAATTGAAAACTTAGACGTCCGAAAATCAAATTAAATCTAATTGCTCATTGTAAAATCAAGCCATATTTCATAATTGATTTATTTACTAGAAAGAGTTAAAAGAATTTTTTGTATTAATGATTTTTAAAGCTGTAAAGTATATGGTAACTGAATATATTTTCATATTTCTTTGTGTTTTATGTCAATTAACGTTAAAAGGATGAAGCTGAATGGTCACATGGTCAGCAATCAATAAATATTATTTTAAATATTATCAAAATTAAAATGATAGATGCCAAGGATTTTGACAGAAGTTGTTAAAATCATTTCTTTTTGCCAAAATATATGTCACAGTCCCTATTCACAACTCTCAATTAGAGAATAACCTTTTGTTATTGGAAGAATCTATTCTATACCAGCTAAGCATGCTACGTTTGTCTCATTATTTGAACGGGAACTGCACAGGAATTACCGCAGCAATTTGGGTGGCGTTTTCAATTTTTTAGAGCTAACGGTCACAATTAAAATCTGCGTAAATAGCTAATGACTTATATGTACCGAGGTATGGAAGGAATAATTAAATACATTTCTTGACATAAAATCATGCGATACGGATCACGCTGTGATTGTGATGTTCACTCATTATATTTAAAAAAAAACTTTTTTCTTTTTAATATTTTGACTTCGAATATTTATTTTTCAGTATTCTTGTACGCAGTACATAAACGAAATACCTGAATCAGACATAATAAGGATTAGTATTACCAATATTTAATTTTCTGAAAACAAGATGCATTTTAAAAAGATGAATATCTCCGGATTGTATTTACAGTTTTTGTCTTTGGTTATAATTTCCCGGTTTTATCAATTTTGATAAATATACTAACTATCTATACCAGAATTTGTTACTGAAACCACTACATAATATTTTAACTCTTCCATAAGAGTAACAGAAGTGTAATATTTACGGTAAGTAATTTTGTGCTTATTGTCGGCAGTAACGGGTTTTCGAGATACCGGGTCGCCGAAATTTGTTAGTGAATAGCGATAGACAATTCGAAAGTAGAGAATAATATTTTGTGATATATAGCTTACTGATAGTTCTCGAGATGTCTGAAGTAAAATCTCAGTTATATATATAGTTCCTTGAGCCTTTAGTGACGTTTTTAAGCTGTTCCAGGCCGCATTTCAACCTAACCACAACCCCTCGAAAGAAAAAGAAAAAAATAAAAAAGAAACTTTACATAATGATACAGTCAATGAATTATTGTTTTAGTCCTCTTGCAGTACAAACTGAAGTTGTCTTATAAAAGCAATTGTTATAATTTATGCTACGCGTAGTTTGAACCCTGAAATAGAGAATGTTGTCATTAACAAAACGTATTTACCGATGCATTTCATGTATTTAGGTGTGTCTGCATCGTTTAATTTGAAGCGACATTATCAGTATAGATTTTGGTTAGGTCGAAATGCAGCCTGGACCAGAATGTTCTTGCAACAACATAAGGCATGAAGAAATCAATTATTGTTAGTAACTAATAAGATGCTTTAATGAGTATAATGTCAGTGATGACGTGTACTCCCGAAAACAAAACAACGCTGTGCATGTCTAGCCTATATTTCCGTGAAGCAATATGTTTTCTTCTGGTCCAGGCTGCATTTCAACCTAGCCACTTAAGTTTTGAGATAGGATGAAGTAAGATGGCTCGATAATTGGGTAGATGCATATAAGTTACTAAGCAAGAAATACATGTTTCTACCCATGTCATAACAATTTACACATACTGTATTACGAAAATTTGCCAGTGATTTCAGATTAATTGCAGCAAATGCTATTGTTGGCGACAGATATATTTTTAGAAATGACCGTCGAGTGTACTGTCAACACTACCGCAGACGGTTACGTTCGTAACATTTTAAAGTAGGTTTCTATTGTCTTAATAGGCACTTTTTTATACCCATGAAAGTGTGTTCCAAATTTTTGTCATGAAGGTCAACTGATTCCCGATATGTCTTTATTGGACCGTTAGTGATAATGTTTCACGTAGATTTAATTTGTTATTTTTAATATATTATATTGTATCAAAATATAAGTTTAACAAAACTTTCGAAGTATAGTATGAAAGCCGAATCTAAGGTAATAACTAACGGAGAGGAAAATATTTAAATGAAATTTATATTTCTTGCTTCTACAAGTTTAATATTTGGTACTAAACCAAATAATGGGTATAGTATTTCTATACACGCCAAGACCCATGCGTGCGAAGCAACGGGTAAATGCTAGTTAATATATAAGATAATTGAATTTGTGGTTATGAGAATTTCTAATTACAAAACACCAAAGTATGGAAATGTTGTCATATCAACTTACATTAAATCGTAAATCAGTGTAGGGATTGTAATGAAATCTCCTTATAAACACGTAAAATTCAAATGCTATATCGAAACTTTGTACCTTAAATTCGGAAGCTTGAAATTGAACATAATTTTAAACTTGGAAAATAGTTAGATATTATCAAGAGTATAAACTGTCAGAAATATTTTAAAAGTATCTCTTAAATCGTCCAATAATCAATACGAATCCGTTGCGTATTTATTGTCTCATTCGTTATTTGACTCAAAACGATATAAGTCGTGATTGATGTCATTAGTGGTTTATGACATGTGTCACTAGAATACTAAGCTAGAATCAAAAATATGTTCTGGAAACGAGAAGACACATAGGATCGCACACGTAGCCCATAACGCTCACTTGTGGATCAATGCTTGATGGCACTAAATTATACATTCAAATTACGTTTTAAAGCGACGCTCGTTTGATAGGGTTTTAATTTTTTATGCCACTGTAAATCAGTTATTTAAATCTAGAGGAGGGAGACAGGTGTTTTAAATATGTATAAGACTGTTCTCACGTGAATCGTCACGTTTTTACAATGGAATGTCAGGTCAGGCTTAAAGTCCGCATTGCAGTTGTGTTATGCATTCTGCCACACACACATGGTATTATTTCCCTGACTATGTATGCAGTTTGAAAATATCATGATTTACTGTCAGACACATTAAAAATGGTACTGTTTCACAGTAGAGCAATAATCATTGACGTTTTGTTGGCTATGTATTACTTAATTTCAGTTAGATGTGTTCTTTTACTATCTGTTGGATTACTTACATGAAACTGAGCACAATAAAAAAAAAAAAAAAAAAAAAAAACTGCCAACTTAGTTTACTCTTGTTTGTGATGAGTGCATACATTAAGCATAATTGTGTATGATTTTACTTCCTGAACGGTCAGCTGAATCATATGGTTACTAAAAAATACTGATGTTCACTACATTTTGTCAAAGCTAATAAAGAAACAACAACTAATTGATTATTAACTAGAACAGTTAGAAATAAAATATTGGTGATAGCTATTTTTCTCCAAGACTGGTCGAAAACAACAACGAATTCTAGTTTTGGATTCACATCGTTATACCGTTCACTATCCAGTAATAAAGTCGACGTCGAGAAAACAAATGTCGTAAAATCATCACTCCTCTTCCCATTTACTAGCAAATATTATATTTTATTTCCTATTATTGAACTTAATACAGATTCCAGCTTAATAAACAGTTGAGCATCTCCGAAGAAATAAAGTGCCAGAATACTCCATTCGGCAACAACCTAATAACTCACGAACGTGAACAAAAGAGGTCAGTAAAATTCTTAAAAAACAAATAAATCGTAATGTATCAACAATATTAGCGAAAGTTTTAATAACTAAATTGAAATTTAGCCTAGGCCGGAATGACTAGTGCATTCGTGGTTACAGCAGAGACCATGGGTAAATTAAGTTTTTTTATATTACTTTCATTAGCTAAATGTTACTGAAAATGAGTTTCCCGATTTTTCAGCCGTAAAGTTTATCGATATTCTTTCAACTTTGAAATGGTAAGAAAAGCAAAATTAATGAATCTATTATGGCAATTAATTTGCTAATAGTCGCTTGGCTATTAAATTGTGGATATAACCTCGAATTTCTTCTAATGATATCTCTGGTCGCTGTTAATTTGCGTGCGATGGCTGACACGTGACACCGTTCTGCAGCCTGTAGCTATGTAGGAAGTGAATGAGCGAGTGAGTGAGTGAGCTTATGAATTTGTATAGTAGATACAGCACAAGTCGTGAACTAAAAGTGCAAGTTATATCTCGCAGCATCGGCCTTTTTTGAATCCATGTTGATTTGGGTTCAAAAACTCCCCTTCATCAAAAAACTACATGACATTCGAATAAAAGATATGTTCTAAAATCCTACAAATATTGAAGTTAACGAGATCGGTCTGTATTTTTGAAGATCATTAACATTCCCACTTTTTAATACTGGACTTACGATTGCGGGCTACAACTCAGGTAGTTTGTTTCCTCGATCCAAGGAAGCGGTATATAATTTCACAAATGCGGCACAATTTCCTTTGCATACATAGGGTAGAATCTAGTAGGAATACCGCCTGGTCCAGGAGTCTTAATGGTTTTTACCTTCCTAAGCAGTTTTGTTATTTCTTCGATGTTAAGAATGAGATCTTTCATAATTTTGTCAGTACGAGTGTTAAATATGTTGCGAAAGCTTTGTTGAAGATATTGTTCAAAATTTCTGCTTTCTTTATGCTAGATTCCAATAATTTCCCGTTTTATTTAATCAGTGATGGCATAACTTAACGAGAGCCACTTATTACTTTGATATACGACCAGAATTTTTTTGTAACAATAATTAGATCTTCAGATAAATTCCTGACTTGAAATTCTGTAAACGCTTCACGTATTGCCTTACACACTTTTGCTCGCACTTGGACTAATTTATGAGACGAGTCCTCCAATTTCTTCTCGGTGGCATGTAAACGCCTTTGCGTCCTGAGCAAACCTTTCACTACCTGACTTAAACACGATTTAAGGATATAAACAGGAAGTGAATAACCACGGAAAGAGGAAAGTAGAGTTTTGAAATTTTGGCGCGTGAACGCTAAAGTCTGGCAAATAAAGTGGGTGACGTGTACCGAGAAGGGAGGTAGGCAGTCAGTGGCAATCGGAAGCAGTGCACGTGCTCACTCTTGGCGTAATTGTGGCAATCAGCGGCCGCTAATGGTGTCCGCCTCGAGCACCATTGTGACGCGCCGGGCCTAACGCAACACCGACGAGGGACCGCCGGCTAAATGCAAGAATGCAGCTTCACGCCACTCCAGGCAGAAAATTACTGCGTCCCCACCAACAAGTTACACCAGCATTCACGGCGAAATACAAGTGAAGCAGTGACCACAGCAATAATGGGTGGTAGAAGGGCTGGAGAGAGGTTTGAGGCAGTTAAAAAAGAAAGAAAAACGTAAAAACAGAAGATACTAAAAATATATGACAACAAAACAAAGGAAATCAATACTTCCTACTAATAGCATATTAAAATTATAGTTTCTTCTTCCTCGTCAAGTGTTACCGATTTATGATAAAGAATAACTAATTTGTAAGGTTGACAAACTGATCAGTATTTTTCAAGAATAGCACGAAAATAGATAAAACTGGTAAGATAAAACCGAAGAGCACCTGATGCAAAAAAATTTCATTCGCTATTAGTTCTATACATTAAATTTTTGATTGATTACGTATGTGCTGTTGGAAACTGAGCGGTTTGGAGGCTCAGTGGTTAAGGCGTCCGACTGGACATAGAACGGTCCTCGGTTCCAAACCCTATTTCGGCGAGGATTTTCGTAGACACTTAACCCGGCCTTCACCTCTGGCACAGCTTGATGTGTAATGTGAAGTACGCCCGAACGCTTCCGTGGTTCCGATTCCACTTTAAAAAGAAGGTCCCCTGTACCCGGCAGCATTGCCGGGCTAGGTTAAGGCGGCTACGACGGGGGCGGAATGCGTAGCAAATAGAAACCCTGTCATCTGGTCATTAAGACCACAAGAAATTATTATTATTTGAAACTCTAAATCTCGCTATTTGTTTAAATTGCGTAGCTTAGTTCTTTTAAAACATGATCCTTAGAACAGAAACATACAAAAACAATTTGGTGCAACGGTACTATCCTATCACTATCCATCGCATCCTTTAAAAAGTTCGGATCACCTTATTCGACCTCATTTATGTTGTCTTTTTAAGTTTTCTATTGTTCCACGTCACCAAGTGTAATATCATCAGAGATAATAATTTTTGCGTCAGCAAACTAAAGGCGCATTTAGGAAGGTGTGATATAACTTCCTCTTTGTTTCTGCCACAGACGGTAGTGCGGTCAGCGCCGGCCAATAAGTCGTCGATTTACAGCCTGCGCCAACTGTGTTTCCTATTTCACGATCCCTCCGAGTCTGTAATGAGTTTTGGGTTAAGAGCAGTAAATCAGTTATTGAAGGAAACGTGACCCCTTCGGTCTAGTGACGTAACAGCTGAGGAAAAGCTACCGTTCATTATTCTAGACATGAATTTGTCATAAAATTACTATGAGGAAATAAATATAAAGTTTATGTTGGCTATAAACAGTTTCTTCTTTGTAGTGTTACGTGACGCCTGTCAATATGAAGCATAAATTTACTTTTCAGAATTGCAAAACCGGGACTCTGTGAATAAAATGTTTACAATCTACGTGAAACAGAAAGATTTTTTGTTGTTGAGATTTTATGCCCATTGACGTCGTTAAAGACGGGATAGGTTTTTCGACAAGGATCTGCCATGGCATTTTGAAAAAATCCGTCCAGGCAATGGCTAGAAGTGATTTCGAGACACCTTGGAAAACAAAAATCAGGAGGGTAAAGATTTGACCCACACCGTCCCAGCGTTATCTCTCACTTACCAGGCTAGACATAACATTAAGCATGCCGCCCAGTATTAACGAAGTATTCAACCGGGAATTTTTTCAGAAATAAATTAAAACAGAGGCAGAAATTATCTGAGTATTGGATTGAAGCAAGCCCCATCATCGTTCATTCATTACACGACTACAGAATCTGAAAACTGAAAATTTTTACGTTGAATGTATAATTTCATTTATTTTGTTTTTGTATTGTATGGAACTTGTTTGCTCCATATCAAACATACTAAGTAAGAATGTGCTTCGAGATTTTACTAACAAGGATTGTTTCCGAAGTATTGAATTATCGATTTTAGTAACTTTGAGATATGTTTAACTAAACTTCCAACTAATAATAGCATACTTGTATGTCAGGTGTTCCAATAATAATGTGAAGCTTGATTGATGATAAAGTCATTTGTTCACATAACAGCAATTATGGTTTGGACGGAGCTGAATTTTACAATAATTAAAGATAATTTTTATCAGAAAAATAAGAACACCAAAATTAGGTTTGAAAGTCCACATGAAAAATATATATTATCAACCGTTGGAAAAATTTTAGGATGTATTCCTTTTTTTCATCAGATTTATTGCACTATTCTAATATAAATTACTCATTGCGGCAAGCAAAAAAGAAATGCTTCAAATTGTCTTTTTCGACACAGTAGAACCTAGAATTAGCCTAATTAGGAAATAGATGAGTCTTTAAACTAGCAGGAAATTGTCAGTTTTAAGTTTGGATACACCGTCATGAGTTGTTCTGTTGAGACGAGAAAATTTGTAGATGCATAATGAAATCCAGTGGGATGATGATACAGAAAAGGTTATGAGACGACCGTACTAGGGATCATCATCTCTTGATCTATTTAGTGATCCCAATGAACTTTTAATAGAGGAAGATAACCTTGCAGTATATTGGATTCCTAAATTACAACAAGGGCCAGAAAATCCTGGACCATAACAGCTATATATACGCCTCATATCATTTTCTCTTTGCAGTAAAACGTAATGAATTTTCCTGTTAACCGTAGAGGTCTCCTATTAGTATTCCGGGGATGGCAGAACTGCAAGTGAACGCACTGTGACTGCAGAGTCTCTGGTCGGTGAGACTATGAAGAAATAACAAAACAAAAACAAAAAAGTGGAGCCCAGCAGCTCTGTTTTTAAGACGGCAACGACAACGGGAAAGAGACTAACAAAGCGAAACAAAAAGGTAGTGGGGCGCGATGCAAATCTCCAAACACAAAGCAACAAAAACTCATTGGCAGAGACAAAAAGCGTAAGCAAACATAAGGGGCGGAGTTTTTTTTTGTCCGGTGTAGGACGGAGCGCAGGCTGGATGGCTACAGTTCTCAGGTGATTGGCTGATTACAATTTGTATCGCGGCTTGATGTAATCCTGGCACAGGTCCTTGTCCTGTACTCGACACTGTACTATACCTGTGCCAGAGGATGTTTACCTTCCAGCAAACGTCTTAAGTCCTCTGCTCAAACATCGTGACTGCCATATACCCGGAACGATATATTTGCGTTTTAAGAATTCCTTTACTTACTTGGTGCGTAAAATTTCATTACAACAAATACAAAATGATCATTGGAGCTGTTAGATAAATATAGAAAACAGAAGAAAGCATGTTTAACTACTATTCAGTTACCTTATCTGGGGTTTAAAAAATATTAATGTGAAGTAAAAATGATGCGATGGGTTACGGACTGGGGTTTTGGTGTTCACATTTGAAACAGAACCAAAGCGCTATCCGAATGTTGCCTTTAAGATACGGAAATCCTCTTAACAAGCTCACATGCTATGCTCAGAATCTAAAGTTATTTTATTTTCTATAATACACCAGACATATTTGATCTAGAATAGAAACAGAGCCATGTCTGTGACCATGCAGCTTCCTAAACATTATAACTGCCGACTTATGGACACCGTATATACACCCAAACTAATATCTTATTTCGGCGAGTTATACCTTACAACATATAAAGTTATCAACTTTTCTACAGTAATTCTTCCACGTTTTCCATAAGAACAATGTTATTTGCGGCCACACATACGCTGAAATACTATTTGCAAACTATAACTGTAATCCAACGTTACAAGTAAATCATGACGAAAATCAGGTAGTTATTTTTCGAGTGTTGGAAATGTTCCGACTATTACAGAACAAGATGCAGTGCAAATGTCTGTTGCGAAATGTCTCCTGAATAATGCAGTTTTAAAGCACTACGGATGCTGGAAGACTAACTGTATGAATACGCGTATATTCACCATAGCTGGTGTACCAACCTATCTCAACGTTTGATTCAAATGTTCTTAGCCGCATTTATTGTAGTGTTCAATTTGAGTTCCATTTCCTGCTCGTTACGGTTGGAAATGATTCTTTCTCAGTCAGTGTTTTAATATAGGAAAGCTAAAACATGGTTACAAGACAGGAAATGTGAGTCTAAAGGCTAGGCAGGTCTCTTTAATTGATCACAGTATAATATTAGGTTTAGGTTATTATTTTCTTTCATCAGCATCTCGACAGGTTTAATGCAATTCTCGATCCATACATCCCTTTTCATCAAAATAACCCACATGTTCCAGAAAAGAATATTGTGTCTTTTTTTTTTTTTTTTGCCTCGGTCTTTACGACACGTAGATGTCAATAGAGGTGGAAGAGGATGTTGAGGAAGGAATGGAACGGAATTTGGCTTTAGCCTTTTTGAAGGAATAATCCAGACAGTCGCTTGTAGTTATTTCGGGGAGCTATGAAAAGCTAAAATTTGGATTATTTTATTTTATTATTATTTTTTTTATTTTTTATTTTAATGTCTCTTAACAGCGAGGTCTTTAGAGACGGGAAAGGAGGAGGGACAAGGAATGGGAAGGAATTCGGCCATGGCCTTTTGAAGGAGGCATCGCGGCATTTGCCTGGAGTGATTTGGGAAACCATGGAAAACCCAAATTTGGATGCCCGGACGTGGATTCGAACCGGCGTCCTCCCGAATGCGAGGCCAGAATAAAATTTGGAAATACAGGCCGGAGTTCGACCTTACGTTCTGCTGAAAGGCCAGTGAATCACTGCTCATCCACCGGAATGAGAAGAATATTGTGGAAGACTCTCATAGAAAGAAGAGACAGGATTCTGGGTCACATTTTATGACGTGTGATTGGCTAATTTGTTAGCGGAAAACATAGTTGAAGAAACTAACTGTAGGTAAGCACAAAGACTATAATGTAGCAGATAATTGGTAATGTAGGTTTAGTTTGGAACAAATTAGAACTGCTTATTTGTGAAATTTATTAATAAAATCAGTGGAATAGTAGTTTTTAATACAAGCATCTGAAGAGCTATAATCTAATACAACGTTCTAAAATTTATAAATACGGCTTTTATACAGCTGAGGATATATTAGTATTTTTAAGTGTTGCTGGTTGTGTTCTCGGCTGTGTACCTGTGGTAGAGTGCTAACACCCTTGTTAAATTGGGAATGAGTGAAGGCGCGCGCATGGCGGGTTTCTCCCGAGATGGCTTCCTCCCACTGGACGACATCAATATGGCTTCCGATCCGCAGTGCGCCCCATAACGCTGCTCCTGCTTCTGGAGCCGTCACTGCTCAGATTAAGCCAACTGTTCGCTCTGTCGGCTTAATATGCCCACAATGCAAGAATCATATATTTATAGTTCGTATTTATGAAAAGAAATGGAACAATCATCATTATGCAAGCCTAATAAACTACAACAAATGTAACATTTGTTATACTGACGTGACTTATTGAGGGCTTAGCTACCCATTATGAAATCAGAAGTAAACATAAGAGTCACATTCACACATTCCAGGCAAAACATTAAAATTAGATTACATATTGTGATGATCGGTGCATTAATTCCGTATTCTAAGCTCCGTAAAGCCATTTCCTTAGAAAAACAATCTTACTTGGCTGAAATTTATAGAGAGGAAACAATCGCGTGGAATTGCGATTTGATTAGTCGTATATTCTATGGTTCAGTACGAAAATGTAATTAACGATTTTCCTTGAGATTTACTTTCGTCAATTTTTTTAAATGAAAAAAGAAACAGGAGAGTGTGCAAAATAAAAAAAAAGAAACCCTACCATAATTTGATCATGAAAACCGAATACAAGTATTTTATGTTTGTTTATCTCCCCCGTCACCAGCCGTACTGATTGCTGTTGTTTTATGTGAACCTTCTCGTGAAACTTTAGTACCTCCATATCTAACCTATAGCGTGCAGTAATTAATCAGAATTAAAGATTTGGGTTTTATGATTAGATCTCAGAAAATAATAATCTTCGGTGTAAGGCAGTGACGATGTTTGTCTCAATAAGAATCTATTTGATGAGAGTTACTACCTTATGTCCTGCTGGCCTTAACGTTTCCGAAGTCGCTGATTATAGCATGCTGTTGTAGGGTAAGGCCGCGGCTGATCTGTATCACCACTCGCGACCACGGAAATAAATGTTTATCAGCTCATTTGCATATCGCCAGCGGCGCCAGATCTGGTGGTTGCCACCGCTTTGCACGGCAGCGATTTTCCGGGCGAGCTGAAACTGTAATTCAGCGCGCCACAGCATGCGGAGAGTGGCTTTTTCCATCAGGTTATCACATCCTGGTAAATTTATTCGGTATAGATATAAGCACGAACGGCGGATATTACATGAAATAATTTGTTCCTTAACAATACCTTTCCTGTAAAAACAGGGTCAACTTCCTAATACATCGTTCACAGAAACACCCCTTGCCTATTGCCACCACTCCGGGTAAGTAATAACATGTTACACCGGGCATTGAATGCCGCATTTCAAATTCTGTCAATTGTTTGTAAGTTTTTGGTTTCATCTGTCTGTATTCGGGTGCTTAGGTCACACATCCAGCTCAAGTGTAATTATTATATACCTTCCAGTGTATTAGTTTCTGCAGTACATTGTTGCCGTTTAATATAGACATCACATAGTGAAAACGACATTAACACACATAACACATAAACACTCGTGTCCGCAGCCAGACTCGAACTGCCGACCGTCAGTACGTGGAGCCAGTATTCTAGCCCCTACGTTGCCGAGGCTAGCAATCGTAAATGGTTATCAAAATTTGGTGTATAAAACGAGTGCAATCGAAAATGTGTTTGTTGTTTACGAATGTGACCAGAGAGTTTTGCGACTCGGATAAAGTGTGTACATCTGTGAGACGGATTGCCTGCGAGCTCGGCTCATTAATCTGGCTGTAGACTGGCGCCAAGTCTCTCCACAGAGCAGTCGGCCGGTTATTGGTTATTTATGTCGGCGGCGGCGACTGTTCGTACTGAGAAAGGGATAGCGAACGCCGTTTGGTAACAATGAATCTATCTTCGTTCCAAAAGGGGAGACGTCACAAAAGGAGCGAAATTAAAAATGAACGGTTCATTTAACCCATTATCCGCTGGTAACAATTTGAGATAAATTATTTTAAACTGTCATTGACACAAGACATGTTCAATTAGCAAATTGGAAATGAAGTAAAAAATCGTGAGCCAAGCTGTTACTCGATTTTCAGATCTACTAGAAAATAAACATCATATCTGTCTTATAGTTGCCAAATGAGATGATTTCCAGAATGAAATCCGATTTCAGTATTTGATGTACACCCTCAGCAGCAGCGATTCGGCAGTTCAAGTATACTTTCTATACAGAAATGTAAAGTATTTTAGGAGGTGATAGAATGCATGAAAATAAAACAAAAATATCTAATAAAGATTGGGTCTCATTACAAAATAAGAACTAATTCCGACGATAGTAATCGATTAAAAAATTTGCACTAACGAACAAAGTTAGCTGTAATCGCTTCGAAATCTCGCACTTTGAAACTATTGATAAATTGAAATATTTTTTTTCAGATGTTTGCAAAACTTGAATATTAATTCTTTTAGACAGAACAGTATTTTGCTAAAAATACAAGAATTTAATAATTGACATTAGTGGATCGGCAATGTAGCAAGATGATTAGGAGCGCAAATGGAAGGATAACATGTTTCCAGTTACCATATAAAAATCTGTTCTAATAGTCATACACTAATGTGGAAAACGAAGAGTCTTGGAAAACGGTGAATGTTACTTAACTGCTTTTGTTTGTATAACCTGACTCTTTTTCGCCTTTGTGAACTGAATTTGCACTAACATCAGTTTTTACGTTTTATGGTTAACTCTCACTCAAGTCTGTTATTGGACAAAAAACTACTTTAAATATTTAAAACGAAGCCTACTCTAATAATAATGTACCGAGTGATTTCGGATCTTTAACCAACATAAGGAGCAACTCCATTTGTAGAGGGCAAATGTAGGTAGGTGCAGGATAGGGGGAAGATGGGTGTGTAGGGAAATTGCCGCCGGAGCCTGTGCTCCATTGCAATTAAAATAAATTAAAACTCCACTAGTACCGAACAGTCAAGTGAAATAAGAAACGAACATCCAACAAAATAGCAGTACAATGCGAACTTCGAAGAAGTAAATAACAAAATGGATCCCTGCGACGGTAAACGCCTTCTAATCAATTTCTATTAATATAATTTAATTTTCTTTACTTGGAAATTTGTGTATAGCGCCATACGACCTAAGCGGAATTTATAATTTATGATTGAATTTCACATTTCGGCTATGGCATGGTGATATTCAACATCACTGCATCAGCTGTCGTTATCTACAACCATTTATTACCTGAGTATCCAAGATTCAAGAGCTACTGGTGGTAAACAAATCATTCTTGCGAGATTTTCGGGCTGTTTTTGACTTTGCCTCATCTAATGTCTAGATGTTTTCACCCTTCAGAAATTATAAATAACTATTGTTCATCTAAAGCCCCTGTATAGTAGATGCGATTCTTTTTGATTAATTTGCATACTCCCCATTAAAAATCAGATTTTTCAGTTCGTAGGCACCAGTCGGAAACCAAAGCATAAACAACAACCAGCTCGAATAAAAAGGGACTCACTAACATTTGAGCTAGCTAATGTCCTGATGATGATATCAACTTTAGGTTAATGTGTTTTTTAATATTCTGTAATTCAACGAGGTATTTGTGAAAGTGAATTTATCTACCATTTCGATATTTGTATGTATGAAAAACAACATAAAATTCGTATTCACCATGGTAAGTATGCGTGAAATTAATGATTTTATTATTGCGGCGGCCATCTAATATGGCAACAGTAACAACGGAAATAAAACAGCTTCATCCGGTAATACGGTGTAAGATCATCAAAATCGAAAACCAAGTAAGTAAAAATCACATGTGATTATCAACACTGAATATTGCCACGGTTTCACTGAAACAATAGTACTGACTCGACTGCTGACGCCATGTTTACCTCACAATCATGATAGTTTTCTTAATCACGTTGAAATTAATGACTTACTCAGAATGAAGAGGGTTGAATTCCTATCTGGGCATCCAGATTTGGGTATTCCATTGTTTCCCGAAATCACTCCAGGTGAATGCCGGGATGCTTCTTTCAAAAGGCCATAGCCGAACTCCTCCCCGTTCCTTCACCCCACTCCATTCCCGCCTCTAATGACCTCGACGTCGACGACGCTTAAAGCATAAAACAAAAACAAAAATCCCTGTATTTCACTTTGCAGTCACAACTACCTATCGCAAACAACTTGTGTTTTAGTGTGGTAGTAGTATCGAGTCTTCCATTGTGCACTACGTGGTTGCTTGTCGTTATCTATGTGGGTGGGCGTATATGGTGGTTGAAAGTGATCGACCTAGAGCATTTTCATATTTCGATCAGAGAGGTGTATGTCCCTATATTTCACCTTGGAGCCACTACTACCCAGCACAAACCACTTGGTATTTGTGTGTGGTAGTAGCCTCTAGTCTCTCATCGTGCACTGTGATAGATGCATGTCGGTAGCTGTGGGGGTGTGGGTGATATGGTGGTTGAAAGTGGTCGCCCTATGACATTTTCATATTTCGACCACAATGTTGTAAATATCTTTGGAATCTTCTAGAATGTTCTTGTATATACTAAAATGTTTTAGAATTTTCTTGAATAGTATTCTAGAATAAGAGGCGTGTTTCAGATTTTTCAGTTATTAACAAATAATTTATAAGCAACATATTTAGAGTGTGAACAGAGTTTGATGGGGCTTTCAATGGCGGCTTGATAATTTGGCAACAAATAATATGGGTTAGTGACTACTTTTTGCTCTGGAAATGTTTAAGGCTCCGTGAAAAAACATAAAAACCTTCTTGACAAACACGAACGAAGTCGTGGGAACCAGCTAGTAAATAAATAAATAAATTTGTGATTTGTGACGCCCCAGGCTAGCGCACGGCTTCACTGGGTACTATAATTATCAGGGTGCCTTAACCCCTAAAATGAACGGGAAAGAGTTCAACCATGTCATTTTAAAGGAAATATCACCGAATTCGCCTGGAGTTATTTCAGGAAATCATGGAAGTCTGAAATCAGGATAGTTTCTCACTCAGCGTAAGGGCCATCGCTACCACAAAGGAGGCGCAAAACGCGATGGTCAGCCCGACCGAAATGGGGAGGAGGCAAAAAGGAGTCAGTCCAACCACAATGGAGGGGCCTCACACTTTTTAGCAGATCTGTAACTAACAGTCACAAAAGTATTACCCGTAAATACGTACTGAAAGATGGAACAAAAGCAGTCCTTTCAATATGATATAAAAATCAAGATGATGACATGGTATTGCGGTACTACCGGAGTTTTTATTTGATTTTAATACTGACGTATGAATTAAAATGATCTAAAATATTAAAACAAAACAAATGGAAGTGTTGGGGTGTAATTTGAAGTATATACTGGAAACGAACGGAATCCTCTATTTTTAACAGTTTCCTGGGGAAAACTCTACCGATAATCCTGCGGTAACGCTAATCGAATGTATTGGTTCCCGTGGCTACACTGCCACCCTATGGCCCTTGGGACACACCACGCAGCCGCATTGTCTACGTTTGGCCGCAGAGATAAGACAAAGCGCCTCCACTCTGTTCAAGACAACTACTCTCTAATCAATGTCTGTTATCAAAGCACTGATGTGGGATCTGCCCATCTTCACATAACATGACTCAAACACCCATTTACTTGCTTTCAGTGATGAAAACATTAGTATTTGTAACGTCAATAACTATGTGAATATTCTTATCTCTTATCCCTAGCTGAATTACGCCTGAAGGGTTGTGCTATATCATTTGATTCCGATAGCAACACAATTAAACACTAATAGGTAAACGTAGATAAAATTTTGTGGCCTAGTCACCTTGCATATTAGAACTCTTAGGCACTTTTTGTTTATTTAACATTTAGGTTAAGTTGTTAGCAGCACATACAGTCTCTTGATCAACGGGTTTAAAAGCCACCGAGAGTTAAGAGGAGCTACACGACAGCCTTCTACCATCATAGATTATGTAAGAATCGGATTGTAAGAGTTTGCCAATGGAACAGTGGTTATTGTAGGCAGTCCATGATTGTAGGTCGAAAATATCATTACTATGTAATAACAATGTGTACTTAGTAAAAATTTTAAATTTAATTTAATTGCAATGGAGCACACGCTCCGGTGGCAATTTCCCTATGCACCCAACTTCCCCCTATCCCTGCAAATGTAGGTACATTTGCCCTCTAAAAATTTTAACTTTAAATTATTTTAACGTTTTCGTTACGTTATTCATAATTCCCCTTGGTAACTCATTCCAATCCCTGACACCCTTACCTAAAAAAGAAAATCTTCCCACACCCTTGTGCCTAAAATCGAGTGCCAGCTTGTGGTCATGGTCATCTTTTCCCTTCCATGCACTACTTTTCATACCTACTCCAATATCTTTCCATGCCACATCGCCGGTATACGCCCTGTACACTCCCATGACCCTCCTCATCCTCCTCCTGTCTGGCAATGAACCCCATTCCAGCTCCTTTATCATATCTGTCACTGATTGCATTCTGCGATAATTTCCAGAAACAAATCTAGCAGCCCTCTTTGCACCTTCTCCTGTATTTCATACTCAAAATGTGGGTCCCATATTATACTACCATATTCGAGCAATGGTCTGACCAAAGTTTTGTAACCCAATTCCTTTACCTCTCTCGTACATCCCCTCATCACTTTCTCCAACAAATGCAGGATTTTGAAACCTTTTCCGACCACCTGTTCAATGTGTCCTGCCCAGTTAAACTTGTTATCAAATGTAATGCCAAGATATTTACATTTCAAGTCTTCAGCAAGCAATTCTTTCCCCACCTTATATTCATAATTAACCTTTTGTTTTTTATTTGTGTATCTAATTAGCTGACTCTTCATTGCATTTAACTTCATCCCATGTTTACCAACCCAACTAGACATCCTGTCCAGATCACCCTGCAACTGTTTACAGTCCTCTATATACAGCATTATGTCATCTGCAAACAATCTAATTTCAGATAGTAAACAATTAACACAATTATTCATTAGAATAATGAATAGCAATGGTCCCAATACGCTACCCTGCGGCACTCCTATTTTTACTTCCACTTCCTTTGATACCGCATTTCCCACCCTAACTTTCTGTTTTCTACCTTTTAAAAATTCTTCTACCCAGCAAATCACTTTCTCATCCACTCCAATAGTTTTTACCTTATTTACTACCATTTTGTGGCTTACTCTGTCAAACGCCTTTGAAAGATCTAGTGCTACACTATCAATTTGGCCTCCCTTGTCCATTTCATCTGAAATATCTTGCATATATCCCACCAACTGAGATTCGCATGAATATCCTTGCCTGAACCCATGTTGCCTACTTGAAAACCACTTACGTTCCTCACATACATTTCTGATGTGGTTGCATATCAATCTTTCCATTAATTTACCTACCACTGAAGTCAAACTGATTGGCCTGTAATTTTCGACTCTATTTCTCACCACTCCTTTATGTACCAGTACTACTATCGCACTTTTCCAGTCTTGTGGTAAGAAGCAAGTATCCAGACCCAATTTAAATAATATTTCAAGATAAGGTACAATGTCACATCTGGCTATCTTTAAGATATCTGTAGTAATATTATCAGCACCAGTCCCCTTATGTTTTTTCAGCTTGCTTATTTCCTTCATGATTTCTTCAGGATGAATTTCAAATTTTTTAGTATCTTCATTTCTAATCGTATTGTTAAGCTCGTTCTACAATTATACCTTCCCGTTTTTGATTCATTGTCCCTAATGCTCTCACTAAACCAGTTACTTAAAATCTCTGCCTTTTCAAAACCTCAGTAACTACTTCTCCATCCATAAACCCATCTTTAGCCACTTTCTTAGCTGTTATTAAGTCCTTGTTTAGTTATTTCAAATATTCCCTACTACCCTGCTGTCTCTTAACTCTGTTATGATTTCTTCGTATCAACCTCTTTAACCTTCTCACTTCTCTACTTCTCTTTATTTTCTGCTTTGGAATGAATTTTTCTTCCCCCTTTCTTATTATCTCCTTGAACTCTTCCCACCTTGACTCTACTGTACTTGTGCCTTCCTTCCATTTGCTGAAACGTTCTCTGAAGTACCTCTTCAAATTTGAAATCTGTGCCTTTTTATAATTGTACCTACTTCACCCTTCAATTTTGGCTGCTGGTTCACTGAATCCTCTAATATTCATCAGAACTGCGTCATGATCACTTATTCTTTCTGTTACTTGACACCCCACAAGGTTATCATCGGGCTTTATTAGGAAAATATCCAAAAGATTTTGTCCCCTAGTGTTTTGCTCTACCACTTGTGTAAATCCTCCTTCCCTTATTAAGGTATTTGCAAATCTTTGTTCCCATGTGTTATTCATCTTATTTCCTTCCAGTTTACACCTGATAAATTTAAATCCCCACCAATAATGATAATTCTATTCTCACTTTTGACATCTGAGTATCAATTTAATTTCTCCCCTATCTGTCATTCTTCCACTGCGGTAAGCAGCCAACACCCTGATTTTTTCTTTTTATTACGAGATTGGATGTGTGTTATCACTCTGTATGAAGCTATCATGACAAATTTTATACAAATAATAAATTCTGTAGTCGCTACATGTTGTTAAAAACCGTTGTTGCAATAGCTGGAAACAATGGGGTCACAGTCGTTACAACTTAGCTGATTGCGGATATTGGAGCAGCCAGATAGATAAGATTCATCATCGGAAGAGATGGTGATAAAGGTTTCCTGACATCGTAATAAAACCTACAAATGTGGGAGGACGTTGTTAAACACTGCAAGTAACGAAGTAAGGAGACATAGTGATGGGTTGTTCTTATTTTACAAATAAAATACTTGGGCAACAGATTGAAGAACAACTGTAACCACAACATTTAATGACACCGTTGAAGCAAAAAAGAGACGGCAGCATATCATGGATTACGAGATGGCAGCATATCATGGATTACGAAGACGATCTGTGTAATATGGCGGAAATCAAGGAGGACGAAGATCTAGAAAATTGTCGCTGGATGGTACAGTTGTTATGACTGCGAGAAATTACAAGGGAGTGTTTGGAGGGACACATTTCTCAGGCAGGTACGATGTAGGAAACGGCTATGATGTTAAATTGCAATAATATCATCTGTTAAATAAAAGAAAGTTTAACTGCATCGCTGTTCAAAATTCATTGGATATTGATCAGGACAGCTGGTTATAGAAAGCTCAGCGCTGTTCTTCGTGACCAAAGAAATAAAATTAAGAGCGGCATACATTCCAACATTCGATTGGTCTTACCTCAGACCGGAGAGAACATATTAGCCAGGATCGAATTTCAGCTACGACAAATTTTTTTCGGTTTTATCGTAATTTGAGTCTCATCCTCTTGTCCAGAGTAGCTCAACTGACCTTGCAGCAGACTGGCAGGAATAATAAAACCTAGGAAAACTTTTCAATACTGAGTTTTTATATCTTATGTAAGTTGTGATTGTACGATTTTATATCTGAGATAATGTACAACACATCCTTCTTCTGGAACCGATAATGATTTGCTTGGGGTAGTTTTTACTTTCCTCGTGTTAAGAACGGAATCGGTCGAGAGAACAGAGCTGTGGAGAGGAGATCACGCGAAGCGGCGCTTAGCACGGCGGGTAGTATCACTGGCCGCCATCTTGTAGTTTCGCGTGCGGCAGCCCCTGCCACGCAGGCAACCAGGAGTTCCAACGGAATCTGACAATTGCAGGTACCTTTCGGCTTCCAAGCTGTCTGTTCCGTTTGAGATATTGTAATTGTCGTAGAAATGTATGAACCAGTCGATATGATAAACGTACTAAAATTTACTGCAGTCAAATATTGTATTTTATTTTTATTAATCTAGGTACCAATGTGGTGTACAAAAATGAGATTAACTACTGTAGATATATAGTGCAGCGTCAATCGAATTTATTAGCCAGTTACAACGTTTTTGGTATTTGATTTTTTTTCTTTCAACCACACAAATTGTAATAACAATGGTGAAGTCCCATTTCTCTCTCTTTTTTTTCTACCAGCTTCTGCCCGAAAGGTGATAAAACTGACAATCAAAAGCGATCTATTGTTTTGTTTTTTTAAATAAATCATAATTTTTCTCTTTCTTAAAGATAGGTAGATTAACTAAATCGTGAATTTCAAGCGCTCACATAAGAAATTTTATAACGTGCTTCAGAATGTCTTCTGTCCGTTCGTAAGATACCTGATCGGATTGAAGATTTTTTATGAGTACTGTTACAAATATTACATGGATCTGTTGTTCTAAATATACTTGCGGTTTCAGGGATTGCACACAGTATTCATCTCGAATCACAAATCAATCATAAAATCGAAACCGAGGTGAAGAAACTGACAGCCTTCATATGCAATGCACTAAGACTGCGGAGTGCATTTCTCAACAAGTGTTTCTGGTGGAGGCAGTATAGTCAACAACTTATATATGTGAAATTCTAAGAAGCTATCTCCGTAACAAAAGGAAAATTCTCGAATAAAGTGTCTAATAAACGCACAGTGGAAAATATTAATTGATTTGTTTTAGGAACTGTAAGTAAAGCAGGGTGTAAGTGTGCAAATAAATAAATAAATTAAAAAAATAAAATTGGTTGCACTTCATCGAGGTAAAATTACTTTTCCTTATTTAAGGAATCTAGCTCATGTGCAAATTGAACCGTCTTAACGAATTATGACTGCGGACATCATAACTAATTTTTTTTTACTTACTGTCCCGAATTTCTGAAAATGTACCCGTTAATATTAACTTACGAAAATCTCTATGTATAGAAGCCATTTATGTATAGTGATCAATAAATTTAAAACTCTCAATTCATAACTTTCAAGCATCTTGATAAAAACTTCTCGGGTTGAAACCCGAGAAGTTTTTATCAAGCATTGCCGCCGCGAAAACGTACATAATTTCAAGCATCTGTTGTTCATAATGCGGATACTAGATACGGAGAAGATCATGTCTCTGTTACAGAGAAGATTGTTCTGCGGCAAAACGAAACTAAAGCGCGAATTACGTCACCCACTATAGAATGCAGTTATCTCCTCTATGGTGATCTCCAGGTGGAACAAGCGTGAAGAACCTAAGCATAAAGAAAGAGAACTGAACACATGGCCCTCATTGTATGGTGTAGCTTGTGAAAAAGTATGTGTAACTTCATTCTGATTCAAGAGTTATACGCATAGTAGAAACAACAGACAGTGGTCTGTCATTGGTAATAAAAATGCCATGAGCTCTCTTCAAATTACGTCTCCTTGTAGAGAGAGACGCTTGATAGTAGGTAAGTACACAGAGGGGGTGAGTCACACACCTGTACGCGTGCGCCCCGCCGGTGAGTCACGCGTCAACTGTCAGAGCTGACACACAGCCGCCGGCAAGTCACACCAATCGTTAACTAAACGTGTGCAACAAGTATTATATTTTTTTAAAATCAATCCAATAGTTTCCCTCACGGCGTGTTCGAATCTTTTATTGGATCAATACAAACAAGTCTTGTGAGACTATTTAAATACTCTAATAAATAAAGTATCACCAAAACGTTCTTAAGAGAAACACGCATTCTTTAATAAAATTGTAGTTTAAAAAACTAAAATCACGCTTTCGTAGTAATGTGAACTAAAAGGTTAAAAATAATGTTTAAATATAAACATTTTGTTCAACAGTGATAGGACGTCCCACAATTCAGGATAAATTAATTTTTTTGAATAAGCTTAAAGAATAAAGTCACTGATTACAAAATTAACTTTAATGTAAAAAAAGCATGGGGTGCTATTTCAGTTGTCTTATATTTTTTGTCGTTGGCTGTTTGTAAAGACAGGGTCATTGTCAAAAGTTATGTAGAGCGCACCCCACGCTTTTTTAACATTAAAGTTAATTTTTTAATCAGTGACTTTATACTTTAAGCTTATTCAAAAAAATTAATTTATCCTGAATTGTGGGACGTCCTATCACTGTTGAACAAAATGTTTATATTTAAACATTATTTTTAACCTTTTAGTTCACATTACTACGAAAGCGTGATTTTAGTTTTTTAAACTACAATTTTATTTTTAACTTTTTAGTTGTTGGCTTTTCTTCGCCAATCTCTCTTTTTCTTTGAGTTGTAGTTTTATTATTAATTATTATTCCCACGAGTAAAATACAATGAAATGGTCAACTCAACAAGAGATCCAATAGCACGGTAAACGAGGAAGGCTACTTTTCTATAATACAGTAGTACGAAGTAATATTTCGAATACTTACTATTCAACATCACGTTAAGCGACTTCAGACAGAGAAACCTTTCTGGATAGGAGACAGCAGAAGACGATCGTCTACAGCAACCAAGGCTCGTAAATCACACCCGGGAAACTGGAGAACGATGATGATGATGATGATGGCTATATTGGGTGGGAAATCTCCGAAGGGTGTGGCCGCCAAATGACGAAGATTTCTCGAATCGCACCTGTGCACTAACGTCGCGGCTGCATTTGCCTAACTCAGTAATCCAATCAAGTATAGGATACACTGACAACGTGGTGAGAGTGAAATTATTGAATTTTTATCGGTTCTTAATAAGTGTGCAAAATTTAAAACGATTCGGACGTCAGGAAGCGGGTAAACACTGAAATGAAAGATTCCATTACATGGCAACCATTTTTCTATTGTTACCGTCAGAGTAACGAGAATAGCAGGACGTTGCTAAGAGACTACTGTATTGTCAACGGTTCTTAAAACGTGTGCAAAATTTTTATATTTTTACTGTAAACGTAATCAGAATATCAAGTCATAGCTATAAAATTATTGTATTGTAATCAGTTATCAATACATGAGCAAAATTTCAAACAACTCGGACATCTGGAATTGGGTTAAAATTATATTGCAAAATTCCACGACATTCAACCATTTTTCTGTTGTTACTGTCAAAGTAATGAGCATAGCAGGATATAGCTATGAAATTATTGTATTGTCACCGGTTCTTAATGTGTGTGCCAAATTTCAAACAGCTCGGACATCGGGAAGTGGGTCAAAATGGAGTTTTAAAATTCCGTTACATTCATACATACATACATACATACATACATACATACATACAAGTCAAGCTAATATAAAGCGTGTAAAAAACTAATAGATCAGTGCAACAACATATACATTGTAAACAATAAATCACACTAAATTCATTGTGATTCTCCCGTTACAATTATTTTCCAATACCAATATTAAATTTTTGCACCTTTTGTAGTATGATTTATGGTTTTAGACAGAGGGAGTATGCCACTGATAGATTGCGCAAATTGTCTGAGTACAGACTGCTCGCTATTGGCAGTTTATTGTTAGCCGGCGCCGCTGAAAAATTGCTACGCCTACATCACGACTGGCTTTAATTCATGAGATTCCCAATACACGCCATATAATAATTTAATAAATTGGTTACGCCTCGACCTTTGCTGGTTGCAGCGTTCAAATACTTTTCATCCTCATTCATTGCGCAGTCGAGGCAATATTTCACAATTATTGTTTAGTCCTCGTTGCAATACTTTTTGTTTCCTATCGCAGGCTATGATATTTACATTGTACGCCTGATCGTATTTCTCGACGCTGTTTCTGTCACAAACGGCATTACCATCCCATACCATTAGGACAGAACACCACTGTCTGTTACTGTCTTTAAAAATACTATCAATATCATCGTAGGTCCGAATCACAGCACAGCATAATAGGGTTTACGTAGGATTTACGGAAATTGTACGAGTGATACCGCACAGATTAGAATATGTAAGGTTGCTGTTAAATGGAAAAAAAAAATGTTCCCCATTACACTTTGAATCACTTACATCAACCGGTTGTATATCGCACGTAACTGACAAAATTAGCAATTTTTTCTCTTAGTTAAGATTTAATCACTGAACAATAGGCGTTGACTACGAACTAGTCAGGAATGCACCATCCTGCTTTAACTTGCTTCTATCTACCATGTCTTTTCTTGCTTATGTAAATTTCTACATTTAATACAACCTTCCTAAAAAAGCGTCACCAAATGTATTTCGCCTATCCGATAAAATAAGCAACCTGCAATACAGCGCGTTCTAAAAATAATGCACATTCCATTTTTAAACCTGGCAAAATAGTCAATAACTAAGAATTATTTTGCATACCTGAAGTTGTCATTATATTCTTACAAAAGATTTCTATCTCATTTACTACTTTAGTTGCTAATCGATGGCACACAAACAGAGTAATGGTGTTAAACGCGCTATTGTCCCTAACTGAAGGGAATTTCTTGTATTATCTCCTCTGAATATACACGACCGATTATGTGAGTTTTTAAGTGTCCAGTTTTTAGCTTTACAGTTTTTTCTGAGTCACTTGACAATTTCTATTTAATCTTTCCTGTTCAGTGATTAGATCTTAACTAAGAGAAATATTTGTTAATTTTGCCAGTTACTTGCGATCTATAGCCGGTTGATGTAAGTCTTAATCTTTGACTAGAAAACCAACTGAAAAATTCGTTTTCTAATTTATTTTATTTTTCCCTTCTAGTTTTTAAGATTTCCTTAAATTTTCCCACATAAATATCTCCTCTATCAATATTTATCAATTACTGATTAATCATGACTCCAGTTTCGAGAAGCATCTTACCAGAATACAATGACAATATAGCTAGAAAGAATTTACACTTGTGAAGCGTTAAAGCTGTCATTTAAATCTTCATCACCACGGGAAGACAGGACTTCTACTGTGCAGATTGGAAATGCGTTCTTCAGTTCGTAGTTATCACCAGCGGTACTTCCATACTTTCTGCTGTAGTTTCAGGTGGCTATGATGGAGGTAATACTTTATTTGCAAAAACGTTACTTATTTCAATAATCAATTTGGAATCAGATCAGTGTTTATCCGCAGATTTTGTTTAAACTCCTGTGGTGAGATCATCTTGCTCTTAGACTGTTACATTAACCGACTGCAGTCTTTTACTTAGATCCTTCATTTCAGGAGAATGTCTCCTGCTTTGAACCACTGTTAGTCTCTATTCCGTGGGAACCAGAAAAATTGCAAATTTTCATTTGCCTAAAACCACTTTAACTTCTTTTCGAATAAGATGTTAATGCTATCTAAATTAAGGATCTGGGATTTAAAATTAAGGTTTAGAGAATATACAGCAAATTCTCTTATTGATTTGTTTTGCTTTTATGATTCTATAGTCAAAATGGAAAGAAAATTGAACCCTTATAATTTAGTAGTATCACACCTTTTCACTGTCATAAAATGTCCTACCTCCCCATTACAAAAAGATACATGAAAATAGATTTCGAATAGCCGTACAATGAGATTTCCTTTAGCAAGTATTAAAAACAGCAGTCAATGTTGCTTCGGAATATTTCTACATAATATCTTATTTTTTGTAATGTGAACTCTCGAAGTAGTATTTAAGGTGTCATTCCCTCTAATGTAACTATCGTATGGCTTGAAAAATCTAATAAGATTCGATATGGTGATAGCAAGTCCATATTACTATATTACCAACAAGCTTAATTTTGCGATTCTAAAATATGACTTGAGACTATGGAGTTTTGATATGAGTGTTCCCGTAGTTCAGTGGTTAGGGCGCCCACGTAGAGAGTTTAGAGCCTTCGGTTCTAATCTCGATGAAGCTTGTAATATCTGAGGGCAGTTAAATTAGCCAACACCTCCACCATAGATTATCTATGGTCACGTGGAGTGCTCTATGAACTCACATTATACTGTAGATTCAATCAGGAACGCACGACCACTTAACTTCTGTCAGCAAATCATAAGGCCACACAAATTTACTTTGCACGTTTAAATAACGCAAAGCAAGCTAAAGCGCTTTAATGAATTATTTAAGTATATAACTAAAGGGAACCACATTTGAAGCAACCTAAGAAATTCATTTCCGACACGCACTTGGCCAGTTTGTGTTTTAATTTATGTGTATGGTTGCTGAGTTTACGCTTCGCACCAATCTGTCGAGCACTGTTGAATCTGTGTGATGAGTATAAATACCTGGCAAATACAAGTTATTATTTTATAAGAGTTAGGCATTCCATCGTGAATAGTAGAGTCATGTAGTTGTGTTTAAGTTGTTTATAACCGCTGAATTACGATCTGCTGACAAGGTTTCGATTTGCTGCGTACTTCCCCTCGGTTTCGCCTCCGTCCGCAGTTTAACGTGGGATCCGAACAACGGAGTCCTAGCGTAGTGATTAGAACAAAGCATAGTACGTAAGACAGCCGGCTTATAAGTACACAAGAGAACGTACTTCTGAATTTTGTTCTTCAAGAAATGTTTCAATCAGCTTATTTTTTACATCTGGTTCTATTCGTTTGGTCTCGAAATAACATTTTTTGATGATTACGATCTTACCTATTCTCGCGAGGAGGCTCAGCAAACTACCCGCTACTAACTACAAGGAGACCTATAAACTCTGTATTCCTGCCAGTTGCTTCCCCCACCAATTACTGACAGGTCCTCACAGATCTCTTCTACTGATAAGAGCCGGTTTAGGATCACGGGATAACATGACGGTCCACTGTTTTACGAATCGAAATATTTTTTTCAAGTCAAGACACGTTCAGTGGTTTACTTTGCTAGAATGAATCCAAATAAAGAGCATTGAATTGAATTAGTTATATTGGATAGCTCCGACATTTTATAAAAAGAATTCGCATCGGCTGGTTGTAATGGTAAACTGACTGGCTATAAAATGCATCATATTATAAACAACTGAATACTAGTAATAAAATGAAAACAAACGTGAGATAAGCAAAAATTGACACTACCAAATCCTAAGCCTTTCCGCTCAGTAATAAAACTATCCGTACAGCGTTTGTGTATTGTTTCAGATTGAGAATGCAATTGCAAAATTTCCATGTTTCTCATTCAAGACGAGAATCGTAGGTTCTTGAAAATATTTTTGAAGTACATCATGCTATAGTGTTGCGAGAGGGAGAAGGGTTGATTTCCGGCGAGTTTGAGCGAAAACATAGTGCGGGGCGAGGGTGGAGAAAATCCGTACGGCGCGGCGGGCTCATGTGCCGAACTGGCGTCACTCGACTTGAGTGGATGAGAAGCGTCCCTAGCCGAGTGCCCCGCCGCCATTGAAGGCCGACGCACAAGTATTTGCAGAAGAGCAATACCATTGAGCCCGCCCTAGTTGGCTGGAGGGCCGCGGGCAGTGCACGCCGCCCATCGATTTGCTGCCAGTTAAAACGCGACGGTCGTGTTCCGCAGCCATCGGCCATAACCGGGGCTTGTAGAGCCCGCGCTATAAACAAGGCCTCGGCAGTGTTTGCGGAGGTGTAAGGGCGCGCTGACAGGTGCGTGTACCGCCTGCCAGTGCTGCTTCCGCCCTTTTGTCAGCGGCGACAAACAAACGCCTCCCGGACGTCACCACCGCCAGTGTCGTTTGTCATTATTCACAATGCGAACCGAGCGGCAGTCGAAAACATCACGGCCGATGTGCCAGGAGAACTGGCCCAGTATTTAAAATGGATTTACTTTAGGCGAGCAATATGTGTCTTCTGCCCTAAGTCTTCGTTCGTCAACAGTTGCAAGCAGGAGATACACGTTACATCTTCTCGCCTGTTTGGATGTGGTAAACATCTTTGCTGGAGGTTGTTGTTTCCAGTTAAAGTATAGGCGAAAAAGGGTAGGGGAGGGAATGTAGAGCAGCTGAAGCTGACGTACGGACGGAATGCATATGGTAAATTTACCTAAACTGCTGGTGCTCTCTCTGTCTAGGATACCAGTAGTTTTAGAAAGAAGTTCTGACGTTGCATGCGTTATGGTGAATACCAAATGAGTGTACCTCACAATCTGACCTACATTTTCTCTAGGTTTCTCCTTTGCATAATCCAAGTATGGACTAACTGAAATAGAATGCGCTAAAATAATCAATGGTACAAATATTTTAGTAGATGAGGTATTCGACAGAACAAGCTAGTTTAAAATCAGTTACGCGTTCTAGATGATAGTGCATTCGTTTTTTGCTAAATTATTTTTTTCTTATAGTGATAACGAGGTTGTAAAATTATAATTTATATCTTATTCGTATGTACTTATGATTCTTCTGAATCTAAAATCAAATCGTAGTTTAACATACATAGTCTCATGTTTTAATTTCATTCGACGTGAACTTCCTAACTGTCTTCACGCAGATTGCATAGACGAATACCTACAGTAACTTTCGATGAAACACGTCACACAATTAATTCAAGGATTACTAACCAATTTTATTGTCGTGCTGGTCACATAAAATTGATTAATTTACCTATCAGTTGTCATTTTTTGTCATATAATTTACAAAAATTTTAAAATATTTACTAACTATAAATTAATGTGAACCCAGATAAGATATTATACACCAAAGTGATTTTTTTTTAAGTGTAACTATTAATTTTAAATTGTGTTTCAATTCATACATATTAATTAAAGAAAAACATATGTATTAATGATCCGTTAACTATTTAATATCAGTTGAACAAATCGGTTTCGCATTTATTGCATTCCACATGAAAATAAACAATGAATTACCACTTCTTGTTGGGTACTGTAAAAATATTTTTTTTCTTTCTAAATCATACTTGATAATTCGGGATATTCGGAAACGGTGTTACGTATAAGGATTTAAACATTCACAGAAAAATCGTTGCAAGATGAACTCTTATTGATGAGTTACTGACATGAAAAAATTTGGACATAAAAAGAGTGATGCACTACTTACAATAAACGCTATTTCTTTATAAATCCTATATTAATTAAAAATGGTTCTGATGGACTAA
Organism: Vandiemenella viatica; assembly: GCA_031002005.1. NCBI lineage: Eukaryota > Metazoa > Arthropoda > Insecta > Orthoptera > Morabidae > Vandiemenella > Vandiemenella viatica. The sequence goes on from JARYHS010013630.1 coordinate 295,870,312, forward strand.
GCAAGAATACGTAAAAACAAGTTTGTAATAATTTCAGGGAATAGAAGAGGAAAACTGTATACTTCACTGTGAGATTATGGAATAGCTCAGTTTTATTAAATCCTCAAGGTAATAACGTAAGATGATTTCTCGAAATGTGAGAAAATTCACTGGTGAATCTCCCTTATGAAATAGATGCATTGTACAGCAAACCTCTGTATCTCTGGAAGCAATCAAATTAGGTTTGATTTTATAGATAGTTTCACGACATTTGCGTCGTCGTTTAACGCAAACAGATTCCACATACGCGCTCGGCTGGCCCTGGTCGCTGAAACACACTAATGGTGTGTGGCTCATGAAACCAAGTTAGTTTGTTCGGGAACCAGCAATAAACGGAATTTCGATCATTCGGTTCAGGGTATGACAGTTTGTGAGGTCGTTAGATAGTGTATTAAATTCCTGAGTTAAATATCGAACCTCGGTGTATATGGATTGAGGACATGGAACACAGCACTACTAATGGAGATTTGTCCGTCGGATGGAAAGTTTACACTTGGCGGCCCTGCTGGTGTCTTTTGGCAAATCAGCTTGGGCAGGTGGCCCGGACTACACTGAGCACAAATACCATCACATATAGTAACACTTACGAACATTTCGAAAGGAAACGGGAAAAGAGCACCATCTTCTGGGGTTTCGTAACCCCCTGAGCCTGGATTTCGAGCATGTCACACATTTATCATTAGTTTTTACACAAAGTGATAATCCTTAATATTCTCCTCGATAATTTTACAATGTCTCTGCGATCATATTATAAAATTAGTTAACTTATATTAACAAACAGAAGACAATTTAAAGCCGTAACCCATCCTAGACACTAAAATCAGTTTTGGTTCTGCGCAATAACTGGGTTTTCACATGGTTCAGTAATATGAAACATGAAATTTCTTCCAGGTCCTCTGAGTATTTTTATATAGGTATCACTATGAATTTAGTGTGCTCTCTAAAACCTCTGACGCTTTAATCTATCTATATCTATAAAACGAAAACCGGAAATATTGGTCGTATAAAAACACGGAAACTACGGGGTAGATTTCTATGGAGTTTTCACCGTTTTAAAGCTTAGAATCTTAATTCACTTGTCTGGATTGTCTTATGTTTCAACGTTAAATAATGTAGGAGTATTAAATGAAATTCTGAACGTATGGCGAGAAATTCCACAGGAGGAATCACTAGATGTCGCATACTCCGCACTAAACACACAACATTTAATTAGGTAAAGCAATAAGATAACTTATAGTAATAACTATTTTGCACACTAAACAAAACTTTAAGTATTCTTTCTTTTAATTTGACATATTCAATTTTTATAAGCCATAGCTTGAAGTATTATTTCCTTTAATTCGGAATATCAATTTTTAAACGACATAGATAGCCGAAAAAACAACAGAGATTTTCTTTAAGCACGATCTCTGGACAATATCTCTAGCCTTCAGCATTAGTCTTCTGTTTACGATAATATTATTCCGGATTCACTTTTGATATTTTTCGAGCCACATATATATCCACAAGTATATCCATTCACTTCGCAATTGAATCAAATGTGAGTTTTTAACATAATCTAGGGTTGTTCAGTAATGTAGTAATGAAATTTCGTAGCCAAATTATCGAAGCTTGATATACATGAATCTTTTCGGACGAATGAAAATAGTATACGTGCAAATAAACTTCAGCCCACCAGTTTCTTGGTAGGGGGCGGGTGAATGTAAGTTTGCTTTAATTCCGAAAAAGTTGGCGCGTATTTTATGAAACTTTGTACAAATGTTTTTCATTGCGTGAATATAAATAGGGTACGGTTAAATCTACGCCAACTATACCGGGCAACGCCGGGAACTCCGCTAGTTTCTAAATATGACAAAGAGTACACCACCGACTGAGAAGTTACGCTTTTCTACAGTAAAATAAAATGAGCGTTGTGGAGTATATTCAAGAAGTAAAACCATTCTCATAGGGTCAGTATAATTTGGTAACTGTACAGTCGTATGCCACATTACTGATACGACGTGCTGCGAATAACTATCGAAAGTATCTTAAACTATCCTCGATAATTGTGAGAGTGTCATTTTATTGAGCTTTAAATCCTCAACGTAGTATTATTGGGTCGTAATCATTCTAGGTTCCAAGGGAATAGGAAGCCAGAGGAGTAAACAAGTAATAAAGTTATGGAAATGAGAGGCTGTAAAAGTTTGTTACCCCAACCGATGGATTTGAATAACAGCTTCTTCTTTATGTGAAGAGATAGCAATATCAGCAAACATAACAGTTATGTATTGTTTTCAAAGACCAGATAAGAATACTAAGAAAACTATTTTACAGGCTGTAGTGATTTATCGACAACTTTCTATAGAAAATGATAGTACATATTGTAGTGATGAAGGTTATAGAAAATTCAGAGCAGGTATTGAGTAAGTAACTGAAGCATAAGTGGTGCCCAATTTCAAGAGAATTCAACTCTCCCCTCAGATGTCATGTATCTAATACTTAGTTTCGAATGCTACCAACGTTATCAGAAATCATAAAATTTTAAAACAGAAATAATTTTAAATTGATTAAAAGCAACAGAGACCGCAATGACTTTCATTTTTAGAATTAAATATGTTTAAAGCAGTACTTTTCTTGGTGGAGAGGGTTTTGAAACAAATGGATAGAACAAAAATTTTGTGAGAATTTTCTGAGTTACTCGATAAAGCACTTTAAGAGGGATTCAGTCGTTAAAAGTCTTACCACTTTAAAAATAAGTGACTTTAGGTAAAAATAAAAAGCAGTTCACTATGAGATAGCGAGGACGGGATAAACATCCAACATCAGACACACTGCATGCAATCTCATGAATTAATGCCATTCTTAAGATAAATTACAATTAATGCGAATAACTTTTAACTATGAAAAAATTTAAAATGACAAACACATTTTTGTATTAAATACGAATTTTTAAGTACTGCATATAGAAGTTAAATCACGGTCTTAAGTTACTTCTGGGGAGTGGATTACAAAGATGAACACATCAACACTCTAAAAATTCCTTAAATTTTGTTTTTATTCCTTCGTCACAAGGTACCGTGAAACACATATTGGAGACACACTGCATGCAATCTCATGAATTAATGCCATTCTTAAGATAAATTACAATTAATGCGAATAACTTTTAACTATGAAAAAATTAAAAATGACAAACACATTTTTGTATAAATACGAATTTTTAAGTACTGCATATAGAAGTTAAATCACGGTCTTAAGTTACTTCTGGGGAGTGGATTACAAAGATGAACACATCAACACTCTAAAAATTCCTTAAATTTTGTTTTTATTCCTTCGTCACAAGGTACCGTGAAACACATATTGGATTAAAATAAAAAATAGAGGGCATTAAAGTGTAAGTTTTCCCTTAAGAACTACATGGAAACAAAACTTTTCAAACAAAATCCTCACGGGTGTACAGCCGGATAGTGGTGTAAAAACACGACGTTTCGACAGCTGACAGCTCAGTCGAGGCAGAGACAGTCAGCTGAGGACAACCACAAGAAACCTGATGAAGACAGCAGAGTCAGCTGTCGAAACGTCGAGTTTTTACAACACCATCCAGCTGGACACCCGAGAAGATATTGTTGCATCGATACGCCGGGAAAGTCTCCACCCACAGAAAACTTTTCAATATTCCACGGACGCAATCATTTCAGAATATTCTCTAAACTGCTAAATATTGAAGCCATCTGTAAATGTAAGAAATTGCTGATAGACTTCAATTCTTGAGAATTTAAATAAATAACATTACAGCCAAAAGTATGAATCCAATGGTAGGGCTATTTCAATCTACTCAAGCATAATATAGTTACTTACTCAGATAGACGGGAATAGAACTTCTTGACATTATTTTATTTAAATTTTAATTCTGGTTTCTCTTATTTAGTTACAAAAATTTAAACTCGCTGTTACGATCTAGACCAGAGCTGGCCAACCTCAGGCCGAGGTCCACGACGTGACCCGACAGGGCATATCAATTTGCCCGCCAACAGCAACGGTCTGGATTATGCTAGCTCAAAAACTTATGAAAATGACTCATTGATGATTTTTACTTTTCGATTATAACTAAGAATGGATTGCTTTTACTTTTAGATTTTAATTAAACTGTGTTACTTATATCTTTATTATATATATATTGTAATTAAAGGAAAGTATTAGGTGGCTCGTAGGCTAACTAAGAATTGAAATTGTGGCTCGCATGCTAACTTAGAACTGAAATTGTGGCCCATATCCAGGATTAGTTGGGCACCCTTGATCTAGACCATTATGGAACTCCGAAAAAAAATCTGGAAACGTAACTGTAAGGTCAGACTAATACCATCACTTCACGAAACGGTGAATATGCAGATAACACAGTTATCCTTTAAATTTGGCAAAATATTAGCATCACATTCATGATTCAGTTTTATCTATCACATTCAGTTCAATTTGCAACATAAACTGCGTTTTTTTAAAAGTAATAACAGGCAAATTTTCTTCTGTTCTAGCCAGTTAGATAAGATTTCAGCATGTTGATCTAATTTAAACATGTGCTAGACAGTTCGTTTGCGCCTTGGCGAGCTGAGGATATTTGCTGGGTGACAGTTGGCCGTATTTTCGTCACGGTAAAGGCTGGTCGGACGGCGAGTAATTGCGAGACAGCAGAGAAGAGCCAACCGGCGAATGGCTCCCCCGGCAGTGCTTGCTGCACGGTGCCACAGACCCGCCACCACCCGTGACGTCACAAATCGCCCCGGCCCACCCCCGAGGGGCTCCATCCTCCCCCTTCTGCACGTACCACGTGTCACGCTCCTGCTCTTAAAAACAGACAGGTCACGCTACCGGTTCGTCCGCAGAGATTTACCACTTCCCACTGTGGCCAGAACGCTTTGCTGGGCTCAATGCACTAATATTTACCGTGTGTTGCTTCACAAACAAATCACCAGTTAATGTTTAGTTTTGTTTCATACTGGAACTATTCATTATTATTAATCTAAATTTAGGTATCGATATTTAAAAGAATATTTAATTTCTGCGAGATTTTCCACAAATGTTTTTTGCTCAGTATCTATGGCTGTTTCAGCTACACGTCTTTTTCTCTTTTTTTTTTCTTTTTGAATACATTAATTACAGTAACGAACTTTCAGCATACATAACTATGATTATGTCTTACAAACTGAGATTAAGGGCTTTTAAATAGGTCTATTTTTCACTCTTTTGATTAGTAACACCAATTTTATATATATATATATATTACACGAAAGTAGCCTCTGAAATGTTATTAATAGAAGGTAATTATGCAAAATGCTTTCTTGACTGAGGAAAAAAATGAAATTATTGCATTTGTGATATGAAAATGAGCGGCCTGGTCGTTAAGGCGTGTGAGTGATGGTGAAAAGGTTGCCGATACTGATCCCTACTTCGGCAGGCCTTTAACCCGACCTCCATCACTGGCACAGTTTGCTGTGTAATGTGATGTACGCCAGAAAGCTTCGATGATTCGGGTTTCATTTTTTTTTTTTTAACGGCCTCCTTCTCCCCCTTAAAGACGTTCTATCGCTCTCCATTGCAGCCTTCTTCGGCTTGGTTTCGCCGCCATTTATAACTTAAGCAATTTTTCGACTTTTTCCACGCTTTACTCGCATTCTCGTGTATTTCACCTCTAATTCTTTAATTATTCCTCTAATAAAATACGTAAAACTGTAGGTTCCCTTGTCCAGAAGAATTACCAGGTTAGGTAAGGATGAAAGTACCGGTAACTGTGCTTCCAATACCAGCCTTATTTTTTTTTATGTGAAAACTGTTCTTCTGTGCCACTGGTTTCTAATGACCAGTAATTGGTCTCACACTGGAAACTTAGGGTGGTGCATGAAATATTTTGCATCTGATATTTGATAAGCAGAGTCAAAGTGTGCCTACGATAATGTTGCTGGTGATTTAGCCATCAACCGAGGACATTTAATTAGAGGGTCCATAATGTCGTTCGGAAGATTATTTTTGAATAGGCCGACATCAGGCTCTACCCCATTTTCTTCCAACTCTGATGCGCAACACAGATAGTATACTAAAAAAACATAGTAATTACTGTAATATACTCTTACGACAACAACTAACAGAAGGAACCATACTGGGGAAAATACTTGGAAACCCTGTTGATTCTTGGCTGTCCGGGTGGCGCCGCGTCATGTTCATCGTAGCCGACGTTTCGACCCTCATTCTGGGGTCTTCTTCCAGGGCAGAAGACCCCAGAATGAGGGTCGAAACGTCGGCTACGATGAACATGACGCGGCGCCACCCGGACAGCCAAGAATCAACTGACTCTGACCGCGGAAGCCTACGATTACACTTGGAAACCCTCTTATTCAACACTTCACGTAGGAATTGCTGTAAAAAGGCAGCAACTATAATGGTAATCGACGATGTGTTATAGTACAATCTAATCTGACACAGTGACTTTGAAAACGAACGTAATAATTATCATGAAGCTTAACGGTTACATTCACAGTACGTACAGTGTAAACAGCAGAAACTGACTGGAGAATTTCTTGGAGCCTAATATTTTACAGTAATTAATTTTAAAGGCTCATAATCTGGAAATAATCCGCCAGAATGATGGTACGCGTTAAAGCATACCAAACTTGATCAAGGAGTTACAACGGAACCGGGTTCAAATCTCGTATCCTGAGAGCGGGCCGTCAGGATTCGGTTTTTAGGAGGTTTCCTGCAATCACCAAAGTGAATGCTGAGATAGTCTCCTACTTCCACTTTTACAAACAAGAACCCAAGTTACACATTTCTCTCACAAATGGCAACACTTAGGTCCTCCCATTAGAGTATGACCACCAGTCAATCTTTGAAGTCGGCGTGGTGATTAAATCCTTAAGAGTTCATGAGATTTCCGTGACTCTAAATATTTGTGATTCGAATTAGCTAGATAAAAATATCTGTGTATATAATTTCATCTTTGTAACCTACCCTCAATAGAACTGGGAGGTGCAAAAGATCCACGTTAATTCTCTCAGCTCCCCCTCCCATCTTCTGTTTCTGATTACGTTTTTTTTTCTGATGTTTTATAAATTCTCATAGACGAATTAACTGACAGTGTCAAATTTGTGGCTCAAAACAATACATTTCACAAATAACTCAAACTTCAAGTTTTACGACTACACCTGAAGATGCTGGCGGAGTTTAATGTCGCCGAAATATTGTGTGTAAATAATAGTATTACTCGGTTGATTTCTCGAGAAACATTCAAAGCCAAGAAAAACTGCGTTCATTTATTACAAATAACATGGTTGTTGGAACGCCACAAAACCAAACACCGACAGACAGCACTCAGATCACAGGTTGCGGGGCTACTCCTTACCCTGGTTAAACCTGGCAGCTGTCAAAAACGAAGTAGTGTAAATAGAAAGTGCTTGAAGACCGACTGGAAAAAATTCAGGTTTCTAAACTTTCACAAAGGCGCGACATCTTTCATTCAATTAGTCCCACTCCACAATATAGCCTAAGCTGTAGTTAACATCTCCAATTAGAATCGTAAAAAGTGTTGCTACTGTCTATTTTACTCATAAATTCGTGTTCTAATTTCTGAACTCCTCTTAGTAAAAAGGAAAGAAACCTTATGTTTCTCAAATAAATTATTTTTCTGTGTTTCATCATAATCAAGATGCTTCTGCTGTCAGACGTATATCTGAAGTTCTCTAAATTGTTCGTTTTCTTTATCTCAGTGACAGTGCAGTCTCTGACAACGAGCAGAGGATGTTGGCAGCACTGAAATATTGACACACGGCACGGGGCGCTCCGGCTGTCAGCAAACACGGTTAATAACGAACTGTCGACCAACAGCCAACCCAGAAACGATAACTTCCCGACCCGAATAGGCAAAAGCGATCACTGAGCATTCCATACATTTTTACCATACATTTTTCCGTCAAGGTTAGGAGGCGAATTAAGTAAGGCTCGTGCAGTTTATGGCTGTTTCTACTGAAAGAATCGCTCTGTAACCAATGTACCAAAGTGGTTATGTTATTTAAAACAACTAAAATGTAATTATTTCAAAAGTGTGGTTTCGAATTTGTTTAAATTCAGCTACTGAAGTCTGCGGACACCTACTAACACAGTACGCACTAAGTTCTACAAGTACACCGAGCAAAGCATTCAAATAGCATTTTAGCCCAAAAAAAAAAAAAAAAAAAAAAAAAAAAAAAAAAAAAAAAAAATCTTTGAAAATATTACCGCTGATGAAGGAAATTTATCTAACATTGGCTACACTCAGTTTACACATGCACAGTTCTCCGAAATTTCACTCTACATATCTAGAGAACAAGTTTACGTGGATAAACGTTTATTTGCCTCACCACTAATCTTCATTAGAATACCTGTGCGGATAAAATAAAGAAATATACCTGTAAAACGTAAATCCTCTCTTGTGTTGGCGAATAGAGTTTTTCTCCAGTACACTTTAACGTTACTGACTGTCCTAAAATAATTTTGATAGTGTTTATTTGTTCCAGTTCCTGCATTTATATGCTGATGCGTCTGCGAATACATTCGGTACCTTACGTTAGTACACGTCTTCAATTTGAGACTACGTTTCGATGGTGCCGCTACAAAAACAGAACAATGTTTTCTTGACTCCACGTGGCTTGATGTCAAAGCAATAGCATTGACCTACCATTTCCTTTAAATCATGCCTACAACAGATGCAGAATAGCATGAACAACAGATATTTGTTTCCTATTGCCAGTTAACGGTAGATAATGAGTATTTCTTTTTGGAGATAGGGGGACAGAAAAGTGATATCTGTAAAATATTACACAAACTATTTGATGAAAAAGCAACTGGGTGGAACTCACTACTTCGTTCGCGTTTGTCAAGAATTTTGAAGGTTATTATGTTTTTGCACTGAGTCTTAAATACTTCCGGGGGAAAAATTAGCCTGCCAAATCAGCAACACCCCAGTGAAAGTCCCGTAAAAATCGGTTCACTCACTAAACATGTTTCACATAAACTATTTATATTTGTTAATAACTGAAAAAGATGAAAACGTGTCGTATTCTAGAACTTTATTCCAGAACTTTCTAGAACATTTCAGTACAATCAATAACATTCTACTACACTCCTGAAGATTACAAACATTTTTAGAACCCTTTGATCGAAATAAGAAAATGCCCTCGGCAGACCACTTTCAACCATCATATGTTCCTCACTCCCTCCAGGTACCGACATGAAACCCCATAGTGCACGATGGAAGATTCGCTGCTACTATCACACACAGAAACACCAATGGTCTGGGCTACGTAGTTACGGCTGCAAAGTAAAATATAGGGACACACACGTCTTTGGTCGAAATACGAAAATGATTTAGGTCGACTACTTTTAACCGCCGTATTTCCCACACCTCCGACATGTAAACACCATAGTGCACGATACGAGAATGCAGGCTATTAGCACACGCTGGGTTTGTGTGGCTGCGAAGAAAAATTTAGGGGCACACAAGTATTTGATCGAAATATGAAAATACCCGAGGGTGACCACTTTCAACCACCATATCTCCGAAACCCTCTCAGCTACCAACATGCAACAATCATGTTTTACAATGGGAAAATCGATGTTAATACCACAGACAAACAGCAGTGGTATGCGTCTGGTACTTGTGGCTGCAAAGTGAAATACGCGAAAAAACACTTCTGTGGTCGAAACATGAAATTGCCCCAGATCGACCAGTTTCAACCATCATATCTCCCGCATCCCCACTGCTATCGACATGCAACCAACGTAGTGCACGATAGGAGACCGAGGCTGCTACCACATAAACGCTAGGTCGTGGTGGCTGCAGAATGAAATATAGGGACACAAATGTCTATTTTTATAAATATTCTAGCGTACCCAGCGCTGCCCGGTCTAATTGGCATTAATTTTCCCGTAAACTATTTTTATATTTCCGATGTGAATCATGTGTATCAAGTTTCATTGATTGGCACCAGCCCTTTCTATAAGCGGTGCATTGGATGCCATGATACAGAATGTCAGTTTTCATTTTGGTTCAGGCTGCATTTCAAACTAATGTCATCTGTTATAGTTGCCGCTCGGTAATCAGAACATGTAGCATTCGCGCATTAAAATATACACATGTATATATCTGTATGTTGAATATATCTGTTTGTTCAAGCATCATGCATAAAATACAATTTTTAATAGGTTTTCACAACTTGAAAGCTTAGGGTCCAAGTCAAAATCTGACGTATATGTTGAGACATTAGGACACATTAATTTATGAATAATCTGGCATTATTTGAAAATGCTTAATCTGTTTTGACTGGATTTAAAACTGTGGGTTTCTATAAAGAATAATGGAATAAATAGTGGTTGGTGTAAAGGGGGAATGGGGTTAGGTTTCTGTCAACAAAATGTAGACACTTTTTTTTTTTTAATATACATGTGTAAAGTTTCTTCAAAATAGGATAGAGACTATAACCTTGTATAAAGAACATTGACAAAAATTGAGGGGGATGTAAAGGACGAGAGTAGTTGGGTTTTTGTAAAAATAATGTGGATAACATTTTTCTCTTTGTTTTTAAATACATGTGTGCAAAGTTCCATGAAAATTGGATAAAAACTGTAGCTTTTTACAAAGAACATTTACAAAAATAGAATGGGATATAGGGGTGAAGGGTTTGGTTCTTATATACAAAAAGATGACAATATAAGTATACGTGTGCAGTGTTCTTTCGAAATCTGGTGATAAAAATGCAGGTTTCTGTAAAGAACATTTGACGCTAAGAGGGGCGGGGGTTAAAGGGGGAGAAGGGTTGGGCTTCTTCAAACCAAACGTCGAGAGCATATTTCCGTTTGTATTTAAGTACACATATGAAAAGCTTCTTAAAAATCTGAAAGAAACTGTAGCTTTGTGCAAAGAACATTGACAAAAATTAAGAGGGTGAAAAGGGGGAGAGTAGTTTTGTCTACAGTATTTTTTCTATGTTTAAAATATATGTGTGCAATGTTCCATCAAAACTGGATAAAAAAATATGTTTTTGTATAAAAATTGACAGTTTTAAAGGAATGGACGGGATGCTTATTGGATTTTCTTTTTTTGGAAACCACCTCCATAAAGAAATAGACATATGCACCAACTTTCATTTCAACTGTAGCTTTGTATGAAGAGCACTGACAAAAATTAAGGGCATGGATAGGGGGAGAGAGAGGACTGGGGTTTGCAAACCAAATGTTGACAGTATTTTACTCTTAATTTTAACGTACACATGTAAAAAGTTCCGTGAAAATCAGAAAAAAATTAATGGTTGTAAAGGGGGAGAAGCGTTAGGTTTTGGATTTTTTTTGAAAAGATACATCTATGTGCCTACTTTCATGGTAATCGGTCAGACGGTGTCAACGTCTAATAATATCGGATATATATACATATATCAGCATCGATTTTTATATATTATAACTTTTTTTTGCAAATGACTTGTTTGGCCAGGAATTTTTCAGCGGAAATGTTCAGCCTCCTGGAGGCAGAATTTTACTGAATACATTTTTCGTCTCTTTCATGGTCACTACAGTAAGTTTTGAAACAGGTATATTGTAGGAGTATTTTCTTTGTAAAACAAATAATCTGTGTAACTGTGAGGCGGAGATTGGAATATCCCAGCATTCGGCTTGGTGATTATAGCACAATCAGGACGGCCGGTACGCGGGTACGACTCGAACCTAGTTTCTTTGTGCCTGCCCGATTCTGTGTGGTGACGTCCTAACGCGAGCAGCCATATTGGCGAGTCAGTAATATTAATGATATAATATAAAAGAGTGTGAACGCTTGTATCGCCTTCAGTAATATCAGTTAGTTATTCACATGGATTTCCACAGTTACATCAACGAAATTTATGAGTATGTTGGGTTTGCCCTACCTCGATATCGATTTCACTGCATTTCTAGTCCTTACACAACAGAAAAAAGCTCGCGTAGCAAATTTAAAAGGGCATTTCTGTATAAATGGATTTCATGTAGAAGAATAATGGTTGGGCTCGTTAGTCTTTTCTAGTATTTCAAGAAATTTATACATGTTATTTAATTTGTTTCTAACCTGTTTCGTTAGACCACTTGCCACTTGTAGATGAACTGAAGGTTGAGAACAGTAGCATTTTTTAGCATTTTGTGAGAGATTTATCGTGTTACAACCCAAAACCTTTAGTTTACTTACTGTTAGCTATGTAGTTGCATCAAGTGTTCAGTTTCAACATTACTTAGAGTTGTCGAATGAACGTAATCGTCACAGATCTGCAAACACCTTAATGAAGATGAGGCGATTATAAATGGAAACAAAAACCTGGGCTCAATTACCTCAAATAACAACACAAGATTCTTATCAAACATGGTGCGAACCATAATGGTGGCATTGCACAAAGATTGAACTTGTTATGGGGACGTTACAAAACAATCGTTAACGGGTTTGCAGTTCGGTGATATTACCGTATGATTATAGCAATAGCCTCTGTACCACAAAACCATCTCACCATATTACCATAAAATTGGAATTGATGCAAATCGGTACAGTGTTAGTATCATGACAGCTTGCCGCGTGGTACCTCCAAAGAAAAATACTGACAAGTCAAAACATTATGACCTCTGCAAATGAAGAAATTGAATGCCTTCTGGTGACTTTGCGGGTACACCATGGGATTAGGAAAGTACATAAGCGAAGCAGAGACGCATGGGGAGTCATTCTAGTGACAACACGTATAGTAACTAGGGAGATCCACAGACATGTTACTTTGACAAAAGTTAAAATCTTTTTACCCGACCCCTGAGAACAAGAATCCCTGAAACGGCTAGACTGGTCGGCTGTTCGTGTGCTACTGTACTGAGCATCTATGAAAAGTTTTTGAAAGACAGTGAAACCACGAGTAGACAACAATGGGGTGGACATCCACGCTTCATCACAGAACGTGGATCTTGCCCGTTCTGTAAAGCAGAATGGGAGCAACTGAGGCTGATCTGACGGCCGAATGCTGGTGTAGGCACAAGTGTTCCAGGACACACCGTCTAGCGCACATTGCACAATATGGTGCTCTGTTGCATACGGCCTCTACGATTTGAAATGTTTGTCCAGTTAAATCGTCAATTACTATGCAGCGTCGACGAGGCGAAAGCCAGAAACAAATTCTAATAACATTATCAGATATAACAAATGTGAGCGGTCCGGTGGCTCAGTGGTCCATTCGCTTTTAAACATTCGCTGCTCAGGCCCCCGATTCAAATCCCTGCGGTTGCAGGGGTTTTTAAGAGTTGTGTTTGATCAGACTAGCTATGCCAGGTCGTTATGTGGTTCGGCTTCCACGTTAAACTGTAGGCCTAAGAGGAAAGGAACTGCCCGTCCTACTTCTGATACAATGGCTTAGTATGTCTCCTTCCGGAGGATCCAACCAACCTTCGCGTTGTGGACCAAGTTAGTTTTTTAGAACAAATGTGGGAAGCTATCGCGCGCAAGTTCCACACCCATAAACCACCGGTTCGTAATTTTAGGGAATTGCGTGACTAGTGCATAGGCGTCTGGTGCCAGATATTTCCGGATGCCTACCAAGGACTTTTCGAATCCATGCCAAACAAAATTTCTGCCGTACTGGGTTCCAAACGTGGACCAAAACGCTATCAAGCAGGTATTAGTAATGTTTTGGCTCATCGACGTATGTTTCACACAAATGAGACCTCAGACATCTACATCTACATATATACTCTGCAATTCACAAAATTGTGGGTGGCAGAGGGTGCTCAGCACCAAAGCTAATCTCTTTGATGTGACCTGCATATTCGATTAATCATAACTGGACTTATCTTCGACAAACTGTATGTGCTACACAATCTGCAACAGTAGCACGTCAGAATCTAGATGGAAAAGTTAATGTGTCATATTCCAGTGCAAATTTCGAATGAATCTCTCGCGCCTGAGAGCTGATATCGAATAAAACTTCCACATTGGAGAGCAGGCAAGAATGGATCTTAGACACGCACCCTGCCACTACGAAAACTCTGCTTCCGTCTTCGTGCTGAGTAGCATTTCTCGGTGGCTAGTCGTAGAATTGGAAAAACGAGGTGCCATCGTGATTTATTATTACAAAAAAATACAAAACTTAGTTTACAATAACATTAATGATGCACTTTGTTTTGCTGTCTCCATTCTCCCCTTTATCATGATCAGTCTTTTGTTCCCTATTCTCCAACACTCTCACGTAATCGGGTATTTCTCCTAGCGCTACTTGGTTTTTGAGTCCCCGCCCCCCCTAAAGTCCCGCAATACATCTCACATTATTGACGTGTTCGCTAGTTGCCTTTCCCTCCACTCCTTCAAGATCGAATTTCAGTTGGTTTGTATTGGAGAGAGGGCATATTCCAGTTTCCCACAGTCAACTGCATTAAGCTTTCACTGCGGACACAGACTCACTGCTTTTAAAACTAGGTTTCTGCGTTGTCCATTCATGTTTTCAATTAATCTCAGTACCGAGATTCCAGCTTAACCGCTGTACGTTGGTCACTAGGCGGCCTCTTCCGTGAGGATCTAACATAGTGTTTGCTTCGTAATTAATTATTATTATTTTGTATTAAAATCAGTAACGAAACCTTAGGATTGCTACAAGTAGTACTATTGTTCTAAAAAAATTAGAGCCATAACTATAATTAAAACAGATGTTATAAAAAAGTTGTTTAAATTAGTTACGGTTCTAATTTTTAAAGGCTTGAAATACGAGGCGTCGTAGCTAAATGGTATGAAATACTGAATAATTCTCGGTACACTGATTTAAGGCATCGACTAAATGGAAATGCTTGCGGGGAGATTAAAGGTCGTACATAAAATAACTAGGAAAAATAATTAACTTTTTGACTGATTCTGTCGCTACATGAGCGTGCGTTCTGACGCCAAGCAATCAAGAAGTCAATTTATGTGCTGCTCGCAGCTTTGTGCCACTAGCGAGTACTTCAAAAGCGACCAGATTTCCTGGAAACGTGCTCTGGCTGCTATCAATTTTACACGAACGACAGCCATCACGTAACGAAACCGTCGATAACATACTTCCGTATCGATGAATCGACTCCGCTACAGATACTAGTTGGCACCAGAGATCAATAACTGTAAACAGGGAAGAGTTCCTTTAAGATTTTGCTTTCTTGAATTTAACGTCATTTTTAATCTGTATTAATAAAATTTATGTACGTGAATTGCAGGACTGACAGACTTTTACCACCAAAGAATTTAAATAATGAAAATGCCATATTAATCTCTCCTGGGGAGAACTTGCTGAGAAAGAGAATTGTTACTGTTCCGATTAAGTTGCCGATGAATGTTTAGCATCGAAAGTCTCACGAAACACTTAAAAATTTTAGTCCTATTTCAAAATATAAATTAGATATTCAGGAGTGAAAATTATCTACATTAATGTATGTCTGGTTTATGACTTCGGTAGTTTTCAGATATTGTCGCACCATGTGAAGTTCTATTACTATTCTAATTCGCAGATAAATTACTTCGAAGGTAGTATACAGTTGTAATCTGATTTATCAAATATTTCAAACATATAAAAGCAAATTACCTTGATAACTATTTCGAAAATTTGAGATCTTGAATCTGTAAGGCTCCTGGCAGGTCAACAGTGACGACAGATGATGGTATGTGGATTCAACACTCACAACAATCAACCGCATTTCGGTTTTGAAGTGTGTCCGATATTACACGCCAAGAACGCTTCTTTTCGCTTTTTTTAATATTTTTTTTTTTTTTTTTATTATTAACAACCGTTTCTAATAGCCACACTGTAGATGAGTCGTTAATATCGGCGTAGTGGCACTTACTATCAAATTGTTCTTCCATTCGTCGTAGTTACTTGCGATGCATTTGCAGCCTACTGCATCTGTATGTGTACGTGTCAACTTAGGCTATAATGTAAGTACGGAGACTATTCCGGCGTATGATTGCAATTACGTTTTCACGGGTGTCCCGCCGGATTGTGTTGTGACAACATGATATTTCGACGACTAGCTTCGCCATCTTCCATAGGTGTGAAAACACTAATAGTGGTCTGTTGACCGACAGATAATGCTAATGCTGTATGTGACCATTATATTTTTTTTAAACCGAACGCTTGATTTACTTAATTTTAAAAGAATTATCTATTCTATACAGATTTCACCATCAACTATAAGAAGTAATAATCCCGTAATTATCACTGATGGAACTAAATTACCGTATCAATGCAGGCGTGGAAGGGTATATATTAACGCATTTGGTTGTTCTCATTGTGTCTCTCAGAGATGCTGGTACAGCCAAACGTTTTATGCTGACACCTTCGGAAAGCGGGGGAGAATAAATTTTATTTTACAGCCCAGTGCCTGTAAATATACGGCAGCGCCTGTGCTATCACAAAACGATAAAAACATTTTATGGACAGAATAAATGTGTCGGAGCAAATAAGTGCAGGGTGAGATAATTCTTTTAAATAAATTATATCTCGCACGCAGGTATATACAGTGATTAAAAAAAATAAGCATTCATCTACACTGGTTGCCTTTTTGTTCGCATCGCTGGTGATAACGGTGCAGCAGCAATTTATACACTGCGAGGACGAACAAAACGAGAAGTGCTTTTGCCGCATCACAAAGTCCTCCTTGTATTAGAAGCATTTCTTTATTTCATGCCACTGTTCGGAATTGGCTGCCAACGCGATTTCATTCCTTTTCTCTAAAGCAGTTATTTTAAGCGAAGACCCACTTAGCGCCACTGCCGTCGTTGCAACCCCTTTGCGTCCTGTTCTCCCCCGTCTGCTGTCCCGCTGAAACGACGGCCGTAATTTATTTTGGCTTATTTGGCGCTGTAGCAAAAAGGCTGCAAAAGGGAACGTGCAGCTCGAAATATTCACTAATCTCAGTAAAAGGGGATGGCGGTGGGTGCTGATGTTCAACGCTCCTTGCTGGAATAACCCGTCTCCCTTTGCACGAGAAAGATAACGCCAAACCCATTCAGTCAGGTCACTAAGGATGCTCGTTCCAAGTTAAAAATGTGGCTGAAAATTTGGATTTTTGTACAGATTAAAAAAGTTTCTGTGAACCATTAGGAATGGAAATTTCAAGTGAGTGATATTACGCCAAAGGCTTTTACCACTGCACATTAGAAAAAAAAAAAAAAAAACTTATTTGCTTGACTTTGGGGCGTTCAAGAAATCTGATACTAAATCCAGCCACGTGGCCACTCTGGTTTACTGTCTAGAATTCGTTTCTCTTTTTGTACTTATGAACAGTTAGTTATGTACTTTTTGGGGATGGCACTTTCTTCCTTCATAAGTGGAACGACGAGCACTGTTGCTGTTGTGTAAGAGGTGACACTTGTGCAAGTTTTTCCGACACATACCGGTAACCATTCCGCGATTCCTTACCATGGTACCAAGACCTATTTCTGGACAGTATTTCTCAAATTAACAATGATGTTATTACACATTGTTTATGAAAGAAAGGAAAAATGAAATGAATAAATCTGGCAACTAAGTCAGTAAACTATTTTTAACATTAGTAAGTATTTGCACAAATTTACGTTCTCACAGCATACTTTTCATATGCTGTTGTACACTAATCAGTTGTTTGAAACTGGGGATTCAGGCCGTGATATGGTGAGCTGTGTGTTTGTGATGGGAGCCGCACAACAACAACACGAGGAGACGGCAGCGGGCCGGCGCGGCGCGCCAGCTCGCCGCTATCGATTCTCGGATTACGTCACCGCCCGTGCCACCCATCGCTCCCAGTCCCGTTTAATATCCGTCACTATCGACCAGGCTTCTTCCGTCGAATCAGCTTAGTGAACTTCGCTTTTGATTCGTTATACTTGTCATTCCTTAATTCGTATTTAGCAGATAGCATGTATACTGACCTATGATCGGCAAAGACTTCAGCATAGTATTGAAACTTAGCATCTTCTCGAAATCACAAGTCATAAACCGGTTAAATTTAACTGTTTGGTTACAGTGTCAATAGTAAAATTAATGAACAAAATGAAGGTTACTGCAGACTTACTTTATCTTACTCTAGTGTATTGTTACATTGATGATGCTAGAAGTCAGCTTTGCTATTTCCTTCGGAACCCGAGTCAAGTTGTGAAAACACTGAACTTTGAATTTTATCACGAATATCGCTTAATATTCAGAGTTCAGAAACTAAAAATTTTCCGTAGCTGACCAGAGGAGCTGTGTCAATTAATTTAAGCTGACGATGTTCCAGAACTTTCCAGAATCTTAAACGACGTGATTTATTAAGCTCCCAAGACGTAACCAACTGGTTACCACAATAAAATTATTTATACCGAGAAATAGTAAGATTCTTCGTTATCAATACACGACAAGCCCAAGAGCTATAACGTAAACTATTTTACATCTTCAGTGAACCCTGCTACATTGAATATTCAGTCTCTCTTGAACTTATTACATCATTTTCGTTGCAAGGAATGAGGATGCCAAAAAAGATTTTGGACAAGTTCACCGACAAACGTTACTATAAAAGTTAATTACGAAGTTCTATATTTCTATGATTTAAAGGAGTTGTCATGTCATAATTTATGTTTCTTCATGGATTCACTTTAATTGCACAACTCTTTTAATATCTCACATATGTAGGCTGAATTTAACTTTTTTTGTATTTCGCTAAAATTTCATAAAACACTGAATGACAAGAATACTACAGCGTAGTGAATGCTGCTGTATGATAAAGCGCAAACCAAACATAATATTGATAACCGTACCACATATCGAATACATCATTAATAACCATACCATCTAGTCTTGTAACTCGATTTTGATTACTCATGGTAATAAACATTTGGTCGATCATTCTCTACAAAGTGAGTCTACTCCCAAATTAATGCGGTGGAAACCGAATTACCTTCTACTCATTCTTCTGGAAAGATATCCCTTCCATACCCATATAGTTTCACAGATATATGAAATGCGAACGTCCTACTTTGAGGGGAATGTAAAAAAAATTGTAAAACTTGAATAATCCTATAATTAAGAATTAAAAAAAAATCTCTGTAAGAGACAAAACTTGTATTATTAATTGACACAGTATTAAGAAACTATTATTTCACAGAAACAATTGAGATCGAAGTAAAAAAAATAAATTACTTGAAATGCTTCAATATAAGTATTTGAAAATTAATTACAGCGATGAAGGATGGAATGAAAAATTCTAGAAATGAAATACCTTCAAAAGTGAATAGAGCTGGTAATTACCTATTTTTTGAGATATAAGTGACTGGTTAATCGTTTAATAGGTGTTTAGAAAAATATTGAGGAAGTAACTATGAATCAACTAATTGAAAAGTTATTTAATAAGTATGTAGAGGTAATTAGATAGAATAAATGGAAATTCGTTACAGATAGTGTGGATTTAACTCCTCGTTAAGTTCGTATTAAGAAGAAAAAGCTACTTTTTGGTTGTATGCATCGCACATTCTACACTGAATAGGTCGCATTTAGATCTCCACAGGAGCTTAATTGCTGCTTGAAGCAAATTTGTTTTCATTTGTAACTGAAGCCTGGTCTGATTTACAGTATAAGCACTCTCGGAATTTATTTCCTTTACTTGGCCGAATATAAAGATGTCCATCATTGACTACAAGAATACTAACATTTTCCAATCGGTTATGTAAAGAAAACTCTTTCTTACACTGCCTTCAGCAATACCTTTATTTTGAGCATTTTACGTTAAAAACCAATACTACATGATTTAACTGACATATTGATCCAACTTATGTTACAGAGCAACAGATAAGCGTTTTGTAATTCATAGAAAAATGATTTTATATTCGTAATTTCATCTTTCCTGTTACTATAGTGTTGTTGTAACCGAGTAAACTAATAATGGAATTTAAAGTTTGTGTTAAATACCTACAATGCTATTCAAAATATCAAAAACCTATGAGGTTTAAAAAAATCATAGTTAGAAAAAATGTTATATAACCCAACATAAATATTTCTAAGAGGATTTATGATTTTATTCAGGAAATGAAAATGATTAGTTTTTGTACTAGCCAAACTGATACTGCTATACGGATATTAAGGTAAGAATAACCCCTGACATTCGAAACACATGGAAGCCATTGAGAACAGGGTAAGCCGCCACGCCGCAGGTGAATCCCCACAGCTGCTGAACACGTTTGGCATTCGTTAATCCGGCGGTGCAAACACGCATGCCAGAACAGACAACTCTATTTGTATCTCTTCCATATGCAGTAAAACTGTCATCAACTACACGAATGAATGCCGCTACACTGAGGCAAGAATTCTCTCACAAACAGAATTAGCACTGTTGAAGCGAATTCTAGCCAGAAACGTTTATGATAACTATTTAGTAGTCCATCGTTTGACCACGACATTTCGGCGGTCACAAACTCTGCCGCCATTGTCAAGTGACTGCTGCCAACGCCGAGAAAATCTCCAGTCTTACATAACTATTTAGTAGTTAATGCCAACAATAAAAGAGCGATGCGCTAAACATCTAGTATTGAAACCTTAAAAACTAAATTTATCAGATAGAATTGCTTTATAGGCAAGTAAAATTCTTGTCAAATGAAGGAAGAAATGCTTTTAAATGAGATTCTCTTTCTGTTGTCGAAACGTTTTTCTCGTGTACTGTACTTCTGAAACCTTCCAGACAGATTTGCTTAAGAGGAAGGAAGGAGAAAGCTAATGTCTGGAAGGGTGAGAGCAAAGTGAAAAAGAAGAATTCAATTTCGAAAACGTCGATTCGCGGATTCGCGATCCAATTTTCCGGCTTTGGCTGTGCCTGCAGAGAAGCGGCAATGGTCGCCGAATGTCAAAGGTTCCTCGTCCCGCGCAACTCTCCAGCACCGTGTTGTTCCACAGCACTGCCCTGCATTTATATGAGCTGCTTATCATAACTCGAGTCACCACGATGCACTGCACAAATACTTACGCTCTTTTTATTGGTCAGTCACGTAGTTGGGCTCAACTCCTCTATCATACTACTGTTGAAGAAGCATAAACTCACGTGATATGCAACGAGTTTTTTTATATTCATATCGGACTTAAGATCAATCGTAATTAGAAGCTTATAAACAGCATTCAGGTTTGTCGCCTGCGAACTACATTACTATCAACTGACTGTACATGCATTCAGTGCTTAGGAAGAAAATCATCATTGGTTATTAGGCAACCGGAATAATTTGCAAAGATAAAAAAGTGTTACGAAATCGGGTAAGTGACATCAGTAATACTACCGTACTTACAAATAAGATTAACAAAATATACCGGATAAAGTACTTACGTAAAATATATTCCATAGAGGTAATACAGAATTTCATACGGGAAGAAACAGCTATAATGGCGTTCATCTTTATCAAATATCTGTTTTCCGGTGCAGGTGAAATGCACAAGACAGAAAGATACACTCGCACTTACGAAGCAAAAGAAATATTGACATATAGCCCTAACGCTCAACGTTTAGACTACCGCGTTCAAATTCCCGTTGGACTAGAAATTTTTAAGAATTCTATTTAATCATATGAGTTGCGTGAGTGAAATAATAACTACGTTCTGCAGATGAAAAAGTGTGAGCTGCAATCATACGATAGGAGAATGGTATGAAATTATGTATTATTTATGAAATACTTATGTTCTGAGTTACTGCTTTGGAAACAATTTGAGGTGTTATTCTGTCTGTGTACCAGTCTGACACAGTGCTGTGAATTCCACTTCAAAATTCTACTCGTTCTGTCTCTATGGAAGTGAAGTGCTATTTTTTTTTTTTTTTTTTAGGAAGTAACGATCTATTAGTATAATACGCTAGATGTAGCATGTCGCGGCATGACGTCAATCTATGACGTTGCGCTATGACGTCACGCTTTATGATGATAGTCTTGGGAATGCGCGTTATTGAATAACATTTCCAAGCATCAGTGAATAAGTTAACTCACAGAATACTGAAATAAAAGTATGTATTGCGTTAAAATCGATAAATCAATCATTAGATGCTTATATTTACGTAATATTCTTTTAGTATATAGAAGTATTCCTTAAATTCTTTGTCTATAGATGTGTAAGATGAAAGCTTTGTATTTTGAGCATCAGTGTTGAGAAAAGTTTGGTTAGAGTATTTCTTAAGATGGATCAAAATTGCAAATGGCATTTGACTGGCAGAGGACATGAATAATTTATTTTTTTTTCAAAATAATTTAAACTGTGCCCTGTTATTGAAATTATTAATTCGTTTGAACGGAAATAGTTGCCCACTGATCTCGAATTATGCACCCTACACTACAATTAATAATATAAGTTTATCAGATTTATTTTAATCTTCTTTGCTTTCACTGAGTAATATTACTGAGGCTATTATTTTCGTAATGTGTAACTATGTCAGCTATTCGAACGTTGTAATATCGGTCTGAATCACGTTGGAGATTTTTGGTTTTTTACGTTTCTTTTTTGTTGAAGGTTTTTGATCAAATTTAAGTTGTTGCGTAATCACTGTGTCTCATCAATGAATTGTCGTTTTGGTCGGAAAACTGTTGCACACGTTCTTTTTGTGATATTATTGGCTATGGTAAAATAAGAACGAGGCCCAAAGAATTGTGCTATTCGTTTGAAATTTACCTATGGTGATATCTTTTAAGAAAAAGTGTACATGAAAGCAAAATGGAGCTTACGTTAAACGTGAAGCAAAATGGAGCTTACGTTAAACGTGAAGCAACATGAAAATTACGAATTAACACAATACAAAACCGCCAATTCACTTCAAATTGTCACGTCAAAGATAGCATCCGTACAGCAACAACTGTAAAAACGCTGGCAACGTTTCTTGATAGGATATAAATATATTCCTGCGTATTATAATTCACTTCTTACAACAACTTATTTTATACTTATGTCGCGATACATGAATCGCGATACACCATCAATGCACGTGCGATTGAAGCTTTGATTTTGTAGCGGCAGTATTAGTCGAGATTGTGGTTAGCTTGAAATTCAGCCTGGACTAAAATAAATAATGAACCTTATAACTGCAAAAGCATGTTGGAATTTAGCTATTATCAGTTATTTAGGCAGGTTTCATAATCATTATGTCACGTTTTGATGTCTTGAATCACGATGTAAACTACTCCCGTATGTGGTAAGTTTTAAAATGCAACCTGGACCAGGATAGCAACCGAAACCTTTTGTTACAACGCCAGGCAATAGGAATTGCATTTATTTTATAACGATTCGATTTATTTCAAAAAATTGCTAAGAAATGAATTGCTACAACACTGAAAGAAAAGTATGAATTTCGTTTTAATTGTCATACTGATTATTAGTTGCTTCTTTTTTTAGTGATATCATTATTTGGTTTGAATGAAAGAAGTTCTAAATTGATCGCGATCTATGCAACCTAAGCCACAACTGAAACTAATATTACGTGACATAACGTAAGTTGTTAAGATTTATTTTTACCATCCTTCGTTTTCCCTTGGGTAATTATTTCAGCCGGATGTAAGCTGTACCAGGCGTTAAAACATCGATCTTCATCATAGACAATAAGAAAGTTGTAAGAAACTGTGAAGATTTTGGATCAAGTTAGTATCGCATGATGCATGATCGGTATCGATGCATGATGACATTGACATGCGATACAGGGAATGTATAAATTCGCATTTGAATAAAGCTTTGATTTTCTACCGGCTATATTGGCGAAGATTTAGTTAGGCTGAAACGCAACCTGGACCGAATTGACAACTGAAACTTTTTGCTATATCACAAGGGACGAGAAATTACAGAATATTGAGCTTTATTTTATAAAAATTCTATTTAGGTAAGCAACTAAAAAGAAATCAATTGCCAGAACAGTCGGTTAAACCAATCATTTTTGACGGGCTTTGTGGCTAGTTTATTATAATTCCTTATGGCCAGTGGGATACATAGTAGTACCTGCATAAAAGAAAGCAACAAGTAGAAATTATATCAGGTTTTTTTAGTGTTTTTAAACAGCACTGAAACGTTATATATATATATATATAAATATATACACGATCTTAAAGGTTTAATGCAAAAATGTTTAACTAAGCAGACGACAAAATAATGCAAGTTGATTGGTCACATTGACTATAAAACTATATGAGATGTGATGAGTCACTGGTACTCCACCGAGCAAATATGTTATAGTATTAGCTACTTACGTTTTTAATTAAAGCACAACAATAAGTGAACAAATGCTGTTTCTGGGATTATTGAGAGGATGTACTGCTACTTGCATACTAACATCCAAGAAACGAAGGCCCATTGGAATGAACAACTGTACCTCGGAAACATGGGGGATACCCTTCAACATACTGAATATTCCGGATACGTAAACCCGTTTTATGAATTCTGACTGTCCCTTTGTCATTCCATAAATACGTTTCATGAAAATCCATGGATGAAATACATACCTCTTAAGATGGAATAAGTCTCCGCAGATTAGAAGATTGCCTAGATTTTTTTTTTGGTAAATATTGATCAATGTTTTTAAAACTTGATAATCTGCTCCCTAGAATTGACCCTAGGATCTCTGCTCGCATATTCCAATCTCACCATGCTTCAGATATATCAGATGTCGTGATTGTAAGGATCACTGATAAGTCAGTGTGAATTAACAATAATTTTAGTGCTCTCTACATGACGAGTTTTTCACCAGATACATTGCACGCAAAGCATTATATGTTATAAAATTTCGGTTACACACCCCCAACAGAGGATTTTTTTTAACTGCAGTATTGTAGATTATGACTTTATACACCATATAAGGTATGTATAATATGTTTTATGCACAGATAATAATTTTCAAAACAGTTTCATAAGAGAAAATATTAAAATCGATTACTCTAGATTTTTCTCTGTTACCCCAATAATACAACTTAAAGGAGGACAGTAATTTCTCTATATATTTAATGTGTTTGTATGCTGTTAGCTGTACGGGACTGGACTAAGCAAGTATGTCTTGATATTTTCTTCACTGGTTGCACTGCAAGAGATACACAGCTGTAGTGATTCGTTATATAAACGAAACCCCAAAATGTCTAGCCACCGGTCACTCAATAACAGTTACGGCCTTCATTGTTAGTGTCAAATGGTATAAAAACAAACTTGTAAAAGATAGTTAGGTGTTTCCCTGTATTGAATGACCATATAAATTCATTAATACCTAAGCTTTCAATGACAGGACATGTCAGGTACTATGATCTTATTCCAGCAGATGAGACCCTGGCGCTCCGTGCACTTGACAGGTGTCTGGCCGAGGGGCAGCGCACGGAGAGTTCATGCAACAGGTCGACTTTGGAGGAGGGACAAATTGCAGCTAGGTAAATTGTGAGCAGACGAGTGGCAGGCAGAGTGTGAGAGGGCGCCGTCACCTGTTGATCTGCAGTGCCACCGAGCGACGCGCGTCTTGTTCTATTTACCGGCCGCGCGACGAATAGCCACGCCAACACTTCAGCAGCGCTCTACTGCTATTTAAAATCACTTCTCTATTGCTTTAAAGCATGATGTGAGGGGCAGCCACGACCACTAGAGAAAGCTTAATTTAAAAAAATATTATCAAGATCCAGTGTTTAACGAAGTGCCTAAAGCATAAACGAAGTGAGCTAACAAATGTTTTATCAATCGATTATTTACTATTAGTTATTGAAGTTATATCTCTCCATTGCGGCTCTTTTATAAAAAAAACTAGTTCCCAACGTTTTGATGTAGGCTAGGCTAATAGATATCAATTGTCTCTGATTGTGCTATTTTATAAACTTCGAATTGTTTCTCCAGTTGCTTATGGTTGAAGCTGTATAGTGATCATGTCATTACTACTGGATTAAAAACTTCAGGGTGACTTTAGCGCATAAGTTCCCTAACTTTTCTGGCCTTCCGCCCCCTTTACAATAACAATATTTATCGTCCCCGTTCCCTTTTCCAACAAAAGCTTAATCACTACCCCGTTTTCAGAAAAAATAACATACCGACTCCCCTTCTTATAATAAATAACGTAACCAACAGTGCTCTATTTTTTTATTTTTTATTTTTGGTTTGTAACCCACTTTTAGAGACAGTGATTCAATTGCACCCCTCTTAGGTGAAATTTACAGTATTATATTCCGAAAAACAAGGAGAGATTTCTAAAATTACTTTATTAAAATACTTTAAAAATATTCACAGTTCACAGTTTGATTAGCAAATATATATATTATGACGAAAGTAGTATTAATTAGAGAAGTAAGCTCCGTGTAATTACATCAGCTTTTAAACATTTAGTGCCTCATTCGTCATCAAAAAACTTCAATCGCCACGTTCCAATATTAACAATCTGTTTCTCTTCTTAGTTAATAAATTTCTGACTACGCTGAATCCACTTTTGGCTCATATGATGATGGGAATGCAATTAGACTTCTTCGCTGCAGCCCTTAAAGCCGGTTACAATACCGGAAAGCAGGTGGCGGTGGTTGGTGCTCAACGCCCAGTGTGACCGGTGGGCGGGATCGCACCAGTTGGGAGCCACTGACTTAGTCAGACAAGGAGTATAGTATTTTCCGTGTTAAGACAGTAACAGCGACATCAGACCCTAGCCTACACACAACTGCTCCGCATAACACCTTCTAACCAATTATATTTGCGTGTATAGCGGGAGACGGAAGTATTTTTGGTCGTATATAAGAGAGATAGAAATTTCTGAGAGAAGAACTTATTCATTATTTTTAATTCTCATTGGGGAATATTCTTTCGCTATCATCAGCTGCACACGAAGAGAAACACTACAAAATAATGCAAAATGTTGAAAGTTTGAAAATACACTATTTACGAGTACCTGGCAGAACATCAACGAATGCGCTTGGAATAACGTACAAGATGAAAGTATATGTACTTTATGCTTTGAGTGTGTTGTTTGCTTTTCGGTCTCAGCAATCAGGAGACAACAATGTTAGAATGCGTGGGATTTTATCTGTTGCAAAGAATCCTTAAAGACAAAAGTCGATGGCTTATTAAGGAATTTTGCTAAATTCAGCTTGATAATTTTCGGGAAATCGAAAAAAACCGAGATATGAATGGCTGAGCCGAAGTTAAGTTAGCGAATATGATACCAACTAAACTGACATTGCGATCCTGAAATCTAAACCTTACGGAAGGCAATAGCCCTGAATTACGGTATATAGCGAAACGTATTTCGTTCCAGATTTTAAGAACATTTGTCCCATTCTTCACCTCAGGTTTGTCGTATGTAATGCGGTTCTCCTCTCATGTTCACTTGACCGTACATTAGACACAGACAACTGAAATACCGACTTGAAAATAGTTTGTGAGAATGCTGAAAATGGACGAATGGACGAAATGGAGGCGAAAATGGGGCTATATGCCCATGATCCTATTATTTACGGCGAAATAAAAGCACAAGGAGATTTTACTTAATTTACAGCTGATGTGAAAATAATTGCCTGATGCAAAGAATGGCAGCTGAAGCTAAAACCTAAAAAGTGTAACACATGGTAGTAATAAGTTGTATAATTTATTTCTGAATATGCAAGTGATGACACAGTCCTTAATACGACATACCCATCTAAATACCTGGATATAATAATGCACAATATTTTTTTGTAGGGTGAACAGATTGAGTAAGTAGTTTAGAAGGCAAATTTTATGCTCCGTTTCCTAGGTCTTAATTTAAAATATTGTTAGCCGGACCTCACTTGGAATACTGTTTTTGTGTATGGGGCCCCTTTGTAAAAGAAGAAAAGAAGAGCCGCTTGATTCGTGACGTATATACAGCTGGAAACAGAGCGTGTGATGTTGGGTTGGATAGACCTCGAATGGAGTAGGCTGTCATGAGAAGCTGTTGTGTAGCTTGTGAAATATTTATTTCATGATGACTGCAAATACATTTTCTTACTTTAAACATTCTTATTGAGAACTGTTCGCTAAAATAAAATAAGAAAACAGGACCAACCTGATTCTGCAATCGAAAAGATTTATCAAACGAGTAAACTTATTACCCCAACAATAGCTGGTCTGAAGGAACCATTCGGCCATCATTATCTGGGGTTTCCAAGGTCAATCAAATCGAATGCCGGGACGGTTCTTTAAGAAGGCCCATCAGCTCCTCCTGTCATTTCCTGTATTTACCTTCCCACGCATATTCATTTATACGACGACACTTGGAATTGATTTGCGGGGTAGCAGTAATATTGATCGGCAGGGCTTAATACTGCTGGATAACACGATAGAAAAAAAATAATAACCGAACTAGGTTTTCTTTTTTATTATTTTTCTAGTACTTTCAAGATTTATTGATGAATTCATTAAATTGATATTCAGACTATTACTAATTCAGCTAACCCAAGAGTCCCTTATGCCAGCAATAAATTCTGTTTTTTTTTGTAATTTTTGGCACACCTTGAAAACTATGAATCTATAAATATAATAACAATATAACCAACGGAAAGGCTATACATTAATATATTTTTGGGAAAAAAATAGTTTGGCGTACTGTTAAGAATCAACAGAAAAGAAATCAACTGATTTTAAAATTTGTTTATGTCTGCCTGTGTGGATGAATGGGATTCACGCAAAATCTACTGTTTACATTTTGATGGGGTTTCAGTAATCTACAGCTCACGGTCCCGGGAATAGAATAACACGCTGGTAAATTAAGATGAAAGTGTTATGAAATTATTATTCATTTTTATTCGAACCAGATTCCCACAAAAACTGCATATACTATTTTTGGGGCTTCGGCTAACGTATAGCTCATGACCCCGTGAGTAGAATAAGGTATGTTTTATTTTGATATGACGTCGTAAAGCTGGGAAATTGCAGGTGGTATAAATGTGTCCACAAATAGTTTGCTTCTCGCAGTCTAAATGGTTATTGTAATTTCAGCACACGCGTGGCATACTGTTATTAGGAGGAATTAAGTTATATTTTATTTTATTATTTTTTTCTTGCTTGTGATGTGTTAAGTGTTGCATAATCAGTTTGAGAGAGAGGTCCGTATATTAACAGTACACGTGAAAGGTTAGCGGCAAACGTTAGTTCCATTATAACAAATTATAGGCAAAATCATAATGTAAATAATAATAATAATAATGAAAGAAGCCTTCTGGGTTCTTCGCGCATGCCGTAAATAATTTAATAGTTACCTTGTTTGTACGAAACTTTTATGATAAATAACACTGCGAATAAGAGCCGCCTGTGTACGCAGCAGGATTGGAACCTGCCACTACAAGTGCAGCTGTACCCTGGAGGGACGCAATTACCACCAGCCCCACGCTGACGTCATCCCACTTCCCCACCTCCCCCTTAAAACAACTAGCCCCGCTTATTTAGGGAGGCGTACGCCTGGGGGAGGGACGGGTAATGAGATTAAAAGGTTAATGGTGAAGGTTTAAAACACAGATAAGAAAGGGAAAAGAGGAACGGTAACGAAGAGGAACCGCCAAGAGCGCTGGCTTAGCCCGTTTCCATGTATGACTACAAAATGGCTGCCGGTAGAGGGCGAGCTGATAACAAAGAGTGTGCGTCACCCCTTTCTAGCAGGTGCAACAGCTCCCACCTCTGTGGACTCCCTGAGCTCTTTCAGACATACATTTACATCAGTTAGAGGGCTATTGGGAACCCTTGCAAAGTCATTGTTTCTTCGTTCCCCCTTACAATGGTCATAGAAATTCCATTTAAACTGCATGTGGAGGAACAGTATTCATATATAGCGCTCTTATGTGGAAAATAATCAGTGCTACACTCCTTTTTCACAATTTAAAACTAACACCGAGTTAATAAGAAACTGTTACTTTCTGGGTTAAAGTTAAAAATATAGTTCCAAATACTTCAAAATATCTTGTTTGGGATTTGTTATAAGTATAAATTAAAGGGAAACAATGACCAAAAATATTCATGACCGTTAAACCATAAACTTCAGCGCAAAGTATGACTTCTAGTATCCAGTGTCCCTCAAACACTAAGAAACATTAAAGTTGTAGGAACATAATACTTGTATGATACTGCTATTTACAGAAAGTTACACTTTTTCATATGTATTGATGTCACAGATGTGGAAATTCCTTCACAGTAAGTCAATACATTTATTTATTATACAGACATTTGGTGTCCATTTGTACAACTTTACATCATAATAATGAATGATGTACATTGCTTATATATCTAGCAAACAAGAGTCGACGTGGGTAACGTTTCTTTGTAAGCATCTTGATATACCAAGTGATAAAAAAAGTATTAAAGAAGAGAGGAATGGTGAATCACAATTTAAGACTTGCGGGATTAACTAACTCGTTAGTGGAGTGAACATTTGAAGGAAAGATCTATATAGGAAGACAAAGTTAAAAATGTATGAAGAAAATAATTGAGGTCGAATGTTGTAACGTATACGTTTATATAAAGAGTTTACTTCAAAATAAAAAAAGATGGCGGACTGCTTAAGAACAGTCGAGAAATTAATGACAGATAAGAAATCCATAACTGTCATTATACCACAACAGATTGCTAGTTGTTAATAGAAACTTTCTTCTTTAATAATTCGATAGTAACTGTTGGATAAAGTGAAATATTTTTATAGAAAAATATTTAATTTAATCTCTATATAAATTTCTAAGTGCAGATACGTTGCATAGATATAAATTTTAAATATGTCTTTAAAATTTAGTTGGGATTATTACAGAAATACTTTCTTCGCACTTTAAACATAACCAGTGTGAGTAGGCAGAAACTCTTATGATTAATTGTCTTCATTCTGAGTTTCGTTCAAAGTGTACGTAACATCTATGATCAACAGCCATTATTTAGCCTATCTGACGAAATTTGTTGAAATATATAAGATACACAATTGTCTAAAATACTAGACACCTTTTGTTTAAATCTGTGACGCTGTCAGATAATATAAGTGGCTGGAAATCTCGGCGGAGTGTAATATTCTGTAAAAAAATTTCACTCTTCTTGTACAATAGTCGTCTCCTGTTTCTACTTTCACCCTCAATATCCTTCCTGTTTAATTGGGTAAATATTTTTTATACATAACTAGCTGGAACCCACGACTTCGTTCGTGATTGTAAAGAATTCATATTGACAGCTATAGACCACCATAGTGCACGATGGGAGACTCGATACTATTACCACACACAAATACCAGTCTTCTGCGCTATGTAGTTCCGGCAGCAAAGTAAAATTTACGGATTCACACAAGTCTTTGGATGAAATACGAAAATATTCATGATCGACCAATTTCAAACACCATATCTCACACACTCCCACAGTTACCGAATTTCGGCCAACGTTGTGATCGATGGGAGACTCTGTGTTACTACCACACACAAACGCCAGTGATCTGCGATTGATAGTTTTCACTTAAAAGTGATACACCGTGACACATGCGTCTTTGGCAGAAATATGAAAGTGGCGCAGGTTGACCAATTTTAACCCCCATATCTCCCACACCCCCATAGCTACCGAAATCTAACAACAATAGTGCACAACATGAGATACGATTCTACTACCACACATAAACACCAATGCTCTATGCTATGTAGTCGTGGCAGAAAAGTGAAATCTGCGGAGACACATGTCTTTCGTCGAAATACGAAAATATCCTTGGTCAGCCACTTACGACCACCATATCTCCCACACAACCACAGTTTCTGAAATTCGGCCGCTGTTGTGATCGAAAGGTGACTCTGTGTTACTACCACAAACAAACGACAGAGATCTGTGATCGATAGTTTTCGCTGAAAAGTGGTACACCATGACACTTTTGTCTTTGGCAGAAATATGAAATTGCCACAGGACTACCACTTTCAACCCCCATTTCTCCCACACCCCCATAGCTACCGAAATCTAACAACCATAATGCATTACATGAGATACGATTCTACTACCAAACACAAACACCAATGCTCTATGCTATGTAGTTGTGGCAGAAAAGTGACATATGCGGAGACAGTCGAAATACGAAAATATCCTTGGTCGGCCACTTACAACCACCATATCTACCAAAGTACCACAGTTTCTGAAATTCGGCCGCTGTTGTGATCGAAAGGTGACTCTGTGTTACTACCACAAACAAACGCCAGAAAACTGTGATCGATAGTTTTCGCTGAAAAGTGGTACACCATGACACTTTTGTGTTTGGCAGAAATATGAAATTGCCACAGGATGACCACTTTCAACCCCCATTTCTCCCACACCCCCATAGCTACCGAAATCTAACAACCATAGTGCATTACATGAGATACGATTCTACTACCAAACACAAACACCAATGCTCTATGCTATGTAGTTGTGGCAGAAAAGTGACATATGCGGAGACAGTCGAAATACGAAAATATCCTTGGTCGGCCACTTACAACCACCATATATACCACAGTACCACAGTTTCTGAAATTCGGCCGCTGTTGTGATCGAAAGGTGACTCTGTGCTACTACTACACACAAACGCCAGTTATCTGTAATCTATAGTTTTCGCTAAAAAGTGATACACCATGACACTTTTGTCTTTGGCAGAAGTATGAAATTGCCACAGGTCGACCACTTTCAATCCCCATTTCTCCCACACCCCCATAGCTACCGACATCTAACAACCATATTGCACTACATGAGATACGATTCTACTACCAAACACAAACACCAATGCTCTATGCTATGTAGTTGTGGCAGAAAAGTGACATATGCGGAGACAGTCGAAATACGAAAATATCCATGGTCGGCCACTTACAACCACCATATCTACCACAGTACCACAGTTTCTGAAATTCGGCCGCTGTTGTGATCGAAAGGTGACTCTGTGCTACTACTACACACAAACGCCAGTTATCTGTGATCTATAGTTTTCGCTGAAAAGTGATACACCATGACACTTTTGTCTTTGGCAGAAGTATGAAATTGCCACAGGTCGACCACTTTCAACCCCCATTTCTCCCACACCCCCATAGCTACCGACATCTAACAACCATAGTACATGACAGGAAAGACGATTCTGCTACCACACACAAACACCAAAGATCTATGTTATGTAGTTGTGGCAGGAATGAGAAGAATACGGAGATACGAATTTTTGGTCGAAATATGAAAATGCCCTGCACTGACCAACTTTAATCATTATATCTCCCACATCCCCACAGCTATCGGCATTCGGCCAACGTAGTGCACGACACGAAACTCCATGCAACTTCCACTCACAAACATCAGTGATCTGTGCTAGGTAATGGTGGCTGAAAACTGAAATATAGGAAAAAACACGTCTATTTTTATATATATATAAGATTACAATATACTTATATTTCAAACTTCAATTATTATATAAGATGTTTTGAAAACATGCTCGTTACGTGAAAATACGTTTACCCGGATAAAAAAAAAAATCTACATTCGATTTATTTGGCGTAGAAAATAATAAATAAAACTTTCTTAGGATTTCAGATTATAGATCACCGGTCATATTATTCTTTGTCTCGGGTTTGTTGGATTTTGATTACTAAATATGTTGTTATGTAATAGTTGATATTTGTTTTAGTGAATTAGATTTAATCTCATCGCTTTTTCGGTCTTTAAAATTGAGAAACATGTTCGCGTAGTTAGTTTTCCGCTACCATTCATTGAACATCCCCCTGCCAAAAGATCAATATTTAGATGGTTGGCTGACTCAGAGCATTACCTTGTGGGTGCCACATACGAATTTCACTTTTGCCTGCTAACATCAGTTATCCATCCAACTGTTCATCTAAGGGTTGGTCTTATAACTCAGTCAGCTATCTGTTTCGACGTTGCTCACCTTACCAACGACTACAGTGTACTACTGGTATTCTCTGTTTTGGACGATATTGACTAATTACTCGAAATCCTAGGTTGATTCAAATCATTGTTCATATTCTAAATATGATTGAAGCACATCAATAACAAGTCTTGAATAAAAATTACCAGAGTGATCAACTGTCACCTGATTCGTGCATAGTTGCCTTTTTTTCCTACAGGGTTATTTTAGCTTACTGCCATTCCTTGCAGAATTCACGGAGATAGAGCTCCGCACTATAGAGAGAGTAAATGTGACAGGGTCGAGACAACTCCAGCAAGTCTTTTTTCAAGGTGAGTTCTCCATGGTACTCATAAGATAACAAGCTGAGTGGGAGTGGGGTGCCGTTGCGGACGTTTAGCTTCGAAGAAAAACCCTCAGATTAGTCGAGTATCGAACACCTGTCGTCCAGGCGGCAGTCAGAGGCGCTACCACCTAAGCAACGCGACCGCTGTAGTTGGAAATTAACTTATTATATAATTACAATACCACCAGTGAATAACTGGTTTCCACGAGTAGTGATGAGTAGTAATTCAAAATGCATGGCAAAAGCGTATTATTAAAAGACCCATAAGACCTAAATATTTAAGAAATGATGCGATATGGAATATACGCAGAGCAGTATATGCCAGTAAAATTTTACTTAATGTCCAAAATACAAAACTAAATCCGTTTATAATAGCAAAGAAACGATTGATACATTGATGTTTCAGTTAAAAACTGCTACATTAACTGCACTAATTTATCTTCTGCATATGTCATACATGTTTCAACTAACAAAAAAGTTCAGAAAGGTGTACTGCAATATTTTCAACAGAACTAAGATCTGTAGAATACGATATGGAATCAGAGAATTTTGAATATTTTTTACATTTCTCCTAAGAAGGGTTTTCTTCACCTGCGCAAAAGGTGTATTTACCTTAGAAAGCAACAGTGAATCGTGCAGAATGTAATTAATTTCTGATGAAACAGCGTATAACTGGGACAGAAAAGCTAATAAAGATAATAAAGTTAAATGATCTTCCACATTCTCTCAGATAAGATCAAAATCAATTGCGTTCAGATATGTTTGTAATATCAACGCAATAGTATTACAATAAATTACGATTGCTAAAAGATCAAATTGGAGCATCGGTTGAGAAACATCAAGATACTTATCGTAATTAATGAGAATAAAGCTAGGTGGAAAATTTTGATACTGAGAAAAGATGTGTTAATATAAAATTCATCTTGCCATATTCATGGCTGTTAATGCTGGGAGAACTAATTACGATGAAAGTGTGGAAGAACTGATACTTTAAGTAATTTTAAGGCGATGTATGTTGCAGAAGAAAGTATTTTTCGATCTTAATTAAACTGATCCGTGCATTAATGACAATGAAAATGCAGAGTTAGGTAAACTGTATAGATCCGGTTAGCTTTAAAATTGAATGACACTCAAGTCATTGTTGCGTTGTTATTGCCTTGAGAATAGGTTCATGACCAAAAGTCATTATTCTTATGATGGTGCAACCATTTTATGAAACCTGAAATTGGACTAATAACTGTCATATTTACCTGTAAGTTCCTATTTAAATATTTTGTCTAGAATTATCACAGTATCACTAGTCGGTGAAGAAATTAAATGATTATTCAACCTGATATCGAAAAGTTTTAAAACGAAACGGGAGATTCTTTAACAGATTTTAAGAAAAGTATCATCCTTATACTCTCTAAGAAGGTACAACGTGATAAACGTAGAAATTATCGCACATGTTTCAAAATTAATGACTAAGATAATATACAGAAGAGAAATTAAGATCAGTTCTGGAAAAGAAAAACCGGGATACAAGAGAAGTAAATCTTTCCTTGAGATAAATATTAGAAACATTTAATAAAAAGAAGATACTCTTATGGCGTTTGTACACATAAAAGAAATGTTTAAAAATGACTGATTCAAAAAGATGTTAAATATTTGAAGCTTTTATGTCTAAAGTATAGAGACCGGAAAAAAAATTGCGATCTGCAAAAGAAAAGGGTAACTATACTAAACCTCATAATTGTGAGAGGCAAGCATCAGTCATTACAATGGGAGTGAGACAATGATGTCGCCATGTCCATTAATATTCATCGTATACAGAAACTATTAATATGCTGGGATTTGTTGATAACATATCCTGTGAGCGGACCATGATAATGATATTGAGAAGAATCTGGATTAAGTATAAACCAGAACCAAACACGTCATATATGCAATAAGTTATGACAGTAATTGTGGAATAAATATAAACATAGGACAGTAATTAAAACATGTAGTATTCCGTTATTTAGGAAGTACAATTTACAGCTCATTCTCTAATCAAAAATGGTCGCAAAAGCAGAATGGCACTATCATAAAGGCAGACATCTTAGAAACAGGAAATAACAGTTGATGGAAAGAACTACATTGTAAGAAGAAATTAGAATGTATAAAACAAATAAGAATTGAAGTGTGTATAATGAGACAAGATATTAGATCAGGATATTTTAGATGGTGGATACATCAAACTATTAAAAAGCATCGTGACAGAAATAAAAGATTATCTCTTTTGAAGTAGGTTGCGCAACAGGTAACGAAATTTATAGTATGAATCTCCTTATATTACCGTAAGTTTATATTGAGTCGAAAAAGTGCTAGTGGATTACACTGTCATCCCATTGTATTTAATGTTTTTTATTTCTTTAAGCACAGCGCTACAGACGTGAAAGTATATTCTGCATGACTGTCTCATTACAGCAGTACATCTTGCCATCAATAACCTCGAGAATTTTTTCAATTAAATGGACAGTTTCAGCAGCTGCGAAGTTAATAACTATTTGATAAAGAGCGAAAGCATATTTAATGATCTATTTATATCAATACAGACTTACCATTCCATGCTTCTAGGAAGTTTAGGCTGATGATATAGTGATGACAGCACAATCTAGTGACTACAAAACATCTAAAGAAATTCTCGCAGGAGATCTTCACAAATTGATTGAGTACTTCAACACCTAGGGCCTGGAACTGAATATAAATAAGACAGAGGTAAATTGTTTGCACCTAAACAACAGACAAGACAATTCAGAGACCAATTACTGATGTACAATCCTCATCCAAAGTATCGAGGCGTGGTTCTAGACCAGTCACTGACATTTAAAGATCATATCCATAAAACAGCAGCAAGTAATATCCTTCACAAACTTTCAGACAAGGATTTGGGAGCACATGCCTCAGCTCTCAGAACATCAGCTCTTGCTCTTTTATACTCAACTGCTGAATACTGCAGTCCAGTATGGCTAAATAGCTGCGACACAAAAAGACCGACATTCAACTAAATGACACAAAGAGATCAATATCTGGAACTGTAAAATCTACACATACCGACTGACTGCCTGTACTCTCTAACATCCCCCACCAATTCTCCGACGACAAACGGCTTTAACAAAGAAATGGCAGAAATGCACACATAAAACTCCAAACAGACTAAAATCTAGGTATTAAATGTGGATGTTTGGTCAAATGCAGGTCCAAAAACACTTCAACGTAGGCGTAGCATGGTGCGCTGAGTGGACCAATTCCAACCCTGACAAACATGCGCTAATCCAAAACCCTACACGACAGCCTCCTCGATTGAACCTTCCTAGGAAAATTGGACGGCCCTGAACCGAAGGAGAACAGGCCATGATAGATGCAATTACTGGATGTACAAGTGGGTAATGATAGAGAATTATTCTTGTGACTGCGGTAACCACCAGCTAACTACACACCACATCGCCATGGAATGCCCTGGATGCAATCGTTGTACATCAGTCTGTAGTAACACTCATGTTTGGTTCTATGTATTTTGATTCAACGAAGTTATTGTTTTTTTTATTCTTGTGCCATACAAGTAAATAAATAATTTTGTTCGCAACTAGCAGTTATTAATAAAAAAACTTGATTTGCGTGTCTCTGAATGTTATCATCATTAATCAATAAAGCATAGGTAATTCTTAACTGTCGAAAATGTTTACAAAGGAAAGGATAGGAAATAATATTTCTGTTTCTCGATTTTTGTCCTTCATAACTGTATGTGCAAATTTTTTGTTGTCATTGATTAGGAGGGGAATAAAGTTGTAGCCATATAAAAGTCTTTTATGATTGGATACTTCGAATATCGGCATTCATATATCCTTCACATTATGCTAGTGAAAGTAGAAAAAAATGATCGTTCAGTTACAAGATCATTCATCAAGATGTATAATGCGATTTCTTATGGCAAATAATAAACACCACTTGTGTAATAAATCCGCGAATGTACCATTCCTAAACCACACTCACTTATTGATAAAGTAATTTTGTTTCTCTTTCATGAAAAAACAGTAAGTATTTGCATTATTTGCAACATAAATGTATCAGGCAATGTTTTCAAAATACTTTATGAAATAAAATAGAGAAAACATTAAATAAACAACATCTTGGAGATATCTATCCAACCAGTATCTCATATTAAGATTATACTATTATCTTAGCGGAAAACCTCAAATGAAATGAAAGCACGTGATTAAAATCTCATTTATTATGTTAGGAAGATTTATAACTGAGTACATAATTCGCTCTATCGTATGTAAAACCTAAAACACACATAGGACTGTTAGTGAGATACCTAGAACGAGAAAATGTAAATATAAAACCACAGAAACTGGTTAACTTTAGTATTGTGTTCTCTAAGCTGATTACAGCCACGTAAATAAATAGATAAATAAGTTTTTTGGCCTTTGGAAGTAGTTGAGTGGTTGCGATATCTAAATGTGTGTCATATACTTTCGTTTCTGCGATAGCTACAGTTAAACTAACGGTGAATTAGTATCAGTTTATTCTGTTCGGTAAAGAGAGATTTAGACAAATCGCTTGGAACTTCTATAAAAACTCCATAAAGTCAAACAACCCAGTGGTACGTAACATCGGACAATATGACCCTACTATTGGCCGA
Organism: Vandiemenella viatica; assembly: GCA_031002005.1. Classification (NCBI taxonomy): domain Eukaryota; kingdom Metazoa; phylum Arthropoda; class Insecta; order Orthoptera; family Morabidae; genus Vandiemenella; species Vandiemenella viatica. The sequence continues at coordinate 295,909,152 of JARYHS010013630.1, forward strand.
CATAAACGACCTCTAAACCTACTCTACTAAACTCACCATCATGAAGAACCACCATACGTGAAGTGAAAGAAAAATCTTTGTTAATAGGAGAAAATGTCCTAGGACAAAACTCCACTAAACACTGCCAACAATGGAAAGGCAGAGACTGGTGACATGGCGGTAGTCCACTTTGCACATCTGGAATTATTAAATCTACTCAGCTCACATCTAAGTTGCTCAAGTTTACTTAATTAAGTTATCAAAGCTTAGCTTCAGAGTTGCGGACTAAACAAAAGGATATACAGAGATATAAAGAGTATACAAACGAAGGATGAAATATTATTTAGTAACAACTATTCGATTGAAATATAGATTTTTGCTGAAAGATGACATGTATATCGTATCGGGGAAGGCTTTGTCACATTAGACCATATCTCCATCTTTCAGTGAATTATGTAATTTTGCATCAGTTGAGATCGGGGAAATGATTTTAACAAAATAGATGTTTTTGTAGATTTTAGTGAGGATAATTTCAAAATTCGTCTAAACTTGGTTTCTGAAGTTGAGTGAAGGCATTAGGATTAAATGGAAACAACATCCAAGTTATATGCAGATACTCTTCGTGTACTACGGGTAAAAAACATTGAATTAAAGTAGTCGGAAATCTCAATCATCGCCCATACATAGAACATATTGTTAGACTATTGTGTGGACAATAATAAGGTATCAGTATATGTAAAGATTATCCAAAAACATCGGTATAGACTCCCATTCGAAATAGGATACAAATCTTTTCCAAAATCTTTTTAGGATAGATAATAATAGTATACATGCAATTTAATGTTAGTAAAAGTAAAGATAATATTCACAAATTAATCCAGTTTGACCCGAATACTGTGTTAAATTAATCATAATATAAGTAACTGATATTGAATAATATCATCCTTGTATATGAGCCAATAAGAAACGCCTAAAAATATCATACGAAATTTAAAATTCTACGTACCTAGGAATGATACAGTACACTACAAATCAAAAAATGGTATAACTAATACACAATTTATTACAAAACATTTTTTTTTTTTCGTGGTAGGAAAGCAATATTACATAACTATTCCGGAATTTAAAGTGAGGGAATGCATTTTAATAATAAGTTATGTACTCATTGGCAAAGAATTACTTACTAAAAGAAATACAGCTAATATTAAATCCGATGATTCCATTTTGAGGCTTTAGCCTATACACTGAATATACTCGTGTGAATATTCCTTTAGAAAACGACGTTTAGGTTTCTGAACTCAAAAAACAGTAATCATACTTATTCTTGTGATAATAATTCTATGGAATATTTGTACCTTAATTTTTAAATATATTGTGTCAATCGTTTCAGATTTGTCCGTATGTTACGCCTATTGTAATCGATAAGAACTTCCTCTCCTCCCAACAAACCTTTCATTGCAAGCGGTCGATAAATGTGATCATGGTGTTGGAAGCGCTGTTCGTGATTGTAATCTGCCGAATTGAAATTCAGCGAAAGCTTTCTCAAAACTTTCCAACTCATAACATTAACTCCGGAACCAATAACGCTTTTCAACAACTGTGGTATGAGCCCCGTGAACTCTTTATTTCAAAATATAAGTAAGCTGCTATCAAATTCTCAGATTCATACTGTTAAGGTAGTTTATTTCTGTATGTAAGTTAAATTAAATTTAAAGCAAATTTAGTTTCTTCGTCAGTATATAAGTGTCAAAATAACCCGTCTAAAACTAATATATCACCTCTTTCATTTTTTCCCTATTTAATGATAAAATAAGGTCGAAAAATATTAAGAACATAAAATCACCCAAGTTAAAACCGGTAACCTCATACTATTTCTGGACGCATAACACATGGGTACAGGATTAACCTTAGTGGATATAAACGAAAATATTGTTAAAATTAAATCGCTAAGAACTTAATTTAATTGCGACGAAGCGCTTGCTTCGGTGTTAAATTCCCTACACATCTATTTTTCCCAGTTCCTTTTCCCACCTACTTTTCATCTCTACTAATTTTAAGTTTAAATTCTTTTAGCTTTTTTTTCCTAAATTTTTGAATTATTCCAATCTCTGACCCCCTTACCTAAAAAAAAAAAAAAAAAAAAAAAAAAAAAAAAAAAAAAAAAAAAAAAAAATTCTTCCCACATCCTTATGTCTGAAATCGAGTGTCAATTTGTGGTCATGATCATCTTTTCCCAACAGTGCACCTATTCTAATTCTTACATCAATATCTTTCAACATCCCATCAGCAATACATGCCTCGTACACTCCCATGATTCTCTTCACCCTTCTTCTGTCCTGTAATTAATCCAATTCCAGCTCCTTCATCATATCAGTTATTGATTGTGTTCGGTAATTTCATGATACAAATCTAGCAATCCGATAAAATAATAAACGAGAGATAAGAAGCACAGCTTACCTTTAAGGGTGATCAGCGATATATCATTTTGCTTGTACAAATGGAAAAAAAAAAATAACAAGTTCACGAAAAAAATATTATTACAAACTACAAATAATACAAAAATAATCTGGAACAGCAGCTAGATATAACTGGAAGGTTGAAGCCTACACCGTCCATGCAATGGACACAGCACTGGAAAAGAAAAGTGAAAAGTCAGCTAGAACCAACAATCGCTCTTCCAAATGTAATGTAAAAAGAAACCGAGTGAGATGGATGAGCGATAAAGCTCCGGCCTCTCGTTCTGAAGGACGCGGGTTCGAATACCCGTCCGGACATCCAAAATTGGGTGTTCCATGGTTTCCCCAAATCACTCTAGGTGAATGGCGGGGTGGTTCCATCAAAAGATCATGACAAATTCCGTAAAGCCATAAGCAAAAAAAACAAAACCCTTACGCAAAAATAGGGCAGAAATATAATTTGGCTGACAGATAATACCATATGATATTAAGAGATAATGCGAATCAGGGAGAGAAAGTAAAAAGAAAGTAAAATTAATTGAACAGTGAAATCTTTCAAATGATTTATTTTCACAACATACCTGCTAAAATCTTGAACAAAATTTTAAAGTCTATTGTTTTTAATATGACTCGCATCATAATATAATCAAGTTAACAATTATTTATTAAAAAAAAACTTGAAATAGACTGAATTTTAAAAGTAACGTATTCACAATAAATCTTAATATTCTCATATCTCTAAAAACTTCTAATGGCCCAATGGAGAAGCAAAAATTTTAAATGAGAAAAAAAAGGTTTTTCTTAACCAGAATATGTATTTTTGTTTGGTTTATTTTCTTATTGCTTGAAACTTAGTGTGTTATTGTCTCTACAACAGAATAATAACCTCTTGTAAATTTTGTACACTTGTGAATTTTTAGCTCGATGTATAATAATTTCTTTAATACTAAAGAATTGCAAAGTAGTTACAGAACTTTATTATATATTTTATAATGCAAACCTTCTACAATTTTCTTTTAATGAAGTAGATTTTTTTCTTTTCTGGTGGTAATTCGATTCCTGAGTAAATGAACGGTTTAAAACTGAACTCAGTGGAGAGCAAATATTAATACATTTTTCATAAGTTATTAGAAAAATGACGCTTGTTGTGAATTATACTCCAACCTATTCGAGGTGTAAGACTTAAAACTGTAACATCATAATTTTTCTTCTTCGCATTCCACCTGTGGTGGTTCTAATGTGTCAAGGATTTTGAATCTGCTGACGTTACGGTGAAAGTTGATACTTAAAAACAATTTAGGCTGTCACCTTAATTGATTATGTGAAAGAACGGAATCCAAAGTCTGAACATCCAAGAGGCCATACATCAACTTCAGAAACTTTCATCGCAGCGGAACAGTATATTGATTAAATCTATATTTATTTTCCTAACCTAAAGTCAGTAAACTCTTTTTCTTGACGAGGTTAAAATTTCTTTCACTCTTGAGGTGTTCATAGTTAATTTAATTTCCGTACCTCAGCAAAAAAAACATATCTCAAGCTTTCTTGGAAATTTATTTTAGCAATTTGTTCTAATTTCAAGTAAACTAGGATCCACTGACATTTTTTGCACCTATTACCGTTCATTTGTAAACTATAACAACCTTCTCAAATTCTAATGAGAAGTGGTTAATCTACATTAACAGATCACGAATAAAAAATCTCCTTAATCAAATAAAGATTTTCAAACAACAATACGCAAAAGAAATTAAAGGTACACACTTCCCTTTTGAAACTGCTGATTATCTTATCATTTGGAAATAATATTGATGATTTTTCATTTCACGTACGTAGAGGCTCATTATGATTTTTTTTCTATTTGTTATGTCCTTATTGGTATTGACATCAACAAATCGTAAAATCTAAGTAATTGAAAAAACTAAAATAAACATTCTGCCTAATGAATGAGTAGATATTTACATTTTTCTATGAACTGAGCAAGCGTTCTTCAGAAATAAAGCCCCAAAGTAACAGTATTGAAAATGCAACAATGTGTTATACTACACAAAAAATATTTGACCATTCTGAAAAGTTTTAATTCAAAGTAATGAAGATCGAAGTAAATGTTAATAAAAACCATTCTTGTGAGGGTTAAGAAGGCGTAAAATATTATAAGAAACGATATTTCAGAGATACAAATGAAAATAGTACAAAAATAATATGTAGCTTCACAATCATAGATGTAGGAGGAATGTAAGTTTACTCTGAAACAGCATAATCAAGAAATCGTCCTGTGTCTGTTGCTATCCTGTTTTATAGTTATTTTCAAATCGAAATCAGACAAATCTTGAATTGTTAGCAATCAACCTCACTGTTACCTCATGTTTAGTATCTCTGTCATAATATTTTACAACTGCAGAGGGGATAACAACTTGTTGTTGGTTCAGAACACTTGTTGCTGAAAAACAAATATCTAAACTGATTTAATAGATGCTACTACTGTGAATTTGATTAAATAATAACATTTTTACTATTATTTATGTCAACATTAATTTAAAATAAAGGTATGAATTATGTAGAGCGATCATAAACATACAAGTTTTCTCATTCCTGAAATTTTGTTTAATTCTTGCAAACATTAGCGTGTTGAATTCCTAAGCTGTGTTTTGATGATGATATAACGTTTGAAAAATACGCAGTTTGGCATCGAATTTAAAATGGTCGGAAAGACAAGATTAAAACCGTGATATAGATTAGGGTGCTTTACGGAGACGCCATTTTAAACGGAGGGTAGCCATAATATACCAGTTACGTTTTATCATGTGTTGTTAAAGTTACTTATACACTTTAATGTTCTAACACGTGTAATTTGAATTCGTAGTGGTTTATATTGTTTAAGATACATGATTGTTATTAGATGAAAATATTTAGTCTTGCACAACTTCAAGCATGCTATAGAGAGTGTCATATTTGGAATCTGGTTCAAATTTTCACTAAAATTATATTACAATAATAATATCTTAGCTGTGGTGCAGTTCTTCATTACTTAGTTGTGTTGTATGAATATACAGACTATAAATATAACGACTCGCTAAAGAAAAACAAACTCACTGAAAAGATAAAGAGGTCCCCATTATTTTTGGATGTGATTGTTTAGAATATTTTAGGTATCATCATTATTGCCAGCGCACATAAAAATAAAAAATTAGATATTGACCGTGACTTCATTTACTACTTATAGATTTGCATCGTTGGAACAAGAAGAGATCTATAGTAATTTCAGGGAATTGTGAATGTCGCACCCTAATGTTTTCTACAGATTTTACTGGCAAAGTGTTCTAGGAAAGTGACAAGATGGTACACATGGGAAAAGGAATAACTGCGCAGTGATAAAACAACAAAATAAATGAATCATGTAATATCTATTAATTATTAAAAACAAGTAAACTGCAATGTGGAAGCAGATGTGGTCATTTTCTTCATTACTTTTCAATTGTGGTTTTATTCAGTTAAGAATGCTTATGTAAACAAAAGTTATGATGAACTAAATAATCTTCAAATGCTGCACATAATATCAAGTTCAACCCTTGAAGTAGCATACATTAATCTCGTCATCACTGTGTTAAAAATATGTATAATTAGAAAATATGGATGAAGTTTTTCTTTAGTCTGAAGGTGCACGTTATGGCGAATAGTGATAAGACTGTTTATATTTATTCAGCTAGCGGCATTGTTTGTTAAAAGACAAAATTTTCATGTTGATATCTAAGAAAAATTCGTTGAAACATATTCTAACTCCTTCAAACTAAGTTACCGGGGTCACTAAGTGGTTAGATAACTGATATGAAATTATGTTATAGTAGTTAGTGGAGGTGGTGCTGAACGTGTGGGCTATTTTATTGGAGCTGAGTATGTACTCACTGTGGGTGGTGACAGTGTCGAGTGGCCGGAAGGCTGGCGGCGGGCTGGGGGGAGCGACAGCCGCCTCCGTGGGGCTGACGGGTCCGGGGGCCGGCGTCTCTCCTGCGCCGCCCCCTTGCGCCCAGCCGCCCCCAGAGCGCCCGGAACCCGCTCCGCCAGCACCCTGGTACTTGTTGCATGTCTTCTTTACCATGTAGCAGCGAGGCATCTTGAAGGCTGTGGCACTCTTTCGCACTCCCAATCCAATTCTCCACTACTCCAGTCGAGACGGTAAAGTCCGTTTTGTTTAAGGATGCTTAAGTGAGAGCGCCAAGATCACGCCGCTCATGATTTGGGAACGGAAAACAACTCTGCAAAATACTCTTCTCTGCCTCTATTCTTCCAATAAACTCTCTAAAATATTTTAATATTATCTACTATAAATGACTAAATATCAATATGCCTGTCGAAATATAATTAGCTTCTCTTCTAATTGTATTCAAATCTGAGACTTTAAATATTGCTTTCGTTGTCTTGAAGGTACATGAATTGCATCTAGTAGTTGAAGAACTGGAGCTTGCGTCCAGAATACTGCTTCAGGTTTTTAGAGTCACCGGCTTCAGTTTATATTTTCGTCGAGCATTAGAACAGAAAGACTAGTTGGAATCCTATTGCAGAGAGTAGCGAGAAGTGCGTCGTACAAAGATAGAATAACTTGATATTAGTCGAAAGCGATAGCGTTCTGCAGCGATGGCAATGCAGTCGAAATACCATTAGCGACGAAAGAGACGAGAAGAAAGTCAGAGTTGCTGCTTCTGAGAGACATGAAGCTTAAAGGGAGAACGAACGGAAGAGCTGAATGGCTCTGGCGGCGTCAAGATGGCAAGCGCATGAGACCTACCTTGTGTACACGAATGCAACAAGTTGCATCGCCGCCAACTTTGGAAAACCACCGCACACGCAACACAGAAACACGCGCGCACCCGCGATTTCTGCGCCACTAGTCAAATCGTACAGCACTGAGAATCTAACAGAAGCACACGCTTCACTTCCACCGCTGACTGGATGCGAGTAGCTTACTATCCAACTTGGCTAGAGTGCCGCGGAAATCTGAAGAGATGCAGAAAAAAGAACACTTTCTGTACAAAATCTACATAGTTAGAAGAAGGAGACTTTTCGGAAAAGCGCCACTTTAATGCACCAAAGACTGTTTAGCAGGACAGCGTTGCAGCTCACTGCTAGCTCTCGTTCTTCACTTCCCCTTTCTTGTATGTTTTTTTCGAAAAATGTCTGACACACGATACCGAAAATTCTGCAAACCACGCAAGCTTAACCTCTGCGGATTATTTCACATTCTGTCTCTCATATTTCTTTCGTTTCTTCTTGCTGCTGTTCCTCGACTCTAGTATGAACGAGAACGGCAACATTAAAAGTCCCCGTCTTCAAGAATAAGCCGATATTGCTGCGAGACCTTGCGACACTCCCAGCGTGTGGCTCTGCCGCAGCAGGGTTGCCCCGCGGCTCTGGCTGCTGCTGCTGCTGCGGACCTGTCGCCACCACCTGTTAGCTGGCGCAACAATTGGTCCTGGCGGCGGCGGCGGTCGACGGTGCTGTCCAAAGGAGACGCGGTGGGGCGGCGGAGTCGGTGACGGCGGCTAGGGGACGGCTACATGGCGAGTTGCGTGTTCGCTTTGCGGCGGCGGCTCGGATTGACTGGTGGTGCGGCGTGCCGGCTCACATGTCCGCTCCGGACAACCCTCTGCGCTTGCGCCCTGCGACGCCACCCCTGCCCGCTACACTCGCGCCAGCCGATCGATGGTGGGCGCCGTATCTGGCAACACCTGTTACCGCGCGCTGGCCGCCGAGCCTCGCCTATCGACCGCGCGGCCGGCGCCGGCGTCGGCGTCGCGCGCTCCCCTCCGGCAAACACGGCACGGCTTCACCAGCACGCCGCAAATAACTTCACCACTCTATTTCAGAATATACGCACTTACTGAAAATGAACTTCAACAAACGCAATTAAAACTATTTTCATCTTAGAATTTAATTTCGCATACGCCAGTAGATACTACATTGTCTGGGTAGTTTGTCATCCCAACGAAACTGGTCATGTGATTGATGTCTGTATCAGATAGACTGTGTGAAAAAAAATAATTTGTCACGAAGCAACAAACTATTTTTGCAACTAACGAGTAAGCGAAGAGGTAAAAGTTTTGGGGTAAGAGAAAATAGTGCCCGTTTCTGTTAAATTTATCGTTCTATTGGGCGTATATTTGTGCAGACAATGTGCATAAAGCTGCCACACTACTCAAAACAAAGTTATTTGAGACACAAAAACAGTTCGATATACAACGCTTGTAAGGATTTCGATGGTCTATTTCGTCACGTCATCGTCAGTGTCGTAGCAGCAGTTTTGTTGGAAATGCAAGAAACCACACCATAAACAGATCTGCAGATCCAATGAACTTCGCTGCTGTTATCTCCTTGTGAGACATTGGCTAATGTTATAAAATATCAATAACTAACTTCCAAGTAAATGAAATTGCAACGTACCATTACATATCGCCCAATCGCATTGACGTATACAATTATACATACTGACATACGTACTGTACCATCTAGACCACCAGACACATTAAATGTTTGATGCTATTAAGCTATAACTGTTATGATTATTGCACCAAATAAAACCAAAACTGGATAATAAGAATTTTCAGTTTGCAGGTGTTCGTTCGCGTGCTATATTGTGTTATACATCCTTTACCACACTAGGTGTCTATCAGCCAACCCGTCATCGTCACCTGAACTATTAAATATGGGACACAGTTTCCCGAAATGACCTATTATTGAGAGGAAGATGTTCTAATATGTTCTTGAGTTCTGTTCATTTAAATGAATATAATTACAGTGGAAGAGGTTCCGATAGTTAAAGACAAATCACGAAACAAATGACTTACAAAATAATGGGAAGATACTGCCGTTTACTGGATTAAGATAACGTTCTTTCAATAACACAAATGCTCTTACGGACAACTGCTGATGAGGGATTTGGTGATTTACTTCATCAATTCAGAATTTTGAGCTGGGGCCACCTTCGTCATATGGCTAAATACGTGCGCGCTAAATACATGCGCGCTATTTTCAAACATTTAAAAACGCACAAATCAGGAAAATGAAGGCGGGACCCTGAATCTACAGGAAGCCTTGGTAAAGCATACCCATAATAATCGGATTATACGTTCAGAATCCTATCATCATCGGTACATAAAGAATGAGAGCAATAAGTGTTTGTAACCAATTAAAAACTTTAATAACAAAATTTCTTAATCACTAAACAGCAAAAATTACCAAGTACATTTTGTCTGAAAACTCAGATAGAAGAATTTCTGAAGTCTCAGCTGTGTCCACTTAACATGCACATGTGCCGTCTCAAATCAAAGGACTCATTTCTGTCAAAATATGACAAGCATTGATCACATTTTGAAACTGTACAGATCTGGATGCGTTGTAGCATTAATGGAAAGTTGAGGGGATTTATTAGGGTACGCTCTCAAGCGTCTGAAGAAATTTCAATTTAACACATCTGTGAAATCACCGTTTGAATAACCCCAGTAGTTACAAAATAAAATTCCAACCAAGCACAACATACCTAAAGTACAGCGTCTGTCTCCACACACCTTGCTTCATTTAAATATGAATATCTTCCTAATTTCCATCCTATTTCAACCGTACTAATGCTCTTATTTTCATTATGTAACTGTCATCTTAATTTGGATGGGTGAATGGTGTCAAATAGATATTATTGTATTCAGATCTCTAATTCGTCAGATAATCTCAAAATGGGGTTTTAGGATATAATAAAAAATGGCAAGGAAATGTTTATTCCAAAGCAGAAAATAAAGATAAATAAAGAACCTACATACTACAACAGGGAAGTGAGAAGGTTAAAGAGGCTAGTAAGACGGGAACACAACAGAATTAACAGACAGAATGGCAATAGGGAATACCTAAAACAACTAACAAGCAGTTAACAAGAGCAAAGAGATAAGCAAAGGATGGGTTTATGAATAATATTATTGGTGCAGGTGGACCAATGAACGATGCATCTAGAAACTTCTATGGCTATATTAGAAAACTGAGGGAAAGGGAAGGTATTAAGACTATTGTAGATAAGAATGGAGTTGACGTCATCCAGGATTTTAAAATTGTAGAGATACTGAGTGACTGGTTTAGTGATACAACTAGAGACAATCATCCTGTGATAGAATGGAATGAATCAGAGGAGAGTCTCCCAAAATGATAAATGAGGAAACCACAAAATTTGAAATAAATTCTCAGGAAATTATGAAGGAACTCAGAAAGCTAAAAAAAAGTAAAGGATCTGATGTAGATAATATTACTACAGATTTATTAAAGATTGTGGGATACGATATTGTACCTTACCTCGAAATTTTATTTAAAATAAGTTTGGAGTTTTTCTGCTTACCAGAGGATTGAAATATTTTTTTTTATTTATTTTTTTACTGCTTTACGTCTCTCAACAGCGAGGTTTTTAGAGACGGGAAAGGATGGGGGCAAGGAATGGGAAGGAATTAGGCCATGGCCTTTTTTTTAAGGAAGCATAGCGGCATTTGCCTGGAGTGATTTGCGAGACCATAGAAAACCCAAATCTGGATGCCCGGACGGGGATTCGAACCGCCGTCCTCCCGATTGTGAGGCCAGAACGCTATCCGTTAGACCACCACGCTCGGTGAGGATTGGAAAAGGACGATAGTAGTACCGATTCATAAAGGAGAGGTTAAAAATACGGTTCAAAATTACAGGCCAATTAGTTTGACATCAGTGATAGGCAAAGTGATGGAGAGATTTATATGCAACTATATCAGAAATGTCTGTGAGGAAAGACACTGTTTTTTAAGATCAACAACATGGCTTTAGGCAAGGATATTCATGTGATTTCCAGATGGTGGGCTATATGCAAGATATTTCATATGAATTGGACAAGGGAGGCCAAGTTGATAGTGTGGTACTAGATCTTTCTAAGGCGTTTGACAGAGTGGTTTTAAATAAACTGAAATCTACATGTTACATGATGAAAGTTATATGTTTTTTTTTTATGTTTTTTTTTTTTTTTGTAACTGCTTAGGTCTCTTTTTAACATCGAGGTCTTTAGAAACGGGAAAGGATGGGGGGCAAGGAGGGGGGCAAGGAATGGGAAGGACTTCAGCCATGGCCTTTTTGAAGGAAGCATCCCGGCATTTGCCTGGAATGATTTGGGGAAACCATGGAAAACCCAAATCTGGATGCCCGGACGGGGATTCGAACTGCCATCCCCCGAATGCGAGGCGAGAACGCTAACCGTTACACCGCCCCGCTCGGTAGTTGTATGTTGGGTAGAGTAATTCTTAAAATCCAGAAAACAAAGTGTTAGAGTAGGAAATACATGATCAAAAGAGGTGGAAGTAAATATGGGAGTGTCACAGGGTAGAGTATTCGGACCATTGCTGTTCATAATTCTAATGAATGACTATTTTGATGGATTACGGTCAGAGTCTAGGTATTTTTCAGATGATATAATGATATACAATAGGATCAAAAGATGTGAAGACTGTGAACAGCGAAGGATGAACTGGAAAGAATATCTAAATGGTTAGGTTAGCTTGGAACGAAGATAAGTGCCAAGAAGAGTACACAGATAAAAAACTAAAGGTTAATTATGATTATAGTGAGGGGTCAGGATTGCTTGTTCAAAGCTTGAGGTGAAAATATCTTGGAATAATGTTTGATAACAAACTCAGTTGGGCAGAGCAGGTGGTAGAAACAGGTTACAAAATCCTTCATTTCTTGGAGAGGGTGATGAGAGGATGTACCAGAGAAGTCAAGGAGTTGCGTAACAAAACTTTGGTAAGACCTTTGTTTGAATATGGTGGTGTAGTTTGGGACCCACATTTTGGCTATCAAATACGGGAGTTGGAAGGTGTGCAAAGAAGAGCACCTAGATTTGTCTGTGGAAATTATCGCAGGACCCAGTCAGTAACTGATATGATAAAGGAGCTGGATTGAGAGCAATTGGAGGAAAGGAGGAGGGTCAAGAGAGTGCTGGGAATGTACAGGGCATATGTTGGTGATAGAGCTTCGAGGGATATTAGTCAAAGAGTTAGGAATAGTGCATAGAAGGGGAAAGGCGACCGTGACTATAAGCTTGCTCTCGATTTCATGCATAAGGGAATGGGAAAGTTTTCTTTTGTTGGTAAGAGTGTAGGGGATTGGAACAATTACCAAGTGTAATGATGAATAATTTTCCAAAATGCTCAAGGAATGTATAATTAAAATGAGTAAATCATAATATTAAATGGGGAGGAATTTAACATTCCAATTGTAAAGTAAAATTAAAAAAAAAGTATGTAAAAAAAAGGTGGTAAATGGATAACTCAGGGAATTACCACCGGACTGTTAGCTCCACCGCAATTAAATTAACTAGACGACCCATGCGAAATTTTCGCTAATCAAATACAATGAATAGTGAGGTCGAATGCTTGTTATATAATGATAAGTAGAACCGCACCCTGTAGCAAATATTTATTTGTTTAGTGTAATAGATACGCCTCAAAACATATTACGAAACTTAGGGAAATTTAAAACTGTCACTGAACCTAACAGAATACAACCAACCTGAACAAAATGCACACAGCATATCAACATCTCTGTGATATGTGCTGCTGTGCGAATAAAATGTTTACACTGAAATTCTATAGTAAAACAAAAATGTTTTCGTAACAGAAAAAATATCCGAAAAGCTACTTATTGTATAAAAAACAGTTTATTGACATCTCTGCGACAGTGCTGCTGCAATCTGGGGATTTCGCTCTGAACTGTTTGATACACGTGATCACTTAAAATTCCTTTTATAAAATATAGTGTGACCAAAGCGGAAATCTTGGCCTGTATAATGATACCACATTTATGGAGTTCGTTTAAACATCAAGCGAGGTAAAAAAAAACCAGAAAGGTTGTAGAAATGATGATATTTTTGCCCCTTTTAAACGATACCCCGTTTATCGATTTCGGTTAGATATCAATGGAGATAAATGGCTCGTGAAGGGAAATGCGTTGTAGAAATATTAATACTTTTGCCCTTTAAGGATCGAATTTTGAAAAATTCCTTTCTTAAAATATGTTTTAACGAATCAAAGACCTTACGAAGACCTCAGCCTATAAAATGATAGCTCGTTTATCAATTTTGCTGTTTATCAAGAGACATAAATGACTCGAGGCACAAAAACGCATTTTAGAAATACTGATATTTTTGCCCTTTATGAGTTAAATTCAGATAATTCCATTCTTAAAACAGGATGTCACCATAGCGGAGACCTTAAATTTTGGAATGATACCTCATTTATCTATGTCGGTTATATATTAATGGATATAAATGGCTCGTGACACAAAAATGCGTTGAAGAACCATTGATACTTTTTCCATTTAAGGGTTAAATTCAAAAAAAAATTCTTTCTTAGTGTATGATGTCACCAAAGCTGAGACACCAATCATCATAATCCTAATTCATTTATGGATTTCGGTTAGATATCCAGGGAGATATATGGCTCGAGACACAATAAAAGCATTTTAAAAATATTGACATTTTTTCCCTTTAATGCTAGGATTACGAAAAATATCTTTCTTAAAATATAATTTACCAGGGCGGAAACCTCACTCTTTAATATAATACCTCATTTATCTATATCGATTAGGTATGAAGGGAGATAAATGACTCGTGATACAAAAATGCGTTGTAGAACCAATGATACTTTACCCTTTAAGTGTTGAATTCCAAAAAAAAAAAAAATTCTTCCTTAATATATGATGACACCAAAGCCGAGAAATTACTCTTCATAATCCAACTTCATTTACCGATTCGGTTAGATATCCAGGGAGATTAATGGCTCGAGACACAAAAAAAGCATTTTAAAAATATTGAAATTTTTGCCCTTTAAGGGATGAATTACGAAAAATTTAATTCTTATAATTTAATGTTACCACGGCGGAGACCTTACTCTTTAATATGATACCTCATTCATTAATTTCGGTTAGGTATGAAGGGAGATAATGACTCGCGACAAAAAAACATCTTATTAGTTGAAGTTTACCGGTTGTACTTACAGATATCGCTAGCAATATGTATACATTTCTACATTTCTATGATTTGGTATGTATGTCTTTTGTTTCTATTTATATTAACCTTCAACAATACACAAGTCACATTCCGCGAAAATAATAGCGACATTGTTGTTTTTCTCAGTGAATACGTCGAGTTTTGTTGCTTTTCTTATTTCATCAAAGAAAAAAAGCAGCTGAAGTTCATCGGTTACTGGTAGAAACTTACGGTGAACATGCTACAGTGATTAAAACATGTGAGACATGGTTTCATCAATTTAAAAGTGGAAATTTCGATTTGACAGACAATGAAGATCCTTTTGCAACGAAAAAGTTCGAAGACGAGCAATTGCAGGCGTTATTGGATGAAGACCTAACCCAATCGCAACAAAAATGGCACAAACACTTAATGTGACCCAAGGAGCAATTTGTCAACGTTTAAAAGCCAGGCGAAAGATCCAGAAGTATGGAAAGTGGGTGCCACACCAACTGAACGATAGACAAACGGAAAATCGAAAAACCGTTTGTGAAATACTGCTTGATAGGTTGGAAAGGAAATCTTTTCTGCACCGAATTGTCACGGGGGACGAAAAATGGATTTATTTTGAGAACCCTAAGAGAAGAAAATCATGGCTTTCACCTGGTGAGGGCGGCCCATTGACTGCAAGACCAAATCGCTTTCGCCATAAAACAATGCTCTGTGTATGGTGGGACCAGTGTGGTGTGGTGTTCTACTAGTTATTAAAACCTGGTGAAACAGTGAATACGGATCGCTACCGACAACAAATTATCAACTTGAATCATGCGTTGATCAAAAATCACATTGAAAGCACTTAATTGGGAAATATTACCGCACCCGACGTACTCTCCAGACCTCGCCCCGTCCAACTATCACCTATTCGCATCGATGGGACAGTAAATTGCAGAGCAGCGCTTCGCCAATTTTGAGAAAGTCGAAAAATGGCTGATCGAATGGTTTGTCTCGAAAGAGAAAAAGTTTTTTTGGGATGGTATCCATAATTTGCCCAAAAGATTGGGAAAATGTGTAGAATGCAATGGTCAAAACTGAGATATATATATTATTTTTTTTTTAGCTTTCTCTCAAATTGTGTGTTTTCTTTATAGAAAAAAAAAGCAAATTTCAACTAATACCCCTGCCTTCACTCAGTCCTGTCAAACGCTTGGACTGACACGTCGAACTGGTCACCACTTAGATGCTCCACAGTTCTTGATTATTCAGGAACACACATGTTTTGTTGAAGCTGGAGAGTCACGTTAGCAAATCCATTCATTACCAATATTCCTCGATAAAATTCATTATACTTTGATTCTATTAACGTATTTGTTGTCTCCCAGCGATAACCTTTTCACGATGAAAGAGGGGAAACTTAATAGAGTAGTTGTATAAACAAATTAGTTTTGTATTTTTAATAAAAAAATAATGGTAGCCTGTTCGTTACATCAGCTTCTGTCACAAATGATACACATAGAAACACTTTTAATATCGTCTATTACGAAACAAATTCAGATTTACCGGTATAATGGCTGTGAATATAGTTGAGACCAATGGGGTAAATCAAGATGTGACTTGAGTGGGGGCACTCTTAAGAAGTAGTTGGCAAAAAGTCCGAACAGGAAACATGATATCTAGGAGGTGGAAGTAAGAAAAGGATTGCCATATGGTAATCTATATTCGACCACTGGTGTTATTTTCATAAGTGATTCCATTGTTGATTTGCAGTTAGAGGTTAGGTTGCCTGCAGATGACATGACGCTTTACGATAGAAATACGTCAAAATATAACCATGAGCAAATGTAAAGGTATGTAGATTTTCTAGATTGGTGGATAAATGTGGAATAAAAACCAATTCAATAAAGACGCTTGTTAGGTGCACCTATAGAAAAGTAAAGGGTTTTGTCTGATTATACAGTGGAGGCTCAATTGCTTGTTGACAGAATAAAATGAAAGTAACCGAAAGTTGACAGTAAGCCAATCTGGGCAGGGCACATTAGTAGGTTGGATGGACGGAGTTTAATGTATTGCATCTGTTGGGAAGGATAATGAAGTGCTTTTATTTCTGTTGTGCAATCTGTGACACACAACATTATTTTTGGATTGACCTTTAATTTATTAAATTAAATTGCGATGGAGCGTACGCGCCGGTGGCAATTTCCCTACACACCCATCTTCTCCCTTTCCTGCACCCACCTACATTTGCCATCTGCAAATTTTAGCTTTAAATTCTTTCAACGTTTTTGGTAACTTATTCATCATTTCCCTTGGTAACTTATTCCAATCCCTGCCACCCTTACCCAAAATATAGAATCTTACTTCAGCCTTGTGCCTGAAACCGGGAGCCAGCTTGTGGTCATGGTCATCTTTTCCCTTCCATGCATTACTTTTAATTCTTAAACCAATATCATTCCGTGCCTCATCACCAATATACGACTTGTACACTACCATTACCCTCTTCACCCTCCTCCTGTCTTCCAACGAATACCATTACAGCTCTTTTATCATATCTGTTACTGATTGAATGCGGTAATTTCCAGAAACAAATCTAGCAGCCCTCTCCAACTCCTGTATTCGATACGCAAAATCTGGGCCCCATACTGCACTGCCATATTCAAGCAATGGTATGACCAAAGTTTTGTAACCCAATTCCTTTACTTCTCTCGTACATCCCCTCATTACTCTCTCACTTTTTCCTACTACCTGACCAATGTGTCCTACTCAGTTAAGCTTTTAATCAAATGTAATGCCAAGATATTTACAAGTCTTCAACAAGCAATTCTTTGCCCACCTTATAATCGTCATCAACCTTTAGTTTTTTATTTCTGTATTTAATAAGCTGCATTTATCTTCATCCCATGTTTACCAACCCAACTAGATATCCTGTCCAAATCATCCTGCAGCTGTTTACAGTCCTCTACCGTTTTGATCCTTTTATATAGCACTAGTGATCGCCCAGGGGTCGAAATTCGACCGTAATTCATTAAGTTATGTAGTTTCTTTCGTGAAAGAGTAATAATAATTATTTGAATTTGTTCTATTGCATTTACATAGATATATTATATAGCGCATACATTGACGTCATTGGCTGCGATCTTGTGTTGTTTGCCTTAATTTCCTGCAATACCTATAAAATTATAATGACGCACTCCACACGTGACTGTATCCTAAACTTTTGCTTCTGAAGTAAGGGAGCGTGCACAAACTACGTGGCTCGGTCCAAAAGGGGGGGGGTGGCTAGAAGGCTACGCTGGGCTACGTGGGGGGGGGGGGGGGGGGGTTCCGAGCCAGGCCACGTAGCTTTCCTTTTATAACATTTTTCACAGTTAAAATGAGGAACAGAACACACAACAACATGTGAATATTTATTTCCCTCAGTTAATTATCTCCGTATGTAATTTACAATCGTCTGACAAGAGAAAACAGTACAAAATATCTTCTGGAATCAAAAGGGAAAAAAGCTACATGCTACGTGGGAGGGGGGAGGGGGGGTAGAGCCAAAAGCCACGTAGGGCTACGTGGGGAGAAGGGGGGGTTCACAGGAGACCAAAATGGAGCTACGTGGTTTATGCACGCTCCCTAACCATAGCAAATGATTAATATGAATGTTTTCAGAATAATTTTTGACTTTCTATTTATCGATGGTTCATTTGAATTTAGTCCATCATACAATGATTTAAAATATTCATTTTGACTTAAGGCCGATAAAATTGCTTTAGCTTTATGACAACAAGAAGTGAATACAGTCCTTCCACCAGAAGTGACTAGGCCCTACTGATTCGAAATGTTTTGCATTGCAAAACCTGCATTGTAAATTCGAAACTATCAAAATTTCTTGGTATGGCATTTATTGCGCATTTAAATGTATCCATCCAAATAATTTTATCATTCTATGTGTTCATTATTTAAATTTGGTCTATTATCATTTTGAATTTCACGCAAGTAGATATTCCTTCTTTTTTGTCTCTCTCTCTCTCGCCGAAGTGTCAATGTTCTATATCGAGGCATAATAGAAGTCGCAGCAATCATCTGAATGAAAAAATTAAAAAATAAATCGCAATGAAATTTCTGAAATTCAAAAATCAAAAGACCGTTAACCAAAGTTTAACCTTTTAAATAATAAAAAGATCATATAGTATGTGGCAGAATCGCTACATTCCTTTTCGAAATGGTTCTATTATAACATCAAAGATTAATCTCTACTTTATGCGACACTTTTGTTTCACCAAAGACCACAGAGTATCTCAATAGTGGGAATACACGTCATATATTTGGCTCCAATCCGTTTTCATGAAAACACACGTTCGCGAATTTATTTTTATTTAATAATATATTTGTAACATGTATTAACTATGATTAATATATTTTTTTCTGTACAGTTGACCAAAGACCACAGAAATTGGCAGAATCGCTTGCCACTAAAAAAACAATTCAATGTAAACAACGAATTTATTATTTAATTTAATGTATTTGTAACACATATTATCTATAGATTTTAGCTTTCTGCACTTCTTCTCCAAATAAACTTTAAGTATGACAAATCTTACACTTCTCCTTGCACGCAACATTCATAAAAAGGGATCCGAAGTTTTCGTTTAGCGTATTAATATATAGATTATATCATCTGGAATGTAGGTCTATATGGGGCAGAAACATGGACGCTACGCAAAGAAGATCGAAAGAGGTAGAAAGCTTTCGAAATGTGAATATGGAGGAGGATGGAGAAAATAAGTTGGAAAGAAAAAGTAAGGAATGATGAAGTGCTGGAACTAGTAGGAGGGGAAAGGTCTTTTATAAAAAAAACAAAAAAAAAAACAAAAAAAAAAACAAAAACAAAAAACAATAATGAACAGAAAAAAGAACTAGATTGGTCATGTGTTTAGGAATGAGGACCTGCTTAATACTGCTCTCGAGGGGATTGTAAATAGAGGGAAAAGAAGAGGTCGGCGAAGAAAGAAAATGATTGATGACATCAAGGTAAATGGGAAATATATAGAGACTATGAGAATGATGGAACAGAGTGAGACTTGGAAGGCTGTCAGTGTGCATGGATCTGCTTAATATTAGAAAACCCATGATGATGATGATACCATCTGCAATCAATATAATTTCTGATAGTAACCAATCAACACAATTATTCATTATACTAATGAATAGCAATGGTACCAATACGCTACACTGTGGCACTCACATTTTTACTTCCACATTTTTGATACTACATTTCCTACTCTAACTTTCTGTTTTCTACCTTTTAAAAATTCTTCTACCCAGCAATTTACTTTCTCATCCACTATAATAGTTTTTACCTTATTTACTAACGTTTTATGCCTCACACTGTCAAACGCCTTTGATAGATCTAGTGCTACACTATCAATTTGGCCTCCCTTGACCATTTCATCTGAAATATCTTGCATATATCCCACCAACTGAGATTCTCATGAATATCCTTGCCTCAACCCATGTTGCCTGCTTGAAAACCACTTACGTTGCACATCAATCTCTCCATTAATTTACCTACCACCGATGTCAAACTGATCGTACTGTGATTTTCGACTCTATTTCTCACCCCTCATTCATGTACCGGCACTACTATCGCACTTTTCCAGTCCTGTGGTAAGCAGCAAGTATCCAGACTCAATTTAAATAATATTTCAAGATCAGGTACAATGTCACATCTGGCTATCTTTAAGACATCTGTAGTAATATTATCTACACCAGCCCCTTTATGTTTTTTCAGTTTTGTTATTTCTTTCATAGTATCCTCAGGATGAATATCAAATTTTTTATTCTGTTCATTTCTAATTGTATTGTTATACTCGTTCTCCGAGTTACACCGACGTTTGTAATGATTAAAATATCTTATGATTGCTTGTACACTTTTCTGACCATAGTATGATCTTCATTTAAGTACAGGCATCGGGACTTCCTTGCGTAGGAGAATGTCGAAATTTCAAAGAATATAACAAATATATACAAATATGGACAACACAGATCAGAAGAAGTTAGCCAAGCTGTACGTTTCTGGTAGGAGAGGTGAGGATACTAGTTGCGTTAACTCTCAAAATCACGATTCATGTTAATAGAATCATAAAATCAAACACATTGACCTGTAAAGTAAATAGAAAATCAAATTGAATAAGTCTTTATCCGTCTTTTATTGCTTAAATTTTTGTTATCAGACATCACACCACATAGTTATTTGTGAGTTGAAGTTGCTTTTAAAGGATTGGATTATCTCATGCCATCTCTTTAAGTAAATCTTCTAATCTCATGGCGTTTATGTGTTTCTTGTTTGTATGTACAAGATATTATCCGATTTAGAATGGTTCTGTAACAATTTATCAGTTTGTATCTCCAGTATTGTTGTATTTATTTCTCTATAATTGTGTATTCTAAGACAGCGCCGTTCTGGCCTCGCATTCGGGAGGACGGCGCGGCGGTTCGAATCCCCGTCCGGGCATCCAGATTTGGGTTTTCCATGGTTTCCCCAAATCACTCCAGGTGAATGCCGGGATGCTTCCTTCAAAAGGCCATGGCCGAAGTCCTTCCCATTCCTTGCCCCCCATCCTTTCCCGTCTCTAAAGACCTAGTTGTTATAGGAGACGTTAAGCAGTTTAAAAAAAAAAAAAAAAAAAAAAAAAAAAAAACTAAGACAGCGCACAGGGTCGGCGTGGTCGCAAGATTGTGGGAGATTACATAGCGCAGTTAAAAAACATCTCAAACGGTCAGGTAATAACGGATCTCAACAAATTTGTGGATCTCAGATTACAATTAGTCTAATGGAATTGGCAGTTCTGATCAAGTTACGTGTCCCTCATGTATTTGCAATATAGTTGTAAGGACAACTTATTTTGTCTGTAAAAAATACTAATCTTCAATGTAAGAACATCGTGCTGTGAACATACAGGTTAATCAACATGTGAATTCCCTCCGTTATCAATTAATTTTATCGTTTTCAGTATTCTCTGCTAATTGATAGACTTCATTTTGAGTTGAATATTAACATGAAGCAGCAGTTTTTTGACGTATCCAATGTTTAAACGTACCAAACTGTCTATACTAAACTGAAAATGTACATTTGTTGAATTATAATATTAAAACTGGCGACCTGTTATCAACATCATACATTTCATTTTGATATTTCCATACTGCTTTGCGTTAGGCGTAACAACACCACTTAATTTAGTCTGAAATAGCGCAGTTTGAATAGGCACCAGTCACCATTAATTTTCACTTCTAAAAACTGTTTTTAAGGATGAATTAATGTTCTCTTCCTTCACTAACTACGTTGTGTATTGTTTGTTGCCGTGTGTAACAGACAATTCAGTTACACTATCTAACGTCATTAACAAAAGTGTTCATCAGTATATCATTGCCACAAGAGTGCGATGATTCTACCGGAAATTTATTTGAAAGACCGCTCAACTCTACGTGGGGTTGAAAACGTAATGTCTCAGCTAGTAATGTTTAAGATGTTCTGAAGTTGATAATTTCGAAACATTAAACCTTGTGAGTAACTTTCGAGGGTGCACTTTAGTGCTGCAGAGTATCATCTTATTTATTCGCAGAAATACATATTCCTTAGGTGACTAAGCACCTACACATTCATCTCGACGGGATATTTGGTTGGGAGGTTCGACATACTATCTAGGAATGCTTAGATCATTCAATCTCTATCAAACTATAAATTTCCCAACTAGAACACAAAAAAATAGTAGTACCATTATTGATAACATTTTTGTAGAGCACAATAAATTATAAATACATGGAACAATTCCAATGGAAAATGGTTTGTCATAATGTTCAAATAATTACTTTGGATGTTGTGGGAAATGAAAATAACAAAAAGAAAGGATTTGTCAGAGTTAGGCCATTAAAGAACAATTCAATAAAAACATTAAATGATGAACTTCTCAATGAGGACTGGAGCACTGTTTATAAATTAAAAGGGGTAAACAATAAATTCAATTACTTTCACCAAAGGTTTTTGGAAATTTACGAAAGGTGTCTCCCTACAAAACTAGCTCCAATTGGTCAAAAACGAGTAAACAAAAATTGGGTTACAGTTGGTATAAAAACATCTTGCAGACATAAAAGGGAATTATATGTAAAAGTTAGGAATACTGATAATATGCTTCTCAAACAACATTACAAAACTTACTGTAGAATTTTAACCAAAGTAATAAAAGAATCTAAACGTTTGGCCATAAACGATGAGATTAGTAGTTCAGATAATAAGATAAAAAGTGTTTGGAACATTATTAAAAGAGAAACAACTGTTTCATCCCCTGAACATAAACCTATATCTATAAGCATTAATGATAAACTTGTAAATGACCCCTCTTATGTAGGAAGTGCTTTCAATATCTACTTCTTAACAGTTGCTGAAAAAATAAAAGGAAAATATAATGGGAATATGGATGCTATAGCAATACTTAAACCCTTGTCACCTAAAACAGCACCTATGTCTCTATTTCCCACCAGTCAAAATGAAATTGAAAAAATTATTAAATCCCTCAAAAATAAAAAGTCATTCGGTTATAATGAGGTTTCAACCCATGTAGTGGAACAATGTAACACCAGCATTAGTAGAGTTATTAGTCATATTTGTAATAGTTCTTTTGAAGAAGGTATCTTCACTGACTCACTCAAGAAGTCAATAATCAAACCGCTTTATAAAAACGGTGATACCTCAAAAATAGAGAATTACAGGCCCATTTCACTTCTATCAGCATTTTCAAAAATCTTTGAAAAAGCAATGTACAGAAGGGTGTATGCACATCTACAAAATAATGACCTACTCAGTAAAGTACAGTTTGGTTTTAGACATGGCGTTTCAACAGATTCAGCAATTTTTGCGTTTGTAAACAACATACTGGAATCAATGCATTAAAAATTAAATTCCCTAGGTATATTCTGTGATCTTGCTAAGGCTTTTGACTGTGTTGATCATGAGATTCTACTAGGTAAATTAGACCACTATGGAGTTAGTGGTAAGCCAGGACTTTGGTTTAAATCTTACCTGAAAAATAGAAGGCAATGTGTATCACTGAAAGATGCTAATACAGGAAATGTTATAAACTCAGAATGGGGTATAGTTAAATGTGGTGTGCCTCAGGGCTCAATTCTTGGCCCTCTGCTGTTCTTAATCTATATAAATGATCTCCCACATATACTAGGTGATAATGAACACATGGTACACTTTGCAGATGATACCAGCATATCGTTGAAAGACCCATCAACACAAAACCTCGAAAACACAGCAAATGATGCTATAAAGAAAATTAACAGGTGGATTAATGCCAACAAACTAATACTTAATGTTGAAAAGACACAGTTACTTCAGTTTTTTACAAAAAATAAAACAAAGGACAGCTATAATGTGATATCAGAAGAAAAAGCAATCAATGAAAGTAATTTCACAAAATTCTTGGGTGTATGTATAGATAACAAATTGAACTGGAAACAGCATATTCAACAACTTCTTAAAAAACTGAATTCTGCAACATTTTCACTTAGGGTAATATCTAGAATGGCTAATATAGAAACCAGAAAGTTAGTATATTTTGCATATTTTCATTCCCTGCTCACTTATGGCATCTCACTCTGGGGAAACTCGTCACAAGCACAGAGGGTATTTAAATTGCAAAAACGTGCTATAAGAACTATTTGTGCAGCAAGCCCACAGACGTCGTGCAGAAATCTATTTAAAAACCTGGGTGTACTAACAATGCCAGCACAGTATGTATACTCCGTACTATCATTTGTAGTGGAAAATCCTGAACACTTCAATCTTAATGCTGACATACATAGCCATAATACTAGGAATAAATATAATATTCACAAGGATTACAAATCACTGTCAATTGTACAGAAAGGGTTAACATTTACTGGAGCTTCCTTATTCAATGTCTTACCAACAGAAATTAAATGTTATCTACAAAAACCCAACTACTTTATGTCCAAACCGAAAGAGTTTCCGCTTCAGAATCCATTTTACTCTGTGAAAGAATTTTCTTCTTGGAATTTTGTAAGAATGACTGATAAAATAGTATATATGGTGTATGGAAGGGGAAGGTGTTAAAGTTGTCCACAATTACTAAAATAATAAATGGTTTTTCTTTCTGTTGAAACTTTTGACAAATGAAGTAATTACACTGTTTACAAAATTTCACTTATATATAGTAACTAACATGGGATAGCATGCACTTCAAAACTGCTGTAAAAAATTATGATACTAACAGGTTTGTAAGTAATTAACTGCTTATGAGTTGTGGTAACTGGTTGGTAAGAAAATAACTGGTTGTTAGATGCTGGTAACAAGTTTATACACTGTTCCACATAATAAGTATTAACTAACTCGGGATTGTATTTGTAGATTACAGGAAATATTGGTTATACTAATGGGTCGTAACTAACTTCTTGTCAATATATAATATTATCAATTATATAGTAATACTAGCTGGTACCCACGACTTCGTTCGTGATTGTAAAGAATTCATATTGACAGCTATAGACATCTAACCACCATAGTGCAAGATGGGAGACTCGATACTATTACCACACACAAATATCAGTGTTCTGTGCTATGTAGTTCCGGCAGCAAAGTAAAATTTACTGATACACACAAGTCTTTGGATGAAATACGAAAATATTCATGATCGACCAATTTCAAACACCATATCTCACACACTCCCACAGTTACCAAATTTCGGCCAACGTTGTGATCGATGGGAGACTCTGTGTTACTACCACACACAAATGCCAGTGATCTGCGATTGATAGTTTTCACTTAAAAGTGATACACCGTGAAACATCCGTCTTTGGCAGAAATATGAAATTGCCGCAGGTCGACCATTTTCATCCCCCATATCTTCCACACCCCCATAGCTACAGACATCAAACAACCATAGTGCACGACGACAGACACGATTCTACTACCACACATAAACACCAATGCTCTATGCTATGTTGTCGTGGCAGAAAAGTGAAATCTGCGGAGACACATGCATTTCGTCGAAATACGAAAATATCCTTGGTCGGCCACTTACAACCACCATATCTACCACAGTACCACAGTTTCTGAAATTCGGCAGCTGTTGTGATCGAAAGGTGACTCTGTGCTACTACTACACACAAACGCCAGTTATATGTGATCTATAGTTTTCGCTGAAAAGTGATACACCATGACACTTTTGTCTTTGGCAGAAGTATGAAATTGCCACAGGTCGACCACTTTCAACCCCCATTTCTCCCACACTCCCATAGCTACCGACATCAAACAACCATAGTGCACTACATGAGATACGATTCTACTACCAAACACAAACACCAATATTCTATGCTATGTAGTTGTGGCAGAAAAGTGACATATGCGGAGACAGTCGAAATACGAAAATATCCTTGGTCGGCCACTTACAACCACCATATCTACCAAAGTACCACAGTTTCTGAAATTCGGCCGCTGTTGTGATCGAAAGGTGACTCTGTGCTACTACTACACACAAACGCCAGTTATCTGTTATCTATAGTTTTCGCTGAAAAGTGATACACCATGACACTTTTGTCTTTGGCAGAAGTATTAAATTGCCACAGGTCGACCACTTTCAACCCCCATTTCTCCCACACCCCCATAGCTACCGACATCTAACAACCATAGTGCACTACATGAGATACGATTCTACTACCAAACACAAACACCAATGCTCTATGCTATGTAGTTGTGGCAGAAAAGTGACATATGCGGTGATAGTCGAAATACGAAAATATCCTTGGTCGGCCACTTACAACCACCATATCTACCACAGTACCACAGTTTCTGAAATTCGGCCGCTGTTGTGATCGAAAGGTGACTCTGTGCTACTACTACACACAAACGCCAGTTATCTGTTATCTATAGTTTTCGCTGAAAAGTGATACACAATGACACTTTTGTCTTTGACAGAAGTATGAAATTGCCACAGGTCGACCACTTTCAACCCCCATATCTCCCACACACCCATAGCTACCATCATCTAACAACCATAGTGCACGACAGGAAAGACGATTCTACTACCACACACAAACACCAAAGGTCTATGTTATGTAGTTGTGGCAGGAAAGAGAAGTATACGGAGATTCGAATTTTTGGTCGTAATATGAAAACGCCCTGCACTGACCAACTTTAATCATTATATCTCCCACGTCCCCACAGCTATCGGCATTCGGCCAACGTTGTGCACGACAGGAAACTCCATGCTACTTCCATCCACAAACATCAGTGATCTGTGCTAGGTTGTGGTGGATGAAAAGTGAAATATAGGAAAAAACACGTCTATTTTTTATATATACATAAGATTGTCATTACTAATAAGTGTATGTACTGTTCCACATCCTCGAGATTATTCTCACATGGGATCAAAGTGAACATATCAATCAATCAATCAATAATGTAATGTGCCTAAACGATTTGCTGCTCTCTGTACAACTAAGAAAACGGGCGTACTTTTTAATTCTACCGGAAAATACTGACTGAAGTCATTATACGTAAATACCTTAGATTATTAATTAATTGTGAATTCTCATGCGTAGCTTCTACATAAAAGATCAGAAACTCTGAAGAGTGTGCTGACATCGTTGCTATATGTAAGCTCAACCTTCTAACAATTTTATTCGGATTATCTCGAATACACATACGCCTTCATGGGCAGAAAACAGGTCTCAGAATTATAATGCATTATTTCGCTAACCGACGGCAAATCGCATATTTCTCACTGATGTTCACCACGTCAGTGAGAGTATTAAATACTGCAATTCTGGATGTCTCAGAGTAAATGATATCGCAATTTACATGGATGTCAGTTTCATTCCTATTGTATGGTTCAAAAAGAGGTTTTAAACCAACAGTGGTAATTGTTAATGAATTCCAGTGCCGGACAATACACGTAGCCCTATTATGTGGAAGACTTGTGCAAAATTTTCTCAATTTATTTCAGTTTGAACTAAATTACAAATATTTCATTATTTCTCGAATATTAATGTTCCTAAAGTTACTTCGTACACTAAGATACAAAAATTTCACCATCTCTACTTTCATTGCAACATTTAAGAATATTTTTGCGCAATATTCCTATATCAAGCAATTGATTTGGTTTTTTGACTTGGTTATGTCTATATTTTGTTGTATTAGTAAGACGCGTGATTTAAAGTATCATATGCACTCGCTTCTATCCAAATGGAATTGTGTATAGTCCACAGCTCTTCTCTGTGAGCTTGATTTGCTGCATTGTCCCAGACAGAGGTGGCGTTTATGTTCTCCACACCGGTTTTCTATAGTACGGATAGTTTGACCGATGTAAGTCTTTCCACACTCGCACGGGATGCTATAAATCCCCGAAACTCTTAGGCTAAGACAATACAGCAAATCAACGATCGCCGTGCATGTGTAAGACCATGGCCACAAGGTATAGTTCAATAAAGTGAGGATACTGGCTAGAACTTCACATTTTTGGGAATCTGTTATCAAAGAAGCGATCGAAATTCGACTGGCCAACACACTCAATAGAGACAGTGGTCTATGTCTTAATGAGGCATGGAAACCAGCCTTGGCAAGAATCCGCAAAGAACGTTGTACCTCTATCCAGCTGCCGTCATAGAGGGCTCCATATTAGTTCGGGCCGCAACGAGAACTATACCTACGTCCACTGGCAGTCAGCCGCTGGACGCGATCATGTATATGAGGAAGTGCGGCACCCGTGAAATCTCAGTAATTGTGGGTCAGCCGACCAGTGCAGATGTCTTCACACCTGAAGAAGACGGCGGAGCTAGTCGTCAAAATATCGTGTTTTCACAACACAGTCCGACGGTACACCCGTGAAGTCGTCCGCCGGGAAAGTCTTCGTTCTTAAATGCAGTGGTAAAGGTTTACAACCAAGCTCTCTGATGGTGCATTAAATTAAACTGATAGCAACCCTTAAGCGTCTTTGAGAAGAGACATCTATGTTGTAATTTTGAAGATAAAACCCCACTGAGTTAGTAACCAAATGAGTTATTTTCAAACGGAATATTTCTTCCATTCATAGCGCTCTTGTCACAGCATTATGATAACTATGTCTGAGGTCATCATAACGTGAATTGTACTGTGCTTTTAGGTGTCATTCTTGCAGATATATTAATTTTGAGCTTAATTTCAAAGTAAATTTCATTTGTTGGCACGTTTATAACGGCTAATTGTACCTCTGGGCGTTGATTTGTAATTTAGCTACCGTGAATTAACATTAACGATAATTTTGCCTAGATTTGTAATTGCCAGCGAAAGTAAAGAAATTTCATTGTTTTTCCTGTTCTCCCAATAGCATCAAGATTCTCGTTGAGTTTAGATTCGTAAAATTAAACACCTTTTCTAATAATTTATAATTATGAAATTAAAAGTGAACCCCCAGAAACCGACGTCTACATTATTTATATATATAAGTTTTGGGGACAAACTACAACCTTGTCGTACTCCTTTGTTAATTGTTATTCTTCTGTTGGTTAACATGACAAATCTAATACAATTTGTATTCAATTATACATATCCTAGATAACTTGTATTAAATCATTTGGCTATCCACTATTTTGAATTATTTGCCATAGTTGCTCTGCATTTATTTTATCGAATACTTTTTATATATATATATTCACGAAAGCAATGCAAATATTTAATTAAATTATCTTTTCCAGAATCTGTTTGAGGCAAAATATACTATCCATACAATACTTTTCTTTTCTAAATACACAGTGTGCTTATAATAGAAGAGCATGTATTGTTACCATGAGTCTGTCACTTATTATTTTAAAATATCTTTTATATCCTCTATTAAAAAAGTAGTTACTCGATAGTTATCCCCTTTCTCCAGACTTCCGCCGTTCTTCTGTGATGATTCTTCTTTCCATCAAATATTAATGAAGTGTAATTACATGGATTTTACAATTATTCACCCATATTTAATTAGATCTAAGATAATTTTATCTAGTACAGGAGCTTATCTATTTCTGAATGATATTAATGCTGCATCGATTTCCTCTTTGTCTGTGACATCTATTTCTTTAACAGTATGGCTTACAACTTCATACTCTTCTTTCCTTCATTCATTTCTTTTATACCATGATTCTTTATCCAACTACAATTATTTTAAGTTTCTCTTTCATGTTTGTTATTAAGATATTTCATAAGTTCATAAGTCATTTCTTGTATACCATGTACTGTACATCATCTTCTGTTGAACTTATTAATCTGTAACATGATTCTTGTCTCAACATCATGATTCTTCTTCTTCAATATTCATTCTAAATTTCGGTTCGATACTGTATCATTTTCAGATAAGACATATGTTTTGTTTAACTGCTTCTGCAGCTTCATTGCAAATTTTAAGTTTTTTTTTCTAAATTTATTTTGCTTTCAGTATTGATAAAATTATAATATACCATTTTTTATTGACATCATTACTTTCTAGCTATTATAGTTAGGTTCCACCTCTCTGCTTAGATCTTAATCAATGTATATTTATCAATTTCTTTTGTTCCTTTCTTGTTTCTGTAATTACAGCAACCTTAATTCCATTTATAGATAACTCTCGGTCAAGATTATTTTTTTTTTTTTTTTTTTACAAAACTTTCACAATTTCTCCAGTTACTAATGTTTACCACTTGTATGGGGATTTTTGCACAAACTGCCTTTTGCAGTATAACCTTTCATGAGGTTACACACAGCCTTAACAATTCTGAAATTTGAGCGTCGTAGCAATATAATATGTAGTCCCGTAATTTTGTGATGTTTGAATAAAATTGCTAGTGTTGTATTTTCATTATAACCAACTGAGCAGCTGGTGGTTGGTTTTAATGCTTAGCTTACTGCGTTGTATTGTGACAGACTATTTGTCGATTAATTGATCCGCCATAAACTCCATAGTATTTTCAGCTATAATTTGGTGATCGGGACTGACGTCTGTCACTGCATCCAACATATATTAGTAGGCGAAGAATATCAGAACAGTCATACATAAGCGTGAGCATTACAATGTTTGATCAGAAATTGAATGGGAAAATACATGGCTGGTCTGTCAGATCATCCAAGTCCTACCATTGCACCAAATGGGCTATAGTAAGTGGCAACAAATAAGAGTTTCTTTTCTGTGAATATGCATACACTTACAGGCAGAAAAGAAGGACGATAGTGGGAGTAGAAGAGGACGCACTACTACAGAACCAAGCGAAACCTGACATTATCTTGAGCGCACACACGTTCACCAACGATTTTAATTCACCGTGGCAGATTGTCGAAACTTATTTTAAAAAATAGACTCAGAATGTCTAAACATCGAAAAAACGCAAATGCTTTTTATTGCCTGTGTCCGTATATTTCTTTGAAATTTTAACAGTTCCTACAAAAATAAATTCAGATGTTTAGTTATGTGAGGATCACGTCATGAACAGAAATAATCATTATATATTTTACTCATTACAAAGATCAATGCAAAATCTTTTGTGTGTCAGGTAACTGATACAACAGAATGAAATGCATCCTTTCCAACAGATACAATACTTTATATGTTATGCCTCCAACCTCCGTAATGTGCCCAACCTAGATTCGTTTACTGTTAACTCATACTTCCAAGTATTTTCATTTTATGCCGTCAACGAGCAGTTGACCCTCCACTGTATAACCAAACAAAATACTTTAATTATCTACAGATTTAATTAACAAGCTGTTTTTTTGGTATGTGTTGTCATTCCAAACATCCTCTGCAGTTTCTCAAAATTATATTTTGACGCATTCCTATCGTAAAGGATCATGACAACTGTAAATAACTTAATCTCTGACCGTAAATCAACAATGAAAACACAATAATGGTCCACATACTTTACTATATGGTTCTCACTTCCATCTCTTGACATCATTCTTTATTAGTTACCTCTTACATATAAGGAGCAAACAAAAGAGAGGAGATGATGTAACGGATCTTCATCACGCACTGAAGTGAAACCGGGAGAAGTGGGAAGGGGAGGTCACCATATTGGATTTCCCAACAATTACGGGGAATATATACAGAATAGTGTGGAACAGAGAATTTCTTTCAGTTTTTTGATTTTCACTTTCCTAATAATGAAGTATTATGTAAAAACATTAGAATTTAAGAAAGAAAGCTATTAAATAATTTTCGAAAGAAATTGGGTACGCCGAAACAGAACTTTTTTTCCCTTACAGTCACAAAAAAGTAAGGATCATATTGTTATTTTGGAAACAATCAATAAATCTCTTTTAGTTCAAGGATTCAATAAAAATTAATGTTCCAGACATTTCATACTACATGTATGTCCTGAAGGTAACTTTAGGAGTAGTTTACAACGCGATACACATCGTCAATAACATGGTGCTCATTAAATTACTAATGCTACTTACTAATAATAATTAAATTCCTAGTGCCTTATGCTATTTTGGTTGCTCGCATTTCAACCCAATCACAATCTGAACAAATATTGCTGCTACAGTATCAAACTATGCAGAGACACTTCAACACATTAAATTCATCGCGAGCTGCATTTCGAGTAACAACAACATTATCAACATCAGGATTCCTAGTTCGCGTAGCATAAATTATCACAGTTAATTTCATTATATACCTACAGTATGAACTGCAATTGGACTAATGCACGCGCAAAAATAGATTTACAGTATCACGATGTGAACTTGACCTGAAAAGTGTCTTGTGTGCTTCATACTAGAAGTAATAGTCAATTTCTGTAGGCTTAATCAGAAGCTATGGTAATAGTACTAGATATATCTACATAAATTCGTCAGCAGCATCAGTGAATTTATATTGTTACCATACATCACAAGCTGCAAGCTTAAATTAGACCTTCAACACACGTTTAGAATAAAACTTGCCTATTATGTGCAAAATAAAAGATATGCTGCTTGTCTACAGTACGCTAGAAAATATGTGAAAATAACGTTATTCTCTTGAGCTATAAATTAACTTATTGAACAGGCATTTTAAATAAATAATGTATAGGCCCTGCTCTTGGAGATTTCAAGATCTAATTTATGAACTGATATTCGAGATTGTTTCCTATCTGATCAGTGTAACACAAGCTGACATGGAAATATTAGTGAATATTGGGAGAAGTAATATCGCCGCCGTGCGTGTGCAGTAGGATCCAAGCGTTAACAGGAAGCTTCAAAGTTTTAGTGGTATTTCCTCTCCTTTCTGTTCTTTCCTCCATGTTTAAGAATTCTTCCACCCAACGTATGAAATACTGATTTGCCGCAATAATCTCAACCATATTCATAGCCAGTTTTTGTCTTAATGTTTTTCATAATGGACGGCTTAAGAGTGTTTTTAAATTATCTTTTGTGACAGACGAAGTATTTTATCGATATTACGGACGAACTACCATTTTTTATGATGATTAGGACAAAACGAATTTGTTTTTACAATCAACCTATTAAATTTTCTACCTCTCATCATGAAAAGTTCTTCTACAGGAAGCAAGGAATGAATTAATAGAATCAAAGTGTAATGACGAATTTTGATAATGAATTGATATGCAAATAGAAGCGTGGTGGGTGGACGTAACGGGAGGACGTTGGTTCGAATACCGTCCAGCCATCGAGATTTTCGTTTCATATGGTTTCCTCAGGCGAATGCAGGAATGGTTCCTTTAAAAAAAAAGAATAATAAAAAATGGCCGAATTCCTTCCCGTTTCTTGCACCCGGTCCTCTCCCGCCTCTAATGACATCGACGTTGACGAGGCGTAAATCCATAAAAAAACTTTCAAGTTACACGTAGCAAAACGTGTGTGATCGTGAATAAACAAGAAATGTGTCGCTCCATAGTAGCGACCTGCCGGATGTGTCAATCCAATTTTTTGACAGCCTAGAGTGTAGAACTAAAGACCTGTGTGCATTAATCTCTATTTTAAATGGCACATCCTATCGAAATGGTGGTTGGTGAACAATACTGGCAACACATACAAATTTGTTCGGTTGAAATAGGGGGAAAATTAACGAAGATACACGTATTTAAATGGTTTGTGTACAGTGATGGTATTTTGTTGCCTGTATGACTGGAATTTTATTTTCTTAACTACTGAAGGTTATACCAATGGTGATTTCATGACAGATGTGTAGAGAACAAGAATACCGGCAAATACATTTTTCGATGGATGTTATACTGTGATCATTTAGCAATACATCATAGTGCTGTGAACGAGGAATCCAAGTCCCTTTGACTGCATTAGGATCGAAGCGGTAGTATTATTCTAAACTTTTATTAAGCGCTTATTAATTTAACAGTACTAAGTAGTGATTATAATCTGTTAAACGACTATGAAGAGCAGCTGTCTCGAAAGCGCTTTATTTTAACAGCAAGCTAACAGCATTAGTAATGTTTGTGGTTATATCCCTTTGATATATACCATCGGCAACGGAACTAGTCATCCCTTTCACCTAATTCTCGACCTTTTCTCAGATCTTGAGCAGCTCGTCACTGAACCAACGCGGTGCGACAACGAAAACGAAAACATTTTAGATATTCTCGTTACAAATAGGCCTGAATTATTTACGGACATTTCTACCACCACGGGAATAAGTGATCATAAAGCTGTAATTGCTACAGTAAAATTAACAGTCGAGCGCAAAAAGAAAAAAGAAAGGGTCGTTTACAGGTTCGAAAAGGCCCCAAAGGAGAGTTTAAGAACGTTTTTGAGGGATAAATACATTACCTTTGTAGAAGGAAGAGGCTCGGTTGAAGAGATGTGGCTACGATTCATAAATATAGTCAGGGAAGGTATGGACTTACATATACCGAAAAGGACAATCAGGGACGGGAACGATCCCCCGTGGTATACGCGTGAAGTTAAAAGGTTACTTAAAAAGCAAAGGAAGATTCATGCACGCTCAAGAAGGACGAGGTATAGGAGTGATTTAGATAAACTAGCTGAGACAAGAGGACAGGTCAAGAATGCGATGCGCGAAGCCTTCAATGACTTTCGATGCAACTCACTTTCCAAGAGCCTTATTGAAAATCCAAAGAAATTTTGGTCGTATGTAAAAAAAATAGGTGGTTGTGACAACAGTATGCCAGTTCTACTAAAAGACGGTCGGGAAGTTGACGACAGCCGCGACAAAGCTACCGTATTTAACGCCGAATTTAAAAATTCCTTCACTGACGAAAACATGGAAAACATTCCCGTTTTTCCACGGCGTGTTGAATTTGAAATGGATCCAGTACAAATTGATAGTGTAGGTATCATAAAACAATTAAAGCTCCTGAAGTGGGGGAAAGCGTCGGAGCCCGATGGTGTACCAGTAAGAGTATTTTCGGAATACGCGGAAGAAATAGAACCATTTCTGTCAGATATATTTCGTAAATCTCTTGAGGAAAGAAAAGTACCTTCTGACTGGAAAATTGCGCAGGTGATTCCCGTTTTCAAGAAAGGAGATCGGAGAGATCCTAGGAACTATCGTCCGATATCGCTAACATCTGTTTGCAGTAGAATTCTGGAGCATGTCATATGCTCTAACGTTATGAAGTTTCTAGATGAAAACGAGCTACTTACAGCATACCAACACGGATTTCGGAAGAACCGATCATGTGAAACGCAACTGGCTCTATTTTCGCATGATGTAATGAAAGTTATTGATGCGGGATCACAAGTTGATGCTATTTTCTTGGATTTTCAGAAAGCTTTTGACTCTGTACCACACAACCGACTCTTAGCGAAGATCCGAGCGTACAGTATATCTGATCAGATTTGCGAATGGATACGCGATTTTCTAACTGGTCGGTCACAGTATGTCGGTGTAGACGGGGAAGCCTCTTCTAAACTAGATGTTACTTCGGGCGTTCCTCAAGGAAGTGTAATAGGACCACTTCTTTTCTTAATGCGATCTCGGTGACAACGTTAATTGCAGGATGCGATTTTTTGCTGATGATGCACTTATTTATAGGGAAGTGAGGTGCTCCGACGATTGCTTACAAATTCAGCGCGATCTGGATGTTATTTCGGAATGGTGCCGTGAATGGTAGCTTACACTTAACTGTAAAAAGTGCAAGGCAATGCACATAAGTAATAAAAAGACCCCGCTTGCTCAGGAGTACAAAGTTAACAATTCAGTTGTTGACACTGTAGATTCCCTGAAGTATCTAGGCGTAACAGTACAAAGCAACATGAAATGGGACTTGCACATAACTTCCGTTGTAGGAAAAGCTAATTCCAAACTACGATTCATAGGACGTATTTTGAGAAGTTGTAATGCTCATACAAAGGAAGTAGCGTACAAAACACTAGTGCGTCCGCATTTGGAATACTGTTGTGCAATTTGGGATCCGTATCGCAGGGGATTGATTGACACATTAGAGAAAGTACAGAGAAGAGCAGCTCGATTCGTGACTGCTAGTTACAGTCCTTACGTAAGTGTCACAGAGCTAATCCGTGGGTTGGGCTGGGATTGTTTGGCGGACAGACGACGTCGTTTTCGTTTGAATTTGCTGGAGAATATGCGAAAATCTTTAAGTTACGAGTGCAACGAAATACTTCTTCCGCCAACCTATTTAGGTCGCAATGACAGGAGGGATAAGATTAGAGAAATAAGATGCCGTACTGATTCATTTATGTATTCCTTCTTTCCTCGATCTGTTCGGGATTGGAATGCGCAGAATTAGGATTGGTGCTTAGCACCCTCTGCCACCCACAGTATTTGTGATTTGCAGAGTATAGATGTAGATGTAGAATTGGAAGCTCTTACCAATGACCTTTCGGAAGCACTGTTGTTCAAGACTTGGGTTGGTCCGGTCATATTTACTATAAGCCAGGATAGTGAATGAGTAAATCCTGTATAAACCTCTCCTCACTTCCTGTACGTGCAGTTGTCCGATAGCCGACATCCATTGAGTTTGGTTGGAAAATATGTGAATATTTTCCTGTCGCCACCTTGCTGAAAGTGGTCAATGCAGTTCCCAGAGAGCTATATGATAGTAATGACAGTTTGTGCGGGAACATAACAACACTGTTCATCACTTCTACCTGTCTTACACTTTTTATACAGTAGTAGTAGGTTCATATGTTTTAATAAATATTTATTGTCCTTTAAAAAATATTTTTTTTACGAATGTATATATGTTTTATCCACACTCAAATTAGATGCGAAAATAAAAATGTAAAGAAAGTAGACGAAATTTTTTGTAGCAAACGATGTCTTGCATATTATTCAATCCACGTATTCACGTAAGTGCGGAGGGCTTCTGATTTTGAAGCAGCAATACGTCCTCAACCAGGATACCAGCCAGTATTCTGTTGTATAGCATGATGCACAAAGATTTTAAGTCAGTGAATGTGACTTATTGAATGTTATATTGCTGAGCTCAATACTTCTTGCCAGTCAAATCAGCTCCACGTGTTACATATTCTATGCAGTCTAGGCCACAATCAGTAACTAACACTTCTACATCTATCTAAATCTACATATATACTCTGCAATTCACAAAATTGTGGGTGGCAAAGGGTGCTCAGCACCTAAGCTAATATCTTTGCTGTGCATTCCAATCCCGAATGGTACGAGGAAAAAAGAATTCATATAAGAATCAGTGCGGCAACTTATTTCACTAATCTTTTCTTTCCTGTCATTCCGACTCAAATAGGTTGGTGGACGAAGTATTTCACTACACTCGCAAGTGAAAGTGGGAGTAGGCATGATTACCAATAAGTTTAAACGAAACGTGCGTCGTCAATCTACCAGAGACTTCGCGGGGTAAACATAATGTTCAAAGATTTTATTAGTTAATTTGAATTTATGTTGTTTCCACGAGCGCCATATTGTTGACGTCATTACCTCAGCCGCGAATAATAACTTCAAATCGCATAACAATTTCTTTCATTACTACAAATTCCATACTGACTTAGAACATTTTCTATAATAGCACAATTAAATATACTTTATGCGGCTTAAGATCATTTCTGAAGAAATTTAAGCTATCGCCTATATTGTACTAAAGGTTCAGTGATCGACCGTGCTATTAATTATGCAGGCGATGGTGCGGCATGAAATATGTAACACGAATTTAGTATTAATTTTTACTAAAACTTCGGACTTAGTTTCATGTACGTTATAATGAATTGGACGTAGAAAGTTGTATGCTTACGACGGTAGATTTTTTATACTGGAGACATCCTGACTGTATATTCGATGCTGCCCTTCCAGACAACCTGTAGACGGTGACAGCAGCAGACGCAGCGAATAACTATCGGACGTTGCGCCGGGAATGCAACAAGTAGCAGCACGTGCCACATATCTAACAAGTTGCCGCGACCGCGCCATGCTGCCAGACCGCCATCTTGTGACAACCGCGGCAATTACGGCTCAATAATGGAAGGGCAGATATCGATTTCCGGCGACTCGGCTCGGAGACACGAACGCGTGAGCTCGGCGACGAATATCGACCTCTCCTCTCAAACAACCCCTTAATCGTTTACAGTAACGTTGCGTTCCTATCTGGCTTCTGAAATGATACAAGGAAACGTTGAAATCAAATTTCTGATTACACTTAGTCGTGATGCCATTCTTTTTACTTATTATACAGATTTCCTTTCTCTTGGAGGTTTCTTATAAGAAGAGAGGATAATGAAGTTTCATACTACTCTCAACGTGACAAATTCGTCAAAATTTGTGGAAATGAACTTCCTTTATAACTACTTTATAGTTTTGCAGTAGGGTAATTCCTTTACCAGGTGAGTTACGTCTATAAAAAGATTTTTTGCTTGGCACTTACTAAAATTTAGACCTAACAATTTACAACTTGTATAACTTGTATATATCTCTTCTCACAGGAATACAGTCCGGCTGAATTATCACCTCTAGTCACTATAAGACATGTCCATCAGAATAAACAGAATAAAAATGAAAACACAGGATGCTGTAAGTTCTTATGGATCGAAGCAGACATACATTTCTCATACACCTTTCTTTAAGCTTATTAATTTATAGTAAAAAATCAACTCTTTTATCAATTACAAAATCTCGGTTGCAGTCGTATCCTCTTCATCGAAGAGTTAATACATTTTCACATGAAAAACCATTAAGATTTAGTTTACTTCTTCATATGAATAAGTCATTTTAGAAATTACCTAAAACACTTTTTACAACCTATTAGTACAATTTGCGAATTCTGAAATAGAATAATCGTTACTTGAGGCTTATCGATATGTTGGGATTAACACAACATTTTAGAATAAATTATGTGCCAACGTACAGGTCCTTAAAAAGAGACTCTTTCCTAGTATAAAAACTCCTATTAAGCATGATAGGTCAAAATTGAGAGTTTCACATGAGGCTATTTATACTTTCCTTTCAATCCATTTGAACGGAATAAGGGTTTAAGCGCGTTCTCAAAGAACCTGCTCATGTAGAACCACTGAGATTCTGAAGTATGCATCTTCAAGTTGAATTTCAAAAATTTGATAGTGAAGCAGCTACTAAAGTATCTTGAGACACAACATTGATATGAGCCCTACTAAGGATGCAGAAATTTCTGAACAATAAACGTCCTGTAGGAGCACAACAATTGTGGATACTGTAGGCGCGAGTTTTTTTAAAATAAATGTGCAGTTTCAAGGTGAAACCTAAAATCGTTAGTGCTAGGATTAAGTGGTTAGAGGTACTCACCCTTTAGATGCATCCTGAGAAATGTAGTATTATGCAGAAATGTTCGAAGATCTTCATATCTTCCTAAATCTTCTCGCGATGACAGCCATAAAATACATTACACTTCAGTTAAATGTGAACATTCTGCTTCATTAACATAGGACAAACTTAGTCTCTGACTAAAGTAATTAATCATCGCAGATCCCAGAGATTTCACCAGTAACGTAGTCGTCATGTGAATTATTCCACTTCAAGATACGATGTGGCAATCAATAAGTAATTTAAAAAATCTACGTAAACGCATTACAGGAGAGGAAGCGAGATCCATTAAAGCACTTCCCCTTGCCATCCTATAGATCTGGTATCTTAATAATTATCCTATAGCAAAAACTTCAAGAACATCTTTGGCGCATATTAATTTTTTTTTCTTGATTTAGTTACTATCTCAGTTCTTTATCGGCTTACTCCTTTTAAACTGCTTTGCTTGCAAATAAATGTTGAATTACATTTGCAAATGTATTAAAAAATAATTTTATGTATCGTCTTTTTCCTTAAATATCAAGACCAGCCATTTTTCTGTTCTTGAAAGCATGTTATACATTTTCTTGTAGTAAGACATTATAAAAAGCAAATCGTTTAAGAATCTAGTCTGATAGTATGGAAGCTGCACAGCGG
The DNA here is from genome assembly GCA_031002005.1 of Vandiemenella viatica. Classification (NCBI taxonomy): domain Eukaryota; kingdom Metazoa; phylum Arthropoda; class Insecta; order Orthoptera; family Morabidae; genus Vandiemenella; species Vandiemenella viatica. The sequence goes on from JARYHS010013630.1 coordinate 295,948,967, forward strand.
AGACTGATGAACGTTAGAACCATTCTTAAAGACGAAATATAATCTGCAGCAGGATCGGTGGTTTCACGACTCTCCACTACCAAATGCACAACTTTTTGTACCTACCAAAAAATGTTATAAGTAACCTCTTCAAATTATCGTAATACATTGTACAAAAAGATTTAGGTAATCTCAACCCTAACATTAATGTAATATATTCTTTACGTTTCATAATATTACCGGTACCTAAAATGTTTTGTTTTCATCATAGCTTTATGTTTCGGTTGAAATGAGACCTGGACCATAAGAAAAAAATTTTAAAAGCCATACGGACTTTTTTTTTGTGATTTCCATCTTGAAATGTGGTGTTTGCTTACACAAAAACTATCGATTCACTCTATCGGTTCAACATGCCGGGATGCATAAGTTACTACGCTGTGCAAAATATAATGCTATCGTAACTTACTTGCGACTTTTACAACTCAGAGAAGCTGAAATACCGTGAACACATTGCAGAAACGAATTAACACTCATTTCAAGATATTTATATTAATTCTACATCCCTGGCTGTGCAACATCTAATATTTCGGCTTTTCAATTTAGTTTGTAGGGAGCTATTCGTAAAATGTGAACGAGAACCATGAAGGAGATTTTATATTGAAGCAATTAATCCAAATTTCAAGATATGGAGTAAGTCGTCCAGTCCACGCAGGATCTTCACGTGTTTTAATGTGTGTAATACTCGCCAAATGGAGCAGACATCCCTGTTTCTGTCATCCCTGTCAAAACTGTAGGACAGAACACGTTAAAAGAAAACAATTATGGGAAGGGAAAGAAATGTGACGCATTATGGAAGGACAGACAAAATAACCTGAGTCATGTCAGTATATTTCCTTTCGAAGTTTTAACAACTGTTATCTGAGTTAGTTGAAAAATTTTCTAGGTAAAAGAAAAGGTCGTATCCAGATTCCAGAAGCGAGTGAAATAATTACAATTTGGAGGGAGATTTAGGAGACAATCAGTTATTGCTCTCATTTTACGTCACAAAGAACATTGTTATTGCTGAGTAGTTAGTCGAAAATGAGTTGTACTTCCTTTCTGACATACCGGTACGGGACTGCACAATATGACAAGGTCAAAAGTTAATAAGCACTGTGAGCAGACATGTATTTCTAACATTACTACTAACTATTCTAATGATAGATTTTGTTGATGGTTTACGGTTAGAAGTCATCTTTTTTTCGCTTAAGGCTTTACGTCTCGTTATGTCGAGGTCTTTAGAGGCAGTAACAAACTGAGGGTGAAGAAGGAAGAGGAATTAAGGCATGGGCTGTTTTGAAGGAACCATCCCGGTATTTTGCCGTACTGATTCGGACCGGAATGCGAAGCCAGAACTGCAAAAGTTAGGTTGTTTGCACAAGAAATAATAATAAGTATGATGTGCAAATGAGCCCTATCGGATCACGAAAAGCCTTGATTCTCTTCATGGCTTATAATTAAAAATTTGACCAATGTTTTCACTATGTTAGAAAGGGGGACTGTCGGTTCATGGAGCAATGGATGGATCATAAGCGAGGACATCTGCCTGCGATTTCTATAACTTCTTTTCACTATGATAGGATTTTTTTAAATGTGTTACGAGATGGAGATAAACAAGAGCATATTGGCGTCTCCACATAAAATGAAGTGATGTAGTAGGGTCAAAACGTTAGAAGATTGTGAATAGCTGCAGGGTGACCTCGACAGGAAATATAGCCGGGAAGGTAAACATGAGATGAAGATAAATGCAAAGAAGTGTAAGCTTGTTAGCAATGCAGAAAAGAAACTAAAGACTGATAATGATTATAAGGTTGGGCACGAGTACTACGTTAAAGACTTGAAGTGTAAATACATTGGCATAACATTGATAATAAACCCAATTGGTCAAGACACATTGGGCAGGTATTAGGAAGTAATTTTAAAATCTTTCATTTAGAGAAGAGGGTAATGAGAGGATGTAACAGACAAATGAGTGAACTGAGTTACAATACGGGTACTATGTTCAGAGTATTGCTTGAAAATGGGATCCACATTCTGGGTATCAAATACAGGAGTTGGAAGAGATACAAATATTATAGTTAGATTTGTCCTTGGCAATTACACATTCACTAACTAACGTAATAAAATAGCTTGAATGAGATTCAATGGAAGATAGCAGGAGGGTGTAGAGAGTGCTGGGACTTTACAAGGTGTATATTGGTGATAAGGCGTGGAAAAAAATTGGTTGAAAAATTAAGAGAGGTGCATAGAAGGGCGAAGATGACCATGACCACAAGGTGTCACTCAATTTAGGCCATAAGGATGTTGGAAAACTTTCTTTTGTAGATAAGGGATACCAGGAATCGAATTAATTTCATAAGGAAGTGATGAATAATATATCAAAAGCCAATTAAATTAAAATCAGTTGGAGGGATCTCACCGTGTGCTTCCATGCAATTAAAAATTCATTGGAAAAAGCTCTCAGAATATGAAAATACCGATTTTTCCATTAGACTCCTTTAAAAACAGTTCGGCGTTAAGTACTGAAGGAACTATGTGATATCACGGGTGCAGAAAGTGGTGGTTTCTTATCCAAATGAAATATTTTGGCGAGCTCTATCATTCTGCTTTATTGGTCCTCTATAAAAAGTATTTTTTTTTCTTTTCCTAACACTGAGGTAATATAAGAAAATAATTTGTTAACGTTTCGATGGATATCAACGTTACACGAAATAAACTATTTTTTTAATAGAACACTCCGGTGTTACTTACCACTTATCTCAAAACATACAGTATATAGAATATTTTATAAAGGAATGGACATGACAAAATATCTGTCGGCGTCTATGATGGCTGTATATGGGTAGCTGTGGTGTTGTGGGAGATATGGTGGTTGAAAGTGGTTGGCCTAATACAAAAATATACCTGTGTGTTCTTATACTTCACTTTGCAACTGCAACTAACTAGCGCAGACCACTGGTGTCTCAGTGGTAGCCTCGAGTCTCCCATCTAGGGTTTCCAGATGGCCGGGAAATCCGGGAATGTCCCGGAATTTTGTGTCTGATCCCGTGTCCAGGAATTAAGTTTTACTGTCCCGGAATTCCCCCCCCCCCCCTAACTTAAGATATTACGGGGGCCACGAGACCAAGCCAAGCATGCCGCGCTCGCAGCATGGAGGAAGGAAATATATGGACACGACGCAAGAGACCTTCACCACGCATTGAAGTCGGGCGGAGGAGGAGTGGGGGGATGGGCCGAACCCATACAGACACGGGGTATATGTACAAAAATCTCAAGGGGACTCTAGGATAAACGTAACGCCGCAATCTGGTGATGGATTATTATGTAACTCGATGAGACAAATAAAAATTGAAGAATAAATTTTTTTGATATCATGCTTCGTTTTCGAGATATTCAGTCTCAAACCTGAAATGTTTTAGGTTGAAATTCAGAAGAAAAAATTGGTCAAAGTCAAATTTGATGACGGATTCTTATTTAAAAAGACGAGACAAATAATTTTTTTTTTTTGCTGTTGTCAGTCTTTTGACTGGTTTGATGCAATCCTCCATCTCTTCCTATCATGCGCTAACGCTAACATCTTCACGAAAAAGAGAAACCTTTTAGTTTCAAATATTGATCTAGGAATTAGAAAGAACTTTTTAAAACTCTTTGTGTGGAGCACAGCACTTTATGGTAGCCAAACATGGACTTTAGGACTACCGGAAAGAAAGAAAATTGAAGCATTTGAAATGTGGTGCTACAGAAGAATTCTGAAAATTAAGTGGACAGACAAAGTAAGAAATGAACGAGTTTTGGAAATGATGGGTGAGAAAAGAAGTTTGTGGAAGAAGCTTACAGAAAGAAGAGACTGGCTGGTAGGTCATATTTTGAGACATGCAGGATTGGTTAATTTGTTAGTGGAGGGAACAGTCAAAGGTAAGAACTGTAAAGGAAGACAAAGATTAGAATATGTGAAGCAGATAATTGAGGACGTGGGCTGTAAGTGGTATGTAGAAATAAAAAATAAAGAATAAAAATTTTCGATAGCTCGCCTAGTTCTCGAGATATACTGTATCAAACGTGAGTTGTATTGAGTTGAAATGCAGAAGAAAAGTTTGGCAAAAGTCAAATGCAATGATCAATTCTTATGTAACACGACGAGACAAATTGAAAATAAAGAATAATTTTTTTCGATATCTTGCTTAGTTTTCGGGATATACTGGGATTGGGTTGATATGCGGCCTGGATCAAAAATTAATTCTGCCAAAGCCACAATGGTGGACATGCAGAATGGATATATCAGTTTTTTTACTACCACTTGTGGTTAGGTTGAAATGCGGCCTAGATCAGAACAAAAATAGTTATCTTGTTAATTGGGAATACCTGGAAGCAGTTTATATCGCGATACACGTTTTGTCACTAACTTGGTTCGCATGAAATTACTAACAGTAATAGATAAATTCTTTGTCCTTTATGGAACAACAAAACCATTCTGGTACAGACTGCATTTAGACCTAACCACAATCTCCATTAAATTGCCGCTATAGTATCAAACTGTGTAGAAATACCCACACACGGGTATTTGAATAGCAAACTGTATTTGCAGTAACAACATCGTTTGCTTCATCAAGATTCCTAGATTGCATAGCATAATTTAACACATTTAATTTCATCATACAATGTCAGTATAAACTGCAACGTGACGAAAGGAAGCGCAATACAAAATTCACTGAATCGCGATGTAAAACACACCCCTTTAAATCTCATATTCAACACATGTTAAAAAGTAATGCTAGTCTATTATGTGCAAAATAGCAAGGTATGCTGATTTTATACACTACACTAACAAAAATTTGAGAACAAAGTCATCCCAATGAGAGCTATGACTAAATATTTATAGACAGGCACCGAAGTTTGCAAAACCTACCGCCCACTTCAACAACGATAATTAGAATTCAACTTACTTATGAAATGATATTCCAGGTTCTTACCTCTCTTACTTATTTTTGCAAGCGTATGCAGCACGAGATGGCATTATAAAACACTTATACACATTACAAAATGAAATAATCACAGCATCTAACACAATGTGCACATCGCATTTGTTTGGGATCGCAATATCGCCGCTGCCGCCACTGCGCATGCGCGAGAGTTTAGAAACTGCTTCACAGATTTAACGTCACTTCTCCTCCATATATTTCCTTCCTCCATGACTCCACCTTGCCGACGACCAGAGACAATATTATATTCAACTCATGGAGGAAGAAAAGTGATAGCTTCACTATTTTGTACATTGATCGTGCAGTGCGAAGTCTTTTTGACCATTTAAAAAGCAGTTTGGCTAATAATTTTTTTGGAAGTCAGAGGAGTTTTCAGAAACCTCACTGAAAACCAGAAAAGTACATTTAAATCACAAGCACACATTTTCCTACAAAGGGCAGTAAAATATTTGGAGGAGAGGTATGATATTGGGCTTTATGGAATTTACAAAAAGCTTGAGCTTTCGTCTCTTAAATAAGAGGAATTGAAATTGACATTGGAAATACTCTGAATTTCCTGCGATATTTAAAATTGAAGATGCAGTTAACATTGATTCCCCTTATACAGAGTTCACATGTCTGAAAGCTGTCTTTGAGGTCCTTCCAAAAGACTTGCAAAACGAAAATATGTGGGCCTATTTCTTTAGAACAAACGTTTCTAAATATTTTGTAAATTTAAAGAAAATAGTTGGTTTCGTTTTATCAATTCCAACAAGCAATGCCTTTTGCGAGAGAATTTTTAGCCTGTTGAACAATTTACGGACTAAAAACCTAACAGAATGCCCATGGACTTAAGGCTGAACTGCAAACTCGAATCAATTTTGAAGAGTCTTGCTCAGAAATTTTATCAGTTTTGCAAAGCAGTGACGGAGAAAAGCTTGTGAAAATGGCAGAATGTAGTGATAAATATTTTTAAAAAAAGTAGCTAATTAAGATTCATTTTGATTGTTGTAGATTTCGATTTAACAAAAGAGACATGGTCAATTTTTGTCTATTGTTTGTAATACCTGATGTTGATCTACCGACGATTGATTAATAACCCTAAAATAAATATTCAGTTTTTGTTTTTAGTATTTTTTGTTTGATTGATAATACCAATTGTTGACTTTCTACGAAAGAGGTGCTTAATTTTTGTTTTAAGGTATTACTTAATATGGATTTTTAACCAAAGTGGAATATATGTATTATGTAATATAATTTTTACTTAAAATACAACTTTTGTTATTAATTTGAATTTTTTTCACTCTTTAAACATACCACTAAAATTTCTTTTTAATTCCAGAAATGTCCCTGAAATTATAATCCTGTATCTGGCAACCCTACTTCCATCGTGCACTATGGTGGTTGCAAGTCGGTAGCTGTAACGGCGCGGGCGATATAGTGGTTGAAAATGGACGACCAAGGAAATTTTCATATTGGGAAATCTTTGTGACACTTATAAACTGTACTAGAACGTTATTGGATGTACTAAAATGTTTTAGAATTTTCCTTAATGAACTAGAATGTTCAAAAATACGATACATTACTGAGCCTTTCCAACTATTAAAAAATATAAATAATTTATACGCATCATATTTAGACGAGACTTTCACTGGCAGATTGTTGTTCTGGAAGGGGGTAACATAGGCTATTTTTTATCATGCAAATAATTAAGGTTCTGTGTTAAAACATAAAAACCTTCCAAATTCTTGACAGAACGAATGAAGTCGTGGGCACCAGCTAGTATTAGTATTAAATTCATAAATGATCCTCCATCATTTCTCTAATTTATTTTACTGGTCCGAAGCTAAAGTTTATCTATTGCATTGGAATTACCAACGTGGATCTAAAATATATATGGCATCCTTTATCTGTTTCACTATTTTAAAATCCAGGAGTGAACCATTTCCTTCACTTCAGTTTCTACCTTGATCTAATGATAATCATTCTTCACACAATCAATCAATAATGCCATAAAAATAATTCTTGTAAAAATAGACAAAGTCTTGTGGCTGTTTAGTGACAAAAAGTTATGAGATCTTGTTCTAAGCCAAGTCTACACTTTACAGTGTATATTCACTTCACTTTGTGAAACATAATGGTTCCTCTCTGGTGTTATAGATTGTTTATTTAGAATAAAAAATCTCTGGTGACTTGGTCATTATACATGCCATGTTTTCGCAGACTTATACAAATACCTTAAATGTAACCAAATTAAAAATACGCAAAAGCAAAGATTTCTCTTGCCCGGCTTTCATTTTTGACAAATCTTAGAATAAATCACACATATAACATCATAAATAATATATCAAAAACTATGACATGATTAATGGCCAAGCCACCAAAGTATTTTATTCTAAATAACAATCTAGCATTCCGAGAGTAACCATTCTGATTCACAAAGTGAAGTGAATATACACTGTAAAGTGTAGACTTGGCTTACAGCATTATCTCTTAACTTTTTGTCACCAAACAGCCACGAGACTTGGCCTATTTTTTTGAGAACTGTTTTTGTCGGATCTCATTTCCTTTTGTAAGTTGATCGTTTGTTCTGAGTTCTTGCTAAAATGTAACGATTCCATCTGAAAACCGGTGGATGAGAAAGTTTCAGAATTCAAGGCATCAATACACTCTGCCAACAATGCCCACTCATTCATTAAACAATGGGTGCGCGCCACGGCAGAGCACACCCACTGCCGCAACATTTAAATACCACCATCAGTGTTGCCAACTACACCATAAATATGATAAAAACACCGTATTCAGCATAGATCTACCAACTACCGTACGGTTAAAACTAGCAAAATACACCGTAATTCAAGGAATCGTAATTTTTAGTTAATTGTGATGTATTCTTTAAATTTCACTAGTATAGTTTCATTTGGGTATTTGTTTTTTATTATGTAGATCTAGTGTTGCAAACTGAAAAATTTTTTTTTCAGATTTGTGAAAAAAAACGTGAAAAAAAACCTAGCACCCTTGTTTTTTTTCTAAATTTGGTTTTTTTTTTTCAGAAAAAATATATTTGATAAATTATAGTTTTATTTGTTGAATTTACATTTTACATGTGTGTTTTAAACCTTACTAAATCATATAATATCTTACATAATGATTCATAAATGTATCTATATAGGTAACATAATTTTTTATTCAACCTCTATGTCGGTACCATATTCACTCGTATCAGTACTACCAACACTAGTTCGGTCGGAGTCGGAATTTTCTGTTTCTTCTTCTGTCCCCTCAAGATCCATAACTTCAGAAATAGTTACATTTTCTTTTACTGGTTGTATTGCATGCAAAAGCTTTTGAGATTGCAATTTTAAATTGTGAGCAAAGTACACACTGTGAATGAAGACTGCGCCGATAGTTCTGTATTACGGTCTTTTAAGTTTGAATTTAAATCTATTATCATACAAAACAGCAGCTTTATTTGTTTTCAATCGTTGGTTTACGCCAACGGTTGCAAGGAAATTATTCATAATTACTGACAATGACTTAGTATCACTATACGCTGCGAGTTAAACAAGTATACGAATATAAGGAAAGCACAACAAGTAATAAAAAGAGGCAAAAAACCGTAGTTAAATTTCATAACTTTTTGAAAAGATTCTTAGGTCTACAGATAATTTGTAGGGCCTGGCAGCACTAGTTCAAATAGCGAGTATCAATCAAAACAATGGGGAACAGGGATTCCTTCTCACGCAACCTAGCCTTTTCGGGAAGTCCCCATTCGTAAAAGAAAACTTCAGTCAATGTAACCAATATTTTTGTAATTTTTTTTTTTTACTGAACCAGAAAAATATAGTATATTTAAAAGTAAGATAAGTACTTAGTATAAACTGTAAAACAGTCATATTAAACGACAAATGCCTTAAAAATTTGAAATTTAGTAGTTACGAAAAAAAACATGTCCCAGAAAAAAACATGTTTTTTTCACAGTTTTTTTCATGTTTTTTTTTTTCACGTCAGAAAAAAATTGTTTTTTTACAACACTATGTAGACCAGTGGTCCGCCACCCGCAACCTTTTCCATCTCACGGCACACCATAAGGTGATCCATAAATCTCGCGACACGCCTTACCGGACGGAAGTTCTTACAACAAGATTTTTTTTTTTTGCTTATACAGCCTCCTAACACACAAAAAATTATAGCTACAAACAGCGGGGTTGCATAAAATTAATAATGATGCAGTGTTATATTAATATTAAAGTAAATAATTGTACGCATACCTTCAATGTGAGACCTGTGCCTGCTTAACTGCACGCAGGTGGCTGATCCGTCGAGAAATCGTTGACAATGTAAGCCTCATTTCTTCATCGACGGATTTGTCTTTCACTCTTGGATGTTTTAATCTCAGTCAACGTCGAGAAGCCCAATTCAAATAAATATGTAGTTGAAAATGGCAATAAAACATTAACTGCCATGTCGGCGATAGCCGGATATTCATTCCTTATTGTTAGCCAAAACGTATCTAAAGGAACTTCGAGAAGCTTTAATTTCAAATTTCTGTCAGCTTTTAAATCTGCGAGTTCCTCTTCAATATTAATTGTAAGATGTTCCGAAGTTGCAATTAATGGATCACGAACCCAGTCGAAATCTTCAACACTTTCTCCAAAGTACTTTTTGAATCTCTGCTGCAAGACTTCTAAATTATTTCTAATTTAATTAAGTCCTTCACCATTTTATTGCCGTCATCAAGTGACCATACAGTCGGGTACATCTCACACGACCCATTTTCAATCCTCTGTAACCACAAATCCAGCTTGTTATCAAATCCTTTAATCTTATCCATACTAACAAGAATATTTTCGTTCGTACCTTGCATTTTGATGTTCAACACATTCAAGTGAATGAAAATGTCAGAAATATATGACAACTTACATACCCATTCGCCATCTGCGAACAAATCCGCGTACTTGTGTCATTCAACAGTCAAAAAATGCCTGGATCTCTTCTCTAAGTTCAAATATTCGCATTAACACCTTTCCTCTTGACAGCCAACGTACATCTATATTTAGCAGGAGTGTAGTGTGTTCCGAACCCATGTCCTGTCATAAAACGGAAAATAGACTCGAATTTAGGGGCCGGGATTTTATGAAGCTAACGACTTTTACTACTTCTTCCAGCACATCTTTCAGAGAAGGTGGCAGAGACTTAGCAACAATGGCTCCGCGATGATGGAGACAATGACCACATCCTTCGTTGGGATTTACTTCGCGTACTTTAGCTGCAAATCCTTTCACTAGGCCTGTCATAGGCTCATAGCAACCGCTCCGTCAATACAGGCGCAAATATTCATCAGTCAAACGAAATATTTCTTCACCGGTAGTATGCTCTGAAAGTTCTTTGCAAAAGAAGAAATTACTTACAATTACATCTCCATCGATGTAGTGAATGTAACCCAGAAGTTGTGCATGACAACTAATATCTGTGGATTCGTCGATCTGAAGTGAGAACTTCTGACTGTTGTTGATTTTCTCCCTCATAATGTCTTCAATATCATGAGAAATATCAATAACTCGGCGACTGATTGTGTCAGCAGAAAGAGGAATTTTTGAAATTTCACTAGCAGATTGTAAACCCTGAACTATTCTCATCAACTCTTTACAAACAGACTTTAACAGCGTTTCACCTATTGTATGTGGTTTCTTGATCTTTACGATAAGTTTGGCTGCCTTATAACTAGCTTTTTCCGAAACACGTACGGTAGCGGTCATGAAAGTTCTTTGTTGTTTCTTATTTTCCAACAACCTACGAAAATAATTGACATTTTTGTTTGACAGAGGAGTATGTTGTTTTGACAAATGTCGTTTCAATTTACTAGGAACCTTATTGCAGTGTTGCTGAGTTTTTCACCATAAACGATACACTCTGTGATTTGGCACTTTTTTCACCACACCAAGAAAACCCATAGGATAAGTAGTTATTACTATATTTCCGCTGCATTAACTTTTGTTTCTTTCTTTCTGACTCAACCCTTTCATCAGTTGCACTCATAGACGGAACACTCAGTTCGAGGAATTTGTCCATTATGAAGAAATAAAAATCTGCTAATTGCCATGGAAAACATAAAGACGAATTACTAACACAGTTTTCGGACCACATCAGAGCACAGCTATGATAGAACTGAAGTAATTGTAAGATGGGGGATATATACACTTCAAAAAAGTCACATATACGAAGCCGATTGTTTTTACAGTGATGTCTAACAATGCGCCGGTGCAATGGTACAGGAACAAAGAAGTATTGTTGGAGAAGCACCAACACCAACAACTTAATAAAATAATATAAGCCTTTGAAATTCTGCTAATATCAGCAGTTTAGATTGAGGGAAAAGCACATACACAGAACATGCGATAATATAACGGAACCTCAAAGCACAAGATAAACAAAACTAATAGCAAGTGTGATTAAATAAATAACATTTAATTTCTTAAAGTACGCCTATACGTAACGATCCACGGCACATGAAACTAAAATGTAATTAATAAAAAAAATTGGCAATTAATGGTAAAATTTCGCGGCACACCTTACACATTGTCGTGGTACACCAGTGTGCCGCGGCACACCGGTTGCGGACCACTGCTGTAATATTTTTGTTTTCCTTTATACGCATTTAATTTTTGGGAATTGCCCAATACGAGCTTCGAGATATTACGCAAACAAGTTTGGTAGGTAATTGACGTATTTGATTGTAGTTTAATACTAAAAAATTTTAATTAAGTTTGTTAGTATTCTTAGTTGACATACCTTTTTTATTAATTTTACGGTCTTTTGTGCTGTCAATTTGATTTTGAATGTGAAAAGATGGTGAGCGATAGCGACAACATTTCTGGAGAAGAAGATAACCTAATGCCCCGGCTACACGATCCGTCTTGCATGCACAAAATAGTTTGCGCATGCAAGACGGAGCGTGTGGACGGCAACAAGGTAGCGCGTGCAAACTCGTAAGAGCGACTTGTGCAATCGTTGACATGGTAAAGATTTGACTGCACGGTTTTTGGGTTTGTACAGTTTCTTTTAACAGTGAGTTGGGTGACGTGCGATAGTATTCAAAGGAATTTGTAATTCAGTGAAAACGTTAAAAGAATTTAAAGATAAAATTTATAGAGGGCAAATGTAGGTGGGTGCAGGATAGGGGGAAGATGGGGATGTAGGGAAATTGCCACCGGTGCCTGTGCTCCATTGCAATTAACTTAAATTAAATTTTAAAAAATTATAGTAAGTGCTTTTAAGTCCATGCCAGTTACTGAAAAACAATTGGTTAAGACTTCTGAAATAAAATTAACTGCCTTCCTTGCTGAGCATAAAATTTCTCATATTGTTATGGATCACTTAGCCGATATGTTACCGATGAAAACCTGATCACTGATTTGAAGTCAAAGAGGTTTAAATTTTGAATGACGAGAGCACAGATATTTCTGTAGTAATCAGGTATTTTGGTCCAATAAATGGGAAAGTGCTGAGTCGATTTTGGAATTTAATTCAATTATTTGTAGTGGATGCAGAAGTACAATTAATCACTGAGCAATGGGATGCTTTGCGTCTATATTTCGATAGCAAATGGCTAATAGATTCAGAGTGTCACGAAATCCATTCATACATAAATGACCCAATTATGAAGGCATATTATTATTTCTTAACTTGGATTCTGCTCAAATTTTCAGCATTAAATAACTGTTTCCAAAAGCGAATCTGTTCTGATTACTAAATTTGATGAGAAAATGACAGCTCTGTATAAAGAGCTGTTACTATTGGTTTTATAGAGAAACTATTCGGCTGCTGTAGAAACCCTAGACCCAACAGAAGAGTCATCACAATTACTTGAAAGACATATATCTCGGTTTAGGTGTCGAAAAAGAACTAAACTCAATTGAAAGTGAAGAAATAAAGTCCACTCTGAGAATGGTGTGTAAAAATTTCTGCCAATAATTGCGCCAAATTCAATGCAACATCAAGAAAAACTCGATAATGAGTGGCGGAAGTTGCCCTTTTATCTCAAAGATTTGAGCTCTAGTCACCTCCTGACAGGTTTTGGCACCAGGTAAATTTTCAAATAAACATAAAGTATTAATATTGCTAAGTAAGTAATTGTTTTAACAGTTTTATAACGTACAGTCTGTATTGTTTCAAGTAGCCCAACTACGCGATCAATATGGAAATAGCGATGCTTATTTTAAGTACTTGCAAAAATTTATGTTGCCTATTTTGAGCTTACCACACTCGAATGTTGATTGCGAACGAGTGTTCAGTAAAGTTAATCACATTAAAACAAAAAAAAGCGCAATAAACTCGTAACTAAATCCGTTAAGGGATATCTTTTTTCGCAGCAGGCTGTACAGCGACACTGAAAAATCTGCATCGATTTTAAACCTACTAATGCTATGATACAAAAAAATAATACTGATATATATATAAAATGATGATATTTCAATTATACTATCTGATTCACATTAAAAATAGAATTTTTTCAAATTCTGTCTTATATTTTTTTGCTGTAGTAACATTTAATTTTATACCGTATTTTAAATATACTTTGCAACATAATTTCGGAAAACCTACTGAAGTTTTTGATAAATTCTACCATCAGCTAGATTTCATGGTTGGCAACACTGACCACCATAAATAAAGAGCAAGTAACTTACAAACTTACTGATCTCGGTGCATAAAATAAATTTCAAAGATATAGTCACATTCAAAGCAAGACAAGTTTTCACTTTATGAATTGCCGTTTAGAATATACAAGGAAAATCATCAATGTTAGACTTTTCTTAAGATTTGGGGATGAAACTTTATACTTATACAAAATTGCCTGTTTCTAGGACCACCGGAATTTTGATGTCGGGGTGTCTTAGTATTTACTATTTTTTTTTAATATCACTAATTCGGAAAGTAAGGTGAGGAAGAACATAAAATTGAACCGATTGGTTAAACTTAGTAAGCACCGTCTGTAATGAAAATATGAGTCATGTCACTTTATTAGGGTAGAAAGCGATTACACGTTTGGGTAGATATGGGGTAAATGTATGTAAATTTTATAGCTTTAGACTTTTCTTATAATCTGGGGGTAAAACTTCATCTGTGTACCAAATTTCCCCTTTCTGCGTCTGCGGAAAGTACTTTAGAGTTTCGATGATCACCAGTCAGTCAATCAATCAGTGAGTGACAAAATCGGTGAAATTTGCATCTGCATCACATCCATACTAAACACAGAAACGAAACAAAATTTTGTATGTTTGCTGAAATTTCTGATCTCTACGTATAATAGAATCAATAAGACTGAAGACATTCAGGTACAAAAATGGGATGAATCGCTTCGAGAAATTTGTAGGCAGTGCCGCCGGCGGTGACTCGACTTGGCACTTGCCAGGTGCACTGCAGTGCTCCCATATGGCTGCTGCTTTGTTTGACCACCTTAGTTTCAAGTTAACAAAATGAATTCGTTAGTTAAATTTGCAACAGGGCCGCTTCCCAGGATTTAATCTGAAAATGTTTTAATGTGCGTGTGATGCGAAATATAACTATATGATTTTTGAAAAAAAAACATTCCTCATTATTTAATCACAACTTTTTTAGTAGTAGTTGCAATGTATTCTCCTTTTCTAATCTCTATTATCTTTCCCCCACTCAAAGATATCTGGCGCCTTCTTTGATACAGATATCAGAATAAAACATTTTTCTGGCAGTGCGCATAAATATAAAAAGCATCTTTGTCACTAAGATCTAAAAATATTTTTTGTGCACAGTTAGCCTCTTATCACGGAAGAGTCATGGAAAATAACTGCCGGAATCAGGATTGACCATATGATCAGAAACAATTTGCACGTCTTGTGGTCAGATTACTTCTATAGATCCATTTAATTCGAGAAAACATTGTTTGAATAGGCCTACTCTTTGCGCTTAATACCTACTGATGAAATTCCACAGCTCTAGGCAACACGTTTTTTACTTTCCATGTACTATCCATCAAGAAATGTTAAAACTTCCTTCCGGAACATCTATATATACTGCAGAAGCTCTTGTTATTTTAAAAGTGATTATATATTAAGCAGGTTTTGAAGAAGATATTAAACATCTAGGATTCACAGAGCGTTCTCAGATCTATAGAAAGTACGTTCGAGGGTAAAGGAACGAGTTAGTATATTGCCATTGTGCTAGAAGTTGTTTTATTTTTCGAAATAAACAAGTACGTCAACTCTATGTGGATGGATGCTGATGTTGGCAGTACATATAAGGAAGAAGTAAACCAACTGACAAACGAGGCAAGCAGGAAGCAACCATCCTCAACATTCGCTTCCATAGAATGACTACATTTTTACATTTAAACATGAAGGTATGGAATACCAGGTAAAGAGAATTGGATTTTAACAATATAATGGACCTTTACAACGATTCCATCCAGTCTCGGATTGCCACCCGTTCTTGGTTCTATAGTTTCTCAGATCTAAGAGGATTTATCACTTCTGTGATTGCAGTGAGATTCAATCATGGCATATTTCCATAGCATCTGCACCTTGTAAATACAGATGTAATAATTCATAAGCAGCTGATGCAGATTACCTAGTATTTTCATGTGTTAAGTGTACGAAACATTGACTAAAATTCCTTACAGTCTTGGCATACTTTTCCCCATCAGCATCAGATGTCTTCTTCCTGGTAACAACTCAACAATATATAAATCTATATTTTTTATGTTTAGCTAATTCCAAGGTCTAGTTGAATACGTTGTTTTCAACATAATAACACACAAATTTACTTGTGTATTGTGTCCATGAGTTTTTTAATTTCCGACTATTTATACATACACAGACGGAAAAAAAAATCCCAACACCAAGAAAAAATTATTGTAGAGTAATGAAATTTGGACAATTCATTTGTCAAGTTAACATGTTTAATTGATTAAATTTTCAAGATCACAGGTTAATTTAAGCTCAAGAAAATGCATTTCAAATGTGAAATACTGTTAAATTAATAGCCGGTGTAACCTCCAGAATTTTGAATGCAAGCCTGCAAACGTGAATGCATTGTGTCATACAGGTTTCGAATGTCACTTTGTGGTATGGAGTTCCATGCTTGTTGTACTTGTGCTGTCAATACTGGGACGGTCGGTGCTGGCTGTGGATGATGCTGGAGTTGTCGTCCAATGATATCCCATACGTGTTCAATTGGAGACAGATCTGGTGATCTCGCAGGCCAAGGTAACATGTCGACACTCTGTAGAGCACGTTGCGAGACAACAGCGGTATGAGGGCGAGCGTTATCCTGTTGAAAAACTCCCCCTTGAATGCTGTTCATGAATGGCAGCACTACAGGTTGAATTACCAGACTGACGTACAAATTTGCAGTCAGTGTGTTTGGTATAACCACAAGAGTGCTCCTGCTGTCATAGGAAATTGCTCCCCAGACCATGACTCCAGCCCTGTAGCGTGCATTCCACTGACTACAAGCCATCGCCGTTTGCGACTCCAGTGGTGTCAAGCCAGAGCTCATTGGAGGACGGAGTGGAGATCTGTTGTGTTTTCTGATGAAAGCAGGTTCTGCCTTGGTGCCAGTGATGGCCGAGTGTTGGTCAGAAGGAGGCCAGGGGAACGCCTGCAACCAAACTGTCTGCGGCCTAGACACACTGGACCTACACCTGGAGTCATGGTCTGGGGAGCAATTTCCTATGACAGCAGGAGCACTCTTGTGGTTATACCAAACACACTGACTGCAAATTTGTACGTCAGTCTGGTAATTCAACCTGAAGTGCTGCCATTCATGAACAGCATTCAAGGGGGAGTTTTTCAACAGGATAACGCTCGCCCTCATACCGCTGTTGTCTCGCAACGTGCTCTACAGAGTGTCGACATGTTACCTTGGCCTGCGAGATCACCAGATCTGTCTCCAATTGAACACGTATGGGATATCATTGGACGACAACTCCAGCATCATCCACAGCCAGCACTGACCGTCCCAGTATTGACAGCACAAGTACAACAAGCATGGAACTCCATACCACAAAGTGACATTCGAAACCTGTATGACACAATGCATTCACGTTTGCAGGCTTGCATTCAAAATTCTGGAGGTTACACCGGCTATTAATTTAACAGTATTTCACATTTGAAATGCATTTTCTTGAGCTTAAATTAACCTGTGATCTTGAAAATTTAATCAATTAAACATGTTAACTTGACAAATGCATTGTCCAAATTTCATTACTCTACAATAATTTTTTCTTGGTGTTGGGATTTTTTTTTCCGTCTGTGTATCATTCTACCAGTATGCAACCTTAATTCTGTATGCTGTGATTGTTTACAGACTAAGGATGATGCAACAACATATGATGTCTTATATAAGTTATATAAGGCTTATACTTTTAACATTTGTGTAATTTTCTGTTACTAGTGTACATTTTTCTTAAATATTCAAATGACTGATGATTGTATATTGGCGTGTAGTGCTAAAGAGCAAAAAAATAAAATAAAATAACTCTTAATGTCAATCATGACTAGTTTTCTTTTACATATCAAACGTAAATAAATTGATTCCATAAGGAAACAAAATATTTCAGTCATTGCTTTTTTATGGTTACAAATTTTTTTAAATGACGTAGCTAACGTAATAATTTGGATATACTCATCATTATATAAACTGTGAAAAATCACAAAACATGGATTCGAATTTTTTCTCGCCACTGTGAAAGACGATATTCTCTGTCACATTTTGGAAAAACAAAGCACCGAAAATTTCATACTCTCTTTTATTTACTTTTATTGATGGATTAGCTACTGATAATTTTGCAGCTCCATTATGAATTATTCCATTTTATTTAAACTATATTGATTTAATCTATAAATGAATGTAGTCTAAATTGATTTACAAAATTCATGCCCATATAAGATAATACATTACATAAAACTGACAGATATTCCCTCAGATTAGTCTAGACATGATATCTACGAGTATCGATGCACATGCGAAATAGGCAACAAATACGAATTTAGACAGGTGTAGTATTATAGTAGCCGCCACGAAAATAGATCTGCGAAGGTCAGTGCAAATCCTCAGAAAAATCAATTTAGAGTAATATGTGCTGAAAAATTCTAAAAAGTAATACTGAATTTGAGGAACAAGGTTATGTGATTTTTAATTTGAAACATTTACATGACTATATTTTTTAAAAAGAAAAAAACTAGTTCCCATGAACTTTAGGAATGAAATTACTTTCTTCACTTCAACCAAAGGAAAAAGCTAGGCCAATGATGAAAAAAAGCTGAAAAAGTTATCAGGCTTCCAGAAAATTAACAGATTAGTACAGAATAAATTATATTCATTCTATAACGAAGAATGTTATAAAAAAATTAAGAATCACGAATCACTTGTTTGTCCCTATTATGTAATGTAAAAAGTTGTCGCTGACTAATTTCCGTTGAGATTGTTCACGTAATAACTTGAAATTAATTGTAGAAAACATAACAGCATCTTTAAACGAATCCTTCTGGTTTGTATAATAATTTATCTGCACGAATGTTATCGCGCTGCGTTTGCGCCCAACACTGGCCGACGGCATCCGTCAAAAACAACGAGCGAGATACTCGTAGTTACCGTACTTTCTCAAAATATTCAAATTGAGGCTCATGGAAGACTTACTATCGTAACAGAGAATTACATGACAAAATACACATTAAAGTGGTTTCCTGTAAAATCTTGTCACCTTAATAAAAATATGTGTCCGCTTTCATTAAAATTACTAAACAAATGATTGAAAAACTTACAAACTGGCTTATTTTCAAAGCTGTGTGGCATTATCCTCTGTGTAACTTATTCATCATCGGATTCGTTGGACTGAAGATCACTGTCACTGCTTTCACCCAGCTGTATCACGAACTGATCAATTTCAGTGTCCCTCGCGCACTGTTTAACATATTCAGTTTCTTGTAATCTTTAACAATTTGCCCAACCTTGTTGCGTAACGCTGTCTAAAGCTTAGTGTGTAAGTCGCTCGACATCAGCATGTTTGAAGGTCGTGTTCTTCTTAGCGACATCCTGTTTTACTTGAGCCCAAATGAGTTCGATTGGATTATTCTGGCAATGATAAGGTGGCAGGCGAACTATTCGATGTCCCATTTCATTTGCCAATTGATCCAATTCGAATACTTTCTTGGTATTTGGAATTTGTTCTTTACATAAAAGCTCATCCCCAGTTTCATGCAGAAAAAATTTCACACCATTCTTATGCAGCCATTCAATAACTCCCTTACGCCAGTTTGAAGATGGTGGTTTGTTTGTTTGAATGGAATGATAACTGGCATTGTCCATGATGATAATGCACCCTTCTTCCAGCGAGCGACACACATCACAAACTACCTCTTAAAAACCTCACCGTTTATTTCTGTATGGTAATCCGATACAGACAAAATTTTTCCGCCATAAAACACAAGTTGGCTCCTGGTATGAAACCTTTATGTGCAGAACCAGCATGTACTATACATAACAAGTCGACTTCCTCGGCCAGTAGGAACTTTAACACCTCCGTTACCTCTCGAATGATGCCAAACATATTTGTTTGTATAATTTTGGTTAATGGAAGTATCGTCTAAGTAAACAATTGGCCTAGCATCCTTTGTACGCAATGAGTTCGTTTTTTCGCAAAAACTTTCCTCCCTCAACCGAGGGCAAAGGGGTAGAGCGGGCAGGGGTTGGAGGCAAGACTGCGTGACCTTTAGTGGACTAATTCGGTGTCTTGGACTTATAGTATCTGACTGGAGATCGATATCCCGATCTCAGCTGTGATTTTCAAAGGCCATTAATCCGACCTTCAGCTCTGCCACAGCTTGCTGTGTAATATGAAGTAGGCCAAAACGCTTCTGTGATTCGGATGCCACTTTAAGCTGTAGGTTCCCTATACCCGGTACTATTACCTGGTTAGGTTACATAGCTACAAAGGGGCGCATTGTGAGGCGAATCGAAAACATTTTTATCTGGTGGCCGAACAATCATTCGGGATTGAATTGACCATCAGTAATCAAAGTATAGTACGTATATATACTATGTTATACAGAAATACATATATATCAATTATATATACAGAGGTTCCAGGTCATTTTGTGCGACAAAGTAGGTAAAAATTCAACATTTCGAAAAGTGAGAAATTTTTACTTAATTTTGAGTTTAGAAAAAACTTTTCTATACAAGTGTAGTAGAAAATTTTGTCCTCTTTCAAACTGGAAATATAGTATTTCTTGCCAGGACTCAACAGGAGTTATAGGCAAAATACTGAAAAAAGTACTATACTTTTGACGATTTTTGCCACAGAAAATTATGATGAGGGTATCGGAGGTCGAAAAGTTGGTTTCTGCATACTCTCCCCAATATATACAAGACAAGAAAAAAATCTTCTACGTGATATAATACAAGGTAAAACTACCCCGATACTGGACTATAGCAAAATAATTAAGATGTTTTCTTTAGATGTGACTGATTGGACACCTTGTTGTATTGCTCAGCCTGAAACTAAATTTCTTTTCTTTTTATTTTTACTTAAGTATTATTACTGTTTATTATCCATATTATATTAACGATGAATCTAAACAGTTATTGTTTTACGAATTCGCGACAGTAAAGTAAACGTTTAGTAATTTAAAAATTAATTTTTCCAATCGTCAAATTGACGTTTAAAGATGTTCTACAATTCATAAGCAGAAAAATTACTCTGCACTGACTTTTTTGCGAGGTTGTATAAAATGCGCACCCTGTAGTTTCGTGCATCTATCATCGTTCTAACTAGTAAGCTGTGAACTACAATTGTCCCAAAGTGCGCCTGTTTCAATGCAGATACCATTACAAATGCTAAAACAATGCGGTCAATGGCTACAAAACAATGCCGTTCTCCTTGTTGATTTAAATCAGCAAATCTTGTTTGGAAGGTCGAATGCAAATGGAATTACTTTTTAAAACCCGAATTGTATCTTTTCTATTTCCTAAACATAATAAGCCATTTTCTATAATGATGTATATGTAACTTGCCAAGAGAAGAAGAAACATTCTTAAAGAATAATTTTTAGTCAGAATTAGGCATAAGTTTTTCCCCAGATTTCCTTAGTCAAGATGGAAAAAACGGAACTATTACAATTTCGTCATATCTGTCCATTCGTCCACATGCCACTCTCTCATCATTCCTCAGCTGTTGCATAGTTTGTGATCAAATTTCATAAGAAGATGATTTTTATGACACCATTTACCTTTTGATTAATTTTATAATTAATTATTTTCATTAATATAATAATTTCAATACTCCTTGGATGACTACGTCAGATAGCAGCATGCTACCCTCTTGCGTCTGGCGAGTTCGGTAGTGGTCATTATCACCTCCTACACCTGACTACTGCCAACATGACGGCGTGACTTGTCCCTCAGCGAGTCACCGACCCCAGACCCTGGGCACAAGTCACCTTGGAGTTACCTCCAGCGGTCCTTGGTCCCGTAAGATATGTGAAAGCGGAATATACTAAACAGCTAGTTAAAAGTTTACAATATCAACACTGATTGGACCGTTACTGCAAATCCTCAATTACGTAATTCATTCATACATTTGCAATCGCTGCCTAGACTCTGAAACGATCTTCCGTCGTCGGTTTTGACTATGGCTACCAAAATATCCATTCGCGTTTGTGTATCTCTCAACCGACACCAACTGCCTGAGTGGAGACATAAACTTTTAAATGATACCTCATTTATCGATTTCGGTTAGGTGAGTGAGCGGTTAAAGCTCTGACCTCGCATTCGGAAGGACGCCTGTTCGAATCACCGTCCGGGCATCCAGATTTAGGTTTGCCATGGTTTCCCAAAATCACTCCAGGCGAATTCTGGGATGCTTCCTTCAAAAGGCCATGGCGGAATTCCTTCTCGTTCCTTTTCCCATTCCCATCCCGCCTCTAATGATCTCGTCATCGACGATACGTAAAGCCACAAGTGAAAAATGAAAAAAATGTAGGTATCAAAGAAGACAAATAGCTCGTGACAAAAAAAAAAAAATCACTTTATAAAAATAATATATACGATTTTTATCCTGATTGGCTCTTTTCCACTGAGGGCCATTCTTGGTTTGCTTTCTAATGTTTTCAGATTGTACTTCCTAGTTGTTATGTTTTAACTATGTATAGCTCCTTTCTGGTAACCTTCGTTCGCAGCTGTAATTATATGACCATGAACAAAAAGAAAATCCTCCATATCTACGTGTCCTATTTTAAAATATTGTCTCAATGTACTGATGTAAGACAGATAAATATTATTTTTTACCTCTTACAATATTTGTGAACCTATTATCCCACAAAAACAATTCTTGTAAAAATAGAACAAATCTCGTGCTTGTGTAGTAACTAAAGTGTATGAGCACTTGTTCTGAGCCAAGTCTATACTTTGCATTCTGTATTTACTTCCCTACCTAAAACAGAATGGCTTCTATCGGAGTTACAGATCGTATATTTAGAAAAAAAATTCTGGTGGCTTGGCTATTACACATGCCATGTTTTATTTAGTAAACCTATATAAATATTCTAAATGTGTTGCTGTATCAAAGTTACAAATACATAAAAGCCAAGATTTCCCTTCCAATTTGCCGAATTTGATAAGTATATATGCATATAGTGCCTTCCATTTCAGTTAAAATTATGACATGCATAATAGCCAAGTCACAACAATTTTTCTTAATTCTAAATAAACGAGTTATAATCACTGATAGAAATCATTCTGTTTCAGAAAGGGAAGTGAATACAACTGGAAAGTATAGACTCGGCTCAGAACAAGATCGCATAACTTTTAGTCACTTCACAAGCACGAGACTTGGCCTATTTTTACAAGAATTGTTTTTGAGAGATCTCATTTCTTTTTGTAAGTTGATCGCTTATTCTGAATCTTACCTAAAAAAATGATTCCATTTTAAAATAGGTGAATAAGAAAATTTTGTAAATGTATATATCAATATACATTACCAACATTGCCTCTCTGAAAGCAAAGTCTGTGCGCCGTAGACCAGCAATGGAGACTACCGCTGGTTTAACTACCACGAAGAGTAAATCACGAGTAACTTCCAAATTAAGCATAAGAACAAAGTAAAATTTAATATGTATTTAAATTTGCTGATCTCTATCCATTAAAAAAAAATTAAATAAAAAAAATCGTATAGATATAACTTCATCCGGAGCAAAACAATTAACCAGCAAATATGTGTTAGAATTTTTCATGCTTCGGATTGTAACTAAATAAATGCGGGGGAAAACACCAATGTTAGACTGTTCTTATCATGTAGGGATGAAACCATATATGTGCATCAAATCACTTGTTTCTAGGATTACTGGAAGTACAGTGGAATTTTTATTCGGGGTGTCGTGATCGAAATAAAATTCTGAATTCAACTAATTTTCGACGTACTGAAAGGAAAGAAGTAAAATTTAACACATTACTTAAACATAGTAAGCTCATTCTAAATGAGGTGTATAAAGTTATTGGTGTAGAAAGTGATTTCATGTTAGTGGTAGGTAAGGGGTAGATATATGAAAATTTACGAATATCAGACTTTTCTTGTAATATGTTGGTAAGTTGGTAAAATGTTATCTGTGTACCGAATTTCAGCTTTCTACAACTACGATAAGTATCTCAGAGTTTTAATGATCATCAGTGAGAGTGTGTGTGTGAGTGACTGTGTGACTAAATCGCTGCAGTTTACGAATATCAGACTTTTCTTGTAATATGTTGGTAAGTTGGTAAAATGTTATCTGTGTACCGAATTTCAGCTTTCTACAACTACGATAAGTATCTCAGAGTTTTAATGATCATCAGTGAGAGTGTGTGTGTGAGTGACTGTGTGACTAAATCGCTGCAGTTTGTATCTCAATAACATCCGAACTAAGAACAGTAACGAAATGTTTGCTAAGATTGCTGATATCTATTCAAAATAGAAATTTAATACTTGTAGCATCATTACAACCGAAGAAATTTAGGCAAAAAAAAAAAAATGGCCTGAATCGTTTAGAGAAAATGGTAGGCAGTGCCGCTATTGCCTCGACTTAGGGGGTGCACTGCCGTGCACCCAGATACGCTTATCCAAAGGGCCCCTGCTATGGTTTCTTCCTAATAATTTCCATGCTTTTGTAGTAAATACTAAGCAGTATGCTTCTATGACTTTTCAGGAACTTCTGGAAGTTTTTTTAAAATCTTTATAGTAATAACTGCTTCCAGTTATCAAGGATTCTGGTGGTTTTCTGCTACTGATGGAATAATCTTAAAATCATTTTGTGCTAAGATGTTGGGTTATCCTTGTTTTCATCTGTCATTGCTTCTATCCACCGGATGTTTTGTTCTTGAAGCCACCGAGTGGAATAACAAGGAGGATATCGGATCTCATTTTTTTCTTTTTACTCTTCATACCAAAAATCACTGTAATATCACATTTGATCATCATTATCTTTTGTTGCTTTATAACCCTTAACTTGATTACAATCCACGTCTACTGAGGATCTCTGGTATATATATATATATATATATTGCAATGGTTTGACCAAAGTTTTTTAACCCAATTTTTCACAACTCTTGTAGATCCTTTCATCACTCTATCCACGAAATAAAGGATTTTGGAACCTTTCAATTTGTCCTGCCCAAATGAGAATATTATCAAATGTTATGCCAAGATATTCACACTTCAAGCCTTCAACATACAATTCTGTCCCCACCCTACAATCATCAACAATCTTCATTTTTTATTTACCTAATAAGATGATTCATCTTGGCATTTATATTCACTCTATTTTTACCTATCATGTTAGAGATTTTATCCAGGTCACCCTGAAACAGTCCCAAGTATTCTCCAGTGTTGAGCCCATTGTATACCATTATGTAACCTACAAACAATCTAAATTCCGACTGTAAACCACTAACACTATCATTCATTAGAATGACGAATATCAATTGTCCCAATACCATATCCTGTGGCAGTTCCATAATCACTTTCGCCTATTTTGATGCTGAATTTCCTACTTTAACACTTTGCTTTCTGGCTTTTAAGAATTCCTCTACCCAGCAAGTCAATTTTTCATCAACACCAATAAATTTCAACTTATTGGAAACTATATTATGGCTCACTCTGTCAAATGCTTTATAAAGGTCTAGTGCTACACTATTAACTTGCCCCCCCCCCCTCCCCGTTGTCCAATTCATCCAAACTATCTTGAAGAAGGTCAACCATCTGAGTGAGATTCACATGAATATCCTTGCCAAAATCCGATTAAATCTTTCAATTTTAAGTTGAAATAATTGATTATTTGTATCTTTATTTATCAATTCCTGCCTGGTAAATATGCCATACATTCTTACCTAAGTAGGTATACTGAATATATTTCGTAAACCAGTTTCCTATTCGTCGGTACTTTTCTCTGTCTTGACTGCAATTCGAATTTGTTAAGAGTGACTAACTGAGAAGAAATGAGAACCGATCTCACTGCCATTGTTAATTACAACATGCTTTCTTGGTCTGACTTTTTTGTTGTTGAAATGTAAAGAACTCGATTCTTTTTCAGTACCTGAGATTTTCTGGACGTTGTTACGCGGTAAAAGTGTATTTAAAATCTTCAACTATTTATGGTAATCAAAGTTTACTCACGAATTCGCTTGATTTCTCTGAGTGTTTTCAATTTATTGATTTACGGCTCTACTACTACAGCCAACTGATAATTTAATATAATGCTTTTGGTTTGCTATATGTAGAGCCTAACAGTATATGTTTACTCCCGTTTTCCATCTACTAGTGCATAAACTTAGGATCGTCGTATTCACTACCTATCTTTCTGCGTACAATTAAAACCTCTTTTAGCATCAATATGCTCCCTCATTCAGAGCCGTTACACGTAATATGTAAAACTAAATATAACGATCTATTTTTTATATCTTTGCAGTTTTTCTCTCAATAGATTACTTGGTCGGAAATGGTTCAGTAGCGTCCTGATAAGTAATACTAGATTGGAATCGGTTCCTGGATACATGAGGTGTGAACTGATAAACGCTGCTGCCAACGTATTTTTGTATAGAATAAAAATTTATTATCTCTTCGTGATTGAAACATTTCTTAAGTAGCACTGCCTGCTAAATTAACGCAAAGAAAACTGTATAGTTAGCCCATGCTAGAGGAGGATAGTAAAATGGGCGCTTGCATGTAGCGCAATTTGCCCCAATTGGCCTGTTGATTCTGGCAGGGTGGTTTTAAAGACGATATGGTGGGTAATGGTTATCCCGAGCGAGTAAAACGGAGATATTGTTAACCTGAAGGCAACGTTTGGTAGCTTTAGGGGAGGATTATTGGGTGGCCAAATTGTATCTGTGCAATACATTTAATCGAAAAGAACTCCATTATTTCTCTTACCATCTAAATGAGCTTTGAAAATAACCGTTCTGTCACGCGGCTGGGAGGAGTACCTCCCAGTGTTATTAAAGAGCGACAGTGCTTCGCGCACTCTCACTTTGCTCTGCGTGTCACAGACTGTGTAACATGTTTCCATTACCAAGTTGCTCTCTTCGCCGTCGACATCAACCCCGGCCTCGCATCAGACGTAATGCCGCACTCTACTCTACATCATTAGGCAAGTCACCGCATGCTCACTGGCGACTTCGGTGTAGCAGCTCTAAAAGCCTGTCACCTTTAGCTAACCTCTCTTTTCAGAATAATAGTTCCTTCACTTTGCATATCGCCTCCATACGCTTTATTAAATTTGCCATAGATATGATCAATCTTAGCATTAAAACATCTTAAGCACTAAACCATCATTTTACCATTTAATTAAGTACACAAAGTATTTATACGTACACTAGCTATAGTTTGACGCTTTACTGTTTCCCCTTAGTATATTCATCAAATGCTACTGCTGATCATTATGTCATACAGATTCAATCGGTTGTGTTTGTATTCATTTGTTATATGACATTATTCGTAAACATTAAATATTTCTTGAAGTTAATGGATCTGTCATGAGATAAATGTTTGAACTGTGTATCTCAGAGCTACACTGAGTGTCTCAAACAGTC
This sequence comes from Vandiemenella viatica, assembly GCA_031002005.1. Classification (NCBI taxonomy): domain Eukaryota; kingdom Metazoa; phylum Arthropoda; class Insecta; order Orthoptera; family Morabidae; genus Vandiemenella; species Vandiemenella viatica. The sequence continues at coordinate 295,976,035 of JARYHS010013630.1, forward strand.
TGTTTGACTGGATTCTGTTATGTTTCAGGTATTAATAAGGAAGAAGAACTAGGCTGAGCGAATTTGATTAAAAAAATTTAAATGAAGGACCAACAAGCTTAATAGGGTATTTGACTACTTTTTGAAACTAGTTTTAAATTGATTATTGGCACACGTTATTCAGCGAGTTCTATTTTTTTTAAAGGAAGTACTTATTTTGTGCTAAATTCAAAGATAAAATTTAAAGTATTTAAATGCCCGCCAAAACTCTCCTTTGCTGCCTGGCGCGGGCCTACGACACTCCTGACGTCACATGGCTGCGAATGGAGCGTTTCCTATTATCCAGTTTTTTCAACTACTTTTATTGTATGTTGCTAGTTATTAATGAAAGTTCATTTTCAATACAAAATCGAGAACACTTTGTAAACGCCTACAGCAGAAAAATATAAAAAATAGACGCCATATTAGTGGGGCCAGATACAGAAACCGCCTAAACATACGCAATTATGTCAGGAAGGTAACATGCAGTTGTATCATCACGTAAAAATTCCAACAAAAGGGACACAAAGCACTCCGGAACTGTTGCTAGATTATCATTAAATTTCTACAAGTGATCTCACTTCTAAAATAAATGCCATTATTCACTGCTGTACACATGTATCATTAGTATGTTTAAAAATTAAAACAGTAAGGATATCTTTACATAAAAGTTTTCTTGTATGGCAGCAATTTATGTTTTAAAACGCTTGTATGATTTATAGCAACCAAAGATTTATGAATTCACCGAATAAAAACGTGATTCTGTAGTACAGCAAACAATAATGGAAAAAAATGCACACAAAAAAATATTATCGCAACCAAGTTTCGAACGTAGGACGTTCTCAGTTCCATTAGCAATCTTCAACCACGCAGCTACCTGAACACTACTTCTTAATTGCTTCTTTTTATGTTAATAGTAAACACTTAAACATCACAGTTTCTTCGTGAGAGATGAAGTGAAACGAGGTAAGTAAATGAATAATCAAATAAATTCAGTTTGTTTGACAAAAAAATTATAATTTATCTATAATCTTTTATCTGCAATTAAGAAAAATGGCCCACAATATCCAGTTATTTAATTGTTGGAACCGAGCTTGGTGGGTTAGCAGTTAACTCACACCGGGATGCTTCCTTGAAAAAGACCATGGTCGAATTTCTTCCCGTTCCTTGTATCCAGTCCTGTCCCGCCTCTAATTACCTCGACGTCAAGCAGGCGTAAAGCCATAAGTAAAAAAAAAATGTTGTGCTTTCCTTATACCTGTATTATAGCTTGAATCTTCTCGTCAACATCTTCTAAAACACCTAATTTAATTTATAATTTTAGTCATTCTTATAAAAGATTTCTGTTAATCTCTGACTTTTAATTTAAATATAAATGAATTTCAAATTGAAGTTGTTACATTTTTAAGCTCCGCAGAACAAAAGTCAGGGGTAGTTTCTATAGCTAGATCCACTAATAAGGCGTCTATTTTCGATATTTTTTCACTGCAGGCTTTTAAAAATTGTTCTCGATTTTGTATTCAAAATGAAATTTCGTTATAACAAGAAATAACCAGCAACAAACAATAAAAATAGTTGAAAACTTGAATAATAGGAAACGCTCCATTCGCAGTCACAGCGTTAACTGACATGTGACGTCACTAAAGCGACCACCAATCATAGAGCGTATTCTGTCACGTATCCAGAGGTAAGAAAAATCTCATTTTTATTTCACTTTTTTTTTTATCAAAAATAATCCATATCGGTTAACTATCACACGCCACTATGTCGATGTCATATGACATCCGTCGCGTACTATTTAAGAGACCATTTAATGGTTTGATTTATTATTTAATTTGTTGAAATCGATTGCGGCAAGAAAACAGTTTTACTTATGATTATCACTGGAGTTTTGATTTCACGGTCACATGCCCTTGCTGATGCGGAGCATTTATTCCTACTGCCAGGGTCGTGCTTCGTACTGATGGAGGAAGCGAACTGTTGCTATCTGTGTCACTATGTTCATCGTGTGATAAGTGTATTTTTTGTTTGTGAAATGTGTAGTTTATGAGGCACGACTGTGGTGACTGTGTCAAACCGTAGTCAGGACGGCCATTACGCGGTGGTCATGGCTCGTGCCCTGCCCCGTTGTATCTCCCAGGACCAATGTATGAAACCTCAGCATTCTGGCGGGTATTGGCTTTATTAAGGTTAATTATTTAAAAACAATCGCAAACACTATATCGGATATAAGTTGATTACATTATTGTACGGCGTGCCGCGCGTGAACTGTCCTTGTGTTCGAACACAGTGCTGCCATGCATTCCACACTGAGCACTTTCGCCATTTGTTTTAACGGTTAGAATATCGGTATTTAAACTGTTATTCAAATTGGAAAAACATTTTAGTCACTTTCGGGGTTACTAGTAGGGTTGCCAGATACAGGGTTATAATTTCCGGGACATTTCTGGGGTTACAAATGTTTTTTAGTGGTAAGTTGAAGGAGCGAACAAATATTCAGATTAATTAAAAAAGTTGTATTTTAGGCAAAAACTATGCTACATAACCTATATATATTTATATATAGCACCTCTTTTAAGATTATTAATTCAATTTTGGTTGAAAATCACTACGTCATAGTTGAACAGTCTATATACGTATATTGTTTCTGGTCGTCGGTAAGACGGAGCGCTCCTCTATCTCCCGCTGCGAGCGCGGTATGGCCACCGTGGCATCTTAAGTTTGAGAAAAAAAAACTGGTATACGCGAATTACAGGACAGTAACGCTTAATTCCTGGACACGGCACAAGACACCAAATCCCGGAACATTTCCGGATTTCCCGGCTATCTCGCAACCTTAGTTACTAGCCGCATTCTTTGACTTAATTTGACTGTCACAATCGATATTTACCTCTAGACAAACGTAGTTACTTCAATCATTACGTGCATCACTACTTGCACATTTGACCGAGCATGGTGGTGTAACGGCTAGCGTTCTGGCCTCACATTCGGGAGGACGGCAGTTCGAATCCCCGTCCGGGCATCCAGATTTGGGTTTTCCATGGTTTCCTAAATCACTCCATGCAAATGCCGGGATGCTTCATTCAAAAGGCCATGGCCGAACTCCTTCCCATTCCTTGCCCCACATCCTTTCCCGTCTCTAAAGACCTCAATGGTAGAGAGACGTAAAGCAGATAAAAAAATATAAATAAATGCACATTTGTAAATACTTACACTTACGTCATTTTGACAAGTTTTATTACTTTCAGTTTAATCAGTCACACAATAATCATCACTAACATATTAATTTAGCCTCTGAATTCGTTATACACACTCGTCTCAAATGTAAGCAGTGATTGTTAAATATTTCTTTAACAATCAACAACTACTTCCTTCAATCTTAAACTTATTTTCTTGTAATCCTCTTTAATTTTTGTATCAAATTAATCCTCTTATCAATATCACCACATAATTTTGATTCAAACTGTGTACATTTACCATCAATGTAACTCATCAGTTCAGAAAATTTGAAGCGCTCTGGTCTCGCATTCGGGAGGACACGTGTTCGAATCCCCGTCTGGCCATCCACATTTGGCTTTTCTCACCTCTAATGACCTGAAATTGAACGACGCTAAAAAAAAAATAAAAAAAATAAAAAAAATAAAATAAAAAAAAACCTGGAATCGTTATTTTTTTCGAAAATATACAATTTCATGAAAATTAGACAAATTATCATTAATATTAGAAAACGTATTATAAATATCATGTTTCAATTTGTCTCTCATTTCTGAAAACTTGTCACAATAACTACAAAATTTTTCATCAGAAACAGTAATTTTGTTTTCATTCTGCGCTATGAAGGTTAAAAAATGGATGTCGAATCTTGATGAGTGCCTTCTGCACCTTCAATCATCCTTAATCAGTGAAAAAAATATTAATATAACATTCTCGGGTGATTGGGGGTGAGTACAAGATGTTTACATACGATATTTTGGCGATCAAAAGCTCTGTCACCATCTTCTGGGGAAGAAAATATTGACTAAAAAAAATGAACACAGTATTCAAACGAATATCTAGCTATTAGTCTCTGATCACAAATAAATGTTATTCACATCGTGAAAGTTCAAACTGTCTGAGCTTTCAAAAATTTTCTATACTTCCACAAGCACGAATTTCACAACAGCACACACGAAGCTTGAATCACTTATACACCGCCTATACGGCCCGATGGTGCTACGTGGACTGAAGACTGTTGGCCCAGTTAATTTTTGGAAGCGGAAGACTGCGTTAGTTAAACCTCTTGCAACAAAACGTTCTCTATGTCGCAGCAGTCACGAGGATGACGAACTCCCTAAGCTTTTCTCCAGCTCCGTCGTAAATTTCGCTAATTACGGATACCTTAAAACGGGTTCTTTCACAACGGACATGTAATGTTACTGTGGATAAAATTTATTTGTTCAAATCCTCGTAAAGTGAGTGGTCATGGGATGATATTCTGAACGAACATGCATCAAATTATGTTTCAACATTGTAGGTTAGACCTACGTTATGTGAGTACTAATCCCCAATAGCGTTGGTAACTTTCTCAACTACGATAATCAGCTAGCTTAATGAGGAAGATTGAGATAAAATTTTCTTTCAAATTACTAAGGAAACAAATACCGAAGATTACCAAGGCACATGCTAAAATTACGTAGCTACTTTTTTTATTTTTTTGTTTTATTTTTTTATTTATTGGCTTTTGGTTTCCTGAACATACAGTCAACCTAGGTATACATTTTTACATTGTGGATTTGCAGATATAGTACTAATACTAAGCAGAGTTAAATTTGCAATATGAAATATACAATTACATTACAAAAATTTCATGTTTTTCGGATATAGCACTAATACTAAACAGACTTTAATCTACAGTATAGCACATACAATTACAGGCTTTCAATTCCTGTTCCATAAATTTGCAAATAAATATTTATTTGTAGACATTAATTACACAAACCAATTTCCTTGTTCCATATTAAAATTAATAATAGGAAGAACAATATACAGCATAATCTCAGAAACATATCTTTATTGTAATTCCCATCGTTATAAAAATTCATATATTATTTTATACGTTCTAACATCCTTAGTGGCCAGAAGTGTACGTAGCTCCTTCTAGCAGTATTCCGACCGACATCTTATAAGCCACAGAACAAATTGTAGACACCTTCAAATGCGCTTTCTCGAATGGCAAAAAAAAACACCGAAACTAACGTTTATTGTTAAATACAATTACAACTTACTTGATATTACTTGGAACTAAATGTAAATAACGTTAGATAAAATTATAACGATTAAAAAATTATGACTTTGGTTTAAACATGACAAACAATTTCATTGTGTTGAAACACTATTAAATATGGTAGTTGTCATACATTACATATTAATCTTCCTTAATTAAAATGCTAGCTATATGAGTCAATTTAGCATTACGAAAAAGTGTCAGACTCGTTTAAAACTGTTTGATGTAATAAACAGAACGAAATACCCCACAAATACTAAACAGTCTCACTTAATTTTAATAAATATACGATTTCGTTTATTTTATACTTACTTAATTAGTTGACTGTGGGATAATGAAGGGGAAACTAGGATATGCATATATTTCATACTGTTCCCCGGATTGCGAAATTTCAGACTGGAATTTGAGTGAATCATTGTAACGTTCTTAGTTTTTATTTATTTATTGTTGCTCCTGTCTTTATGCCTCGTCGTTGTCGAAGTCTTAAAGGCGGGAATGGTCTGGGGGCAATGAATGGAAAGGAATTTTGCGATGACCGTTTTGAAGAAACTATCCAGAAATTGGCCTGGAGGGATTTGTGGAAACCACGAAAGGTCCTCGGAGATTCGAACCCGCGTTCTCCAGAATGCGAGGACGGAGCGTTACCGCTCACCGACCACGCTCGTTCGTCGTGACGTTAACCTATCACTAGTGGAAAATGACCTAATCATCTCGTCCTGTGACTGTTGAGATGCAAACCTCTCCAAACAGGAACTCCCTCCGAAGAGTAATCTCTTTTCACAATTAACTTTCAGATTTAGTGCCAATCTTGTGGCCCGGTTGTATCCAATTTTGGATGCAGATGCTTGAGGCAGCAAGTGATACCATGGCTTCAAGCGACTTTGTTGCAGAACTGCAGGCTATAACAATAAGCAGGTTGGTGCATTCGGCTGAGTCCTGCAAGGCTACCCCACTTAGTTAAATTTAGTACTCACGAACTCACTTAGTCATTTCATCAAGCTAATGAATTTCAAGTGTTATTTAGCCTCCTATTAATATTACATCACTGAGTTTAGAAATACCAAAGATTTCGTAATACATTTAAATGTCAGTTAAATGAATAGAATATAGATTTATTTAATGACAATTTGTTTTAATGCAACGCTATTCCCATATGTTAATTAATCGTTCATCATCTATCTCATTCTACAGTACAATATCACACAATGGTCGGTGTGGGCCTCATTTTATCTGTTCCAAGGTACGAACATAGAGATAGATGGCAGCGACGTCTTGAATGGCACGTCATAAAACTGGGGGCGGACACTGGCCTCCTCTGGGGAACGACGCACAAAAGAATAAGCGATAGCCAGCGGCGTGGGTCGCTCTCCCATAAAGCACACCGTTTCCTGCCCGAAATGGAACGCATTCAAAACTGACGATTAAGTCTGACCTGGCGGTACCGAAAGGATTGCGTACCTCAGATAGCGTGACGTAGTCCTGGAGGCGCGACAATGGCGACAGCACAATGGGCGACAACCACAGGTAACGACCAGGGTCATCCGCGGCGCCGCAACAACCAACCGTTTCTGCGAAGAGAAAGTTACTTTTGCGTCTTTACCTAGCAACGCCGTGTTACTGAGAGAACGTTACTAGTATTTCATATCCTCTGAACTACAAGTAATTTATCACGCTGTTGTTTCTCATTATAGTACTGAGCGCCAAATTCACAGTAACTCTGTAATTTAACTTAATTCAGATTTTTACCCGTGAAATCTAATTACTTCCTACCCTGCTTATTTACGAGGTTTGTAAAGTGTCGCCAATTCTTTGTTCTGTTAGTCTGACGAATATTCCACAGTCACATTCATAAACCTTAAACAGTTGTTTACATCTAAAAACAAAAAAATACAAAAAAAAATTCTCAACTGACCACCTAAAATTTTCAGGAGGCTCTTTTCTCCAGTAGCTAATCATCATCATGCTCAACAGTTTCGAGCGACTGGCCGGGTCTGTTTCGAGCGTCTGGCCGGGTCTGCTTCGAGCACAAGCCTCTCCATTTCCTTCATTCTTCTCACTACCTCTCCGACACTACTTTGTTCCAGTCCTCTCCTCTCTTCCTTACACACTCCTCCACTCCTCTCAGCCATCCATCTATTGGTCTTCTTCTGGGTCGTAGGTTTTTCTTGGTATTCTCTGGACCGCCATTCTCTTTACATGTCCATACCATCTCAGTCTGGTCCTCTCTATCATTTCCTGTAGGGGTTTCTCTTTTATGGTGTATCTAATCACTTCATTCCTTATCCTGTCCATTTTAGTAACTCCCACTCTACCCCTTAAAAACTTCATTTCGCTTGCTTGTATCCTGCTGATGTCCCGCTTCTTCTAGTAGCTAACACATTTGTATATTAATGATAGAAGCATTAACTGTTCCATTACTTCGGAATTAAGAATACAGACATTTTAGTCAGAAAGATTAAGTAATTTCCGATGACTTAAATACATGGTTTTGAACCCAAATCACTCAAGGCGAATACCGGGATGCTTCCTTCAAAAGGCCATGGCCGAATTCCTTCCCGTTCCTTGTCCCCAGTCCCATCCCGCTTCTAATGAGTTCGACGTCGATGAGGGTAAAGCCATAAGTAAAAAAAAACCGCCTTAAAAAAAAGTACTCTAAACATTTTAAAATAACTTTATACCTTGTTTAGTAGAAAGTAAATCTAAATTCATAATATTTTACATTACTGTTACTGAAATTTTTACTTTAATTTGTTATTTTTGTTTTTTTAAACAATTATTTTATTTTTAAATTTTTAGTGGTATTATAGTATGTTTTATATTTTAAATATGCCGCAGCAATTCTCATTTTGCGAACTCCCTGGTAGCTCAGTGGTTAAAACACTTGCTTTCAAAAAAAAAAAAATCTGTCTTTATACACCCCAACAACGAGATGAATTGGATGCTGTGTTAAGGAATGTCAGTTTACATTTTGGTCCAGGCTGTGTTTCATCTAAACATAGCATCTGTTAAAGCTGCTGCTCGATAACCGAAACATGTAACATCTGGGCAATAATACATACCACATGCACAAATCTGTCTCTGGAACATATCTGTTTGTTCTGGCATCACACAGAAAATATAGATTTTTAATTGGTTTAAGTGAATTCTTGGGGTCCAAGTTGAAATCTGAAGTACATATTTAGATATTAGGTCACATTTATTTTATAAATATTCTGCAATGACTTAAAAATAGCTTAATTTATTTTGACATGATTTAAAACTGTGAATTTTGGAAAGAATATTGGAAATTAAAAGGTGAGTAAAGGGGGAAGAGGGATTGCACTTATGTGTACTGTCTTTTACGATTGATTTAAATTAAACGTGTATAAATTTCTATTGATATCAGATAAAAACTGTAGGATACAATTAAGGGGTATAGAGGTGAAGAGTGGTTTGATTTTTGTAAAGCTAGTGTGGATATTATTTTTCTCTTTGTTTTAAAGTATACATGTGCAAAGATCCATTGAAACCAGATAAAAACTGTAACTTTGAGTAAAGAACATTTACAAAAATTAAATGGGGTAAGGGAGTGAGCGGTTGGGTTTTGTAAACAGAATGTAGACACTATGTTTATCTTTGTTTTTAAGCAAACATGTGCAGTGTCCCATCGAAATCTGATAAAAACTGTGGATATCTTTAAATAACATTGGAAATTAGAAGGGGCGGGGTAGAATGGAAAAGGGGTTGTGCTTCTGGAACTAATTTAAACACAATTGTTCTGTATGTTTTAAAGTATACGTGTGAAAATTTCTTTCAGAATCGGATATAAACTGTATCGTTGGGTAGATTAAGGGGGTGTGAAGGGAGAGAGGGGTCTGGCTTCTCTAAACCAAATGTGGACAGAATTTTTTTTTTTTTTTTAAGTATACATGTGCATACTTCCTTCAAAATTACATAGAAAAGGTAGCTTTATATAAACAAATTGGCACTATTTAAAGTGGTAGAAAGGGGATTAGGGTTTGCGTTTTTGTGAAAATAATTTGTACAGTATTTTTCTTTTTCTATTTGTTTTAAAGTATACTCATGCGAAGTGCCACTGAAATTGGATTAAAATATGGGTTTGTACAAAAATTAAGGGATGTAAAAGTGGAGCTAAGGTAGTTTTTGGATGTTTTGGTCAGAAATCTTCTCCATAAAAAATACATATATGTGCCAACTTTCATAAAGATAAAATGGTGTCGACTGTAGCTTTTTAAAAGAAAATTGACAAAAATCAAGGGGGTGAAAACGTGGAGAGGGGTTCAGTTTGTGCAAACCAAAAGTTGACATTATTTTTCTTTTTGTTTTATGTTAACGGGGTGCTAAGTTCAATCTAAACGGGATAAAAACTGTGGGGTTGTATAAAAATTAAGCGGTTTAATGGGGAGAGTGGCTGATTTATTGATCAGAAACGTTCTTCGTTAAAAAAATACATATAAGCGCCAACTTTCATGGTAATTGGTCAAACCGGGGTGACAGGATTTTTCTCTTTGTTTTAAAGTGTACCTGCGCAAAGTTCAATCAAAATCAGATAAAAAATGTAGGTTTCTATAAAGTTAAGGGGTTTGAAGAGGCAGATGGGGTGGTTTTCTTTATTTATTTTTTGTTCAGAAATCTGCTCCATGAAAAATTACATGTATATGCCAACTCTAATGGAGATCAGTTAAATGGTGTCGACTGTAGCTTTGTATACATCTCATTAAGGGAGTGGATGGGTGGAGAGGGGATCAGGTTTTTCAAACCAGAATTTGACAGTATTTTTTTCTTTATTTTTGACTATACATGTCTAAAGTTCAATCGAAATCGGATAAAAATGTGGGTTTGTATAAAAATTAAGGTGTGTTAAGTGAGAGAGGGGTGGTTTTTATTTATTTTTTTTCAGAAATCTTCTCCATGAAAAATTACATGTATATTCCAGCTTTGATGATAATCGGTCAAACGGTGTCGGGTGTAGCTTTTTATAAAGAACATTGACAAAAATTAAGGGGGTGGAAGGAGGGAGAGGGGTTGAGCTTTGGGAGACCAAATTTTGACAGAATTTTTTTGTTTGTTTTAAAGTATACCTGTGCAAAGTTCAATCAAAATCAGATAAGAAATGTAGGTTTGTATAAAATTAAGGGGTGTAAAGTGAGGGTGGTTGGGGTGGCGTTTTTAAACAATTATTTGTTCAGAAACCTTCTACATGAAAAATTACATGCATATGCCAACTTTAATGGAGATCAGTTAAATGGTGTCGACTGGAGCTTTGTATAAAGAACATTGACAAAAATTAAGAGGGTGTATAGGGGGAAAGGAGCTCAGTTTTTTCTCTTTATTTTTGACTATAATATATGTCCAATGTTCCATCGAAATCGGATAAAAGATGTGGGATTGTATAAAAATTAAGGGGTATAAAGGGGACCACTTTGGAGGTATACCCTATCCACTAAAAAAAAAATCTTTTAAATCGGTTAATAACTGGCGAAGATATCGCTGAACACACACACAGATGAATTGAGATTTTCCTCCTTTCTTTGAAGTCGGTTAAAAAGGAGTAGTATCTAGGTGAAAAATCAGACCTTTATATTAGGCTATTCTGATTCGAAATAAGAATATTCAAAATGCAGTTTGGCAATCGAAACTGAAGGTAATCAATCTTACATTTAGTTAATAAAAGGAGAAAAATATGATTTCGTTTTATTTAAATTCATAATGTTAAATTATACGTGTCATGAATTCAATTAGTTAGCGAAGTCCTAAGAAGGGATCTGTAGCCCACGTTGTCTCGCTTGCAGCCCATAATAGCTTGATGGGGTGGGTGCTGGACCTCGTGCATGAATGCCAATCATATCCCTAGCAGAACGCCACAGGATTCATGTCTGGCGATCTAGATGACCAAATTATGAGCTGGTATGTCCAGAATATTCAAAAAATCAGTCGCACATATTAAGGACATTGCTTAATATATTCTTGGATCTCTACAAGGTAAGCTCCGAGAATATGAGATGTCAATAAAGAGCAGGGAATTTTAACTTGGTAAAGTAGGATAACAATCTTCTGCTATTACTGTCACAATCCACGCCAGACAATTAACCGCCACACCATTTATAACCACCACAGGCTGGTAAAATTCCTCGCTGACAAGTTGAATCCACAGCAGCATGGGGTTTGCACCACATAAGAATCTCGTCGCATCAAGCTGATTCCTTACAGTTATTGAGGGACAAAATCATGTTTTCGCGAGCACAGGTGAGTTTTAGATGCCAATGCTGTCTTGTGGGTAAGCTCTTGCATGTCAGTGCGATTGACCTCGAACAGCATGGAAAATAATTATCTCTTTGTTTTTAACCGTGAGTTTCAAGAATAGTTTAGAGGAACAGTTAATCGCTGCTGTGTCCGTCAAAAGAAACATGTGGCCTAAATGCAAGTAATCTTGCACTTAAGGATTATTCTAACTAAGTTGTAAATTAATGATGGTGACTATATAGTACTACATAATTAAAACCAGTGTTAAATCGTAAAGGCTGTATTTGTGCGATTATTCCAGTACTCACCCATCGACTTGAAGAACATTTCTGTTACACTTTATTGGCTACTGTAAAAATAGCCGGACTCAATGTGTGGTGCATTTATTTATGATTTCTTTTCCTGCAAGATTTAGGAACGTAATGTGTCTATAATCAGTCACCCTGTAATTACTGCCATTGTAGATTAGTGTTTATCCATCTAATAACGGACTGAAAATACAATAAGCTTATCTCTAAGATGCAGTTGTCTTAACCAACACATTACAATTTTAATGATATTATTGATAGTATTTCTTCACTGATTTTCAAGAAAAGAACAATTAAATTATCACTTCTTCAAAAAATAACATTACAAACATTATATTTTCTTATGAGCAAGTTGTTAGCACGACAACGGACAGCACACTTCTGTAAGCTGGATGTAATAGAGCTGTAACATAGTGACAATTTTTTTCCCTCGATGTCAGAGTAAATTACAGTTGTCTTTTGAGTCCTGCGATAATATTCAATTTTTTATACACATTACAAAAAAAATACATCCACCAATTTTCGCATGTTGATTACTCAGCTTTCATCGGCAATCCATCAGATTTTCAAGATGTCAAGTAAGTGGGCAAACTGATTCTCTTAGGGCCGGGTATTAATGCCTGTTACCTAACGTGTACGGTTTCAATTGGAAAACGTTTCCAAATAATCAACATATTTTATATAACTTTTAAGTACAATTGGTGATCTGTGATATCTGAAAATTACGTTTAACAGTTATAATCCAAGCCAGAAGACAGTCTCTAAACACTTGTACATCGTAGAAACAAATGACAGATGTCATCGTAGATCGTGGAGATAATGCGAAAATAGTTTTATTGACAACTGAGGGTCATCAAATTTACGTTCCACCTAACTAAACTAAAAATTCTTCTATGTAGTTTCCTTAATATGCCGAGAAACAAGTTCTCCGAATTAGCACCACAGAAGCTTGTGGCAAATGCATCGTTTGGAACTTTTATTTCTATCACTGTGACATGCAGTCCCAAATTCTGTAAGTGATCGTCTTCATTAGTTGCTGCACTGTAAGAATAGCATAGGTGCACTGTACCTATCTGGTATGCTGGCAGTACAGTTGACTGATGAAAGCGGTAGTGTTGAGTTTTGTCGAGTAAGGAATGACGTCGGCGGCGCGAGCGTGAAGTGTGTCAGCGTGCTGTTTGCTCGCGTCGTAGTGTGTCGCCATTAAGCGGCGCCGTCAAGCCGTGAATGGCGTCATCTCGACGCCGTGAAATATGCACGAGCGGCGCACAAAGGGCTGCGTCCAGGGCTGGCCGTGCCGATTAGGACGTGGCCGCTCTTGTCCGGCCTGGGCCGCCGTTATTTATTACTGCCGGTTCCGGGAAGAGAGCGGCCCTTGAGTGGCTCGAGTACGCACGCTCGATACAAAATTAAAGACCCTGCGGCAGCCGCCGAATTTATTACTCTCAGCCGTCTAGAGTGTCACTTCGAGGAAAAAGTCGAACCCCTTACGTCAACCCATTCATGAACAAAATTTTTAATATAATTATTGAGGCGGATACGTTTAATTGGTTTTAGACCAAAGTACCACGAGTGATGATGCAATGAAACGCAGCAAGATGATATTCTCCATTTATTTCTTTTCGTCTGATTGGATTCCATGCTTATATGGAGAGCAACGATGTGCTTGTAACCTACAATGATGGCCTCGCTAGTGCTTTGGTCAGTATGTTGGTTTCACGTACCGAGGATCACCAGCTTCATTCTCGGCGTGAGTGGTTTGATTTAAGTGTTGTCTTCATCTTGTAGGCTATTGTCTTCAATACGGTGTTCCACATTTATAAGGACAATACTACAAAAGTACTGTACGATAGTTAGTATAATGTCATAACTTGGGGCTTGGTAAACTGTAGGATAGTTTTATTTATTTATGAATAATTAAAAGAAACAGCTAGCTGCGGTGAGTTGTTAGTATAGCATTTTAACTACTTACGAAGTTATGGTGATGCAAAGGAAGAATTTAACCCAACTTCATTAATGTTAATTTATGTTCAGGAACTTGTTGTCTACGTTATACTAGCTATGACCTTGTGACACCTCTCCTTTCGAACCCGAGAAATAATCTTGAAGAAATATCGTTACTGAAGTTTTGATATTTATCCACGACCTGGACTTCTTGCACTATTTTCTGTACATAGCAACATAGCGGAGTATCAATACAAAACCACAAACTCCATCGCATCGATACTGCTAGTTATAGATCGATTACTCATTTTTGGTCCACAAAAGTTTAATGTTATAAGGAATATGTGTAAATTTTTTCCGGTTTGAGAACGGTTGTGTAATTGTAGACACCAAACTACACTCACCTTTAAAATAACTACGGATTTAGAAATTGCTTAAATCATTCAACCAATGACTTAACAACAATAATAATTGACACAATAATAATAATCGACACAAGAGAATGCGACGTCATTTGATCTGCGGCTCCATGTAAGTAATAATTCAAATCTAATTAATTAAAAACTACGTGTTTGATACGGTTACCTCATACTGTAGGTGCTGAACAAACTATGAGACATTTGCAGCAACTATAGCGCTTAATAGTTCTGTGCATAAATAAGGAGAATTATCTTACTCTCCTGCTTTCTTGAACGCGATAATTCGCTTGCAATGTAACATAAATTTTATTGTCTGTTTCTTATTTCTGGGACATAATGAAGTTACACAAAGAAAACATAGTGTGCTAAATATATTTTCGCACTTATTTGCGCATATTACATAAGTCATAGGAGCATGGAAATGATGGAAGAGAGTCAAGTATATAAGATAGCTAATGTCACTAGTCGAATAGATTAATTTATGTTTTTGACATGTGCATAATGTTTATTCAAATATAAGGAAGATCAGTAATATATTTAGTCTATTTACTTCTGAATAGTGATAACAAAAAATAATGATATGTTTCAGCGGCAAAGAAGAAAAGCATCCATTCACTCTCAGAGACGCAAAGGTTTCTGCTGTACGCATTACATGTAATCTGTTTTTTTCCCGAGCATTATGGAAACTTTGATTGTTGTGCACCCATAAGTATTTCATGAAGACCTTTATATAAACTTGTGCTAAAAGGCAATTATCTGAGGTTCAAAACTTTGCTGAGTCATTAGTAACAAGATTTTATCGAGTTCGAAAACAAGAATGGCGACCTCCGTTTGCTGTCGGTTTTTTGAAAAGTGTGGGTAATCATTGTTTATCACAGCTTTGAGCGTAACTAGTTGTTATTGAACGAAACTTTTAGTCTTTGTGAAGCTAAGAAACAATTGCAATCAGTGCAAATCTTATTTCAGCGAAATGATACAATTAGATGCTGCAATTCTGTTCTTGTAGAAATCATGAAACGATTTTTAAAACAGTTCCACGGTGTTTTACTCTTTCTGCAGCATGTAACGTTTCCTGAATACCAGTTGCTGTGTCAGATGACAGCACTTCCAAGTGGGTTAAATTGGATTAAAATTGTTTTATTTGAAAGTTGTGACTACAGACGCAATCATTGTTGACGAAAAAACGTTTGAGAATGCTTCTCCCATTGTTAATTAAGTTTGGGGAAAACTTTATTTTCTGATATCTGACATAATATCCCGTAATTGGAACGAAAATACAGTGGACACGACGTTTTATAATATTTCTCCGTTTGTTCATCAGGTTCGCAGATCATATTCCTTTGAATCAAGCAAACTTCGTACCAAGCCGTAGGTTTGGAATTAAATGGTTTTCTCTTTACGGGAGCAGGATTAAGAAAGAAAGCAAACATTTGCGCCATTTGTTGATCTTAAGACTGTATTCGATACTATACAGATGGAGAGGGCGATCTATAGATTTCTTTGTATTAGAACATGCAGAACGATTCACAATTCTAAAAACTTGGCGTTGTTGTTGTTGTTGTTCTGGCTTTAGGGCGCTTACACAGCGAGATCATTAGCGCCAACAACTTGAAGAGTGATCGTCATTTGCCATTTATCATTTGAGGCAGCATGAACTTAACGGAAAGCTCAACAATAGTTATTATTGAGCTTGGAGAAGGCAGAAGATGTAATGAAAAATATTAGGATCAAACGCAAATAAGACAACGTTGTCGCGTTATTTCGCGAATAATAATTTGCCGAAGTTCTGCCACTCATAAGTTTGCCGAGAGGGTACACAGGTACCGAGGTGGCATCACCTCTAGTTGGAAGCACGATAAGCTGCCGGTCGTTATCCCAGAGTAAAGAGGATGCAAAGAAGACAGTGGATATGGTGCCTCCTGCCGCTGGCTGCGAGCTGGGGTTTCAGAGGATGCTGTTGATTCTGTGTGGACTAGCTACCAAGGTAATTGGTGGAGCCTTGCCGTAGTAGCCAAGGATTTAGTAGACTACCATTGCCGCCCTCATGCACTATAAGTCAAAGTATACTCAAGTGATTAGCTGCATTCGCCAGTATGGATGACAATTGAAAGTGAATTAATTCTGCTGATTTATTAAGTGGCTTTTAAAAGTGTAATTGCTTTAAATGATAATTATTTCACTGGCTAAAGTTAAAATAAAACAAGATAAATATTTAAGTACATAAATCATTATGTACTTCAACACGATCAACATTGATTGTTATCATTTTTTAAACGAAATGTGGTTACCAAACAACCACACTGAACTAAAATTTGTAATTCCTTGGCAATCACTGTCGGATTTGACACCACCATGCAGTTACAAAATTAATGATGACGACTGCAAAATGTGAAAGAGAAATTATCTTTACACCATAAAATAAATGTACACAACAAAGTTTAATTTAATTATGCAATGAATGTAGCTTGAAGATCATATATTACGATATTTGATATTTCATTATAATAAATTTTCGATAGCTTTGAAATAAATATAACTTAAGCAATTTATAAATGAATTCTTGATAATTATTGTATGCATGATTTTGTAAATGTTAGTAGGTGCCATAGCTAGAAGCTGTTCATACTCCTTGCGTTAAAGAATTTTCGAAACTTGTTTCTCGATGTTCATATATCTCAGTTGCCCCTTTAAATTGACAGACTGCATGATTGCATACCGAAAATTTACTTGAGCAAAGCGTTTTCCCCGTGAACATCGCAAAGACTAAATGAAGTTACATCCTACTAGGTATCCCCTCACAAAAAAATTCAATCAGATTTGATGTGTCTACATACTTCCATTTTTTATTGGCATTAATAAAACTACGAAACTTATCTAAAAGCACATTAATTGAATGTTAGTTATATTCTAAACCATGATCTACCAAATTGGTATGGGGAAATGTGATTTTTAACAACTTTGGCAACAATATACTGCATTGATTGGTTGTCACGAACACTCACAGCTCTAGCCAGTAGCAAAATTTATAATTTATTTGGTTTAAAACTTGTACCTTAAACTATTTTTGCCGATCTTTATCTATAATGACGCTAAACTTTCACCATACACCAAACTAAACTAATAGTTATCAATAACACTGACTAACAAATAGCAGCTGAACATCTTTACAGAAAAATTATAAAGTTTTTCGTAAGTCAGGCGCCTCCTAAAATCAGTGATTTTAATGGGGTAGAGCTTATTAACAATGAACTCATAATTTTTTCGTGCAATATGGCTTATTGAAGATGATGATAATATTCACGCAGGTCAACTGCCACTCACTTGAAATTACACAAAATCTTCAAGAATCCAGTCCTTTCTCGTAGTGCGTTTAGAGATCAACAGACAAGACAGTGCCGTCTAGCTTTCTTTCTTGCATGATTTGTTGGAGATGTTACCCTGTCAATGTATCAGCGGTACCGTGAGAAGCTTAAACAAGGGTCACATACAAACCATCTTTTCACCGTTAGAAATATCAGATCATTGTAACATTTAGCGTGGCGTATGTTGACTGCCCTGAATATAATTACAGTAACCCAAGGGACGCCCAGATACATGCTGTGTAAGCGGATAAAGCTGTCATACGTATGATCGTGAGCACCGCCTCCGACCGTTCGACCGTCAGTGATATGTTATCTAAGTATATCAGAGTAGTTCATCACCGGAAAAACTACAACTACTGATATAAACCTCTACATCGTTAACTGCAAGAACACGAGCTCATGAATTTATGCATGATGTGTAGATACTTTTATCTAAAAATAAATATTTGTATTATTTTCCGTATTATCAGTACGGTATGTTAATAAATATGTGAATTATTTTGTAGTTATGTTATTTTTTTGGGAAAATTTTAAAAAACAGTTTTAGTTTGTTGAAGACATTATATTTAGTAACATTCTCATTCATAGTACCAAAATAAAAATTCTTTCTGAACTTAAATCGGTAGTTTCAGAGAACTATTTAGCCATACGATAAATCAAAAGATGAACTGTTTATGCCTGATAATAATTTTAAATTAATATAATAAAACCAATCACCATAAAGCGAGCTTGTACTATATAGACTTTAGCAACAAATTTTCGATGTAAATTATTAAAATGGTCCCATTCTAAACTGCGACAATTCCTTCCTTGAAAAATACTGCTGTAAAATGAAGGAGAATGCTGGTGGGCGGCAGACACCTTGAGGGGATGAAAAGAAGGTAGCGACTGAGAATGCTTGTTAGCGGCGGATGAGCTGCCAAGAAGCTTGCAGAATAGTACAGAAAATGATCCAAAATCTGCAGTGACATATTTGGTAAAGACGTCCACGTTGGTAGTAAAAGTTGTAACTGTGGAATCTGGCCAATTGAATTGTTTATTCCAGTGGCAAATTTTTACTTCTTCGTAACTCATTTTACCATTCGTACAGCTCGTTCTCTGTACATAATTGTAAATTACTAGTTAATATAGGAATGAGAACATAACACGTGATGGCGAAACAAAATAATAGTTCCACTGCCTGTAGAGACTGTTTGTTAGCTTATCGGACCGGCCACGCAGAAGTGTGTGCGTGTGTGTAGTTGCGATACTGGGGCAGTTGCATTCCCCTGGGGCTACCTGTTTACATTACAGCGGTTATTAAACCACAGTTTTATGGCTTTCCAGTCGATAATCCTCCACTTACCGCAAAATCAATACGTTGTTATCGGTCAGTGGAAGCTACATGGCATAGCGAGCTCAACTGTTCGTTAAAACATATTTCGTCATTTATTCCCAAATCTAAAAACTGGTAGTGCCTCCATCGTCGACCAAAATGCAGTTTTAATGATGAGATTAACGTGCAGTTGACTTCATTTTGTGGCAGTGATACCGCGTCCCGACTGCCTCGATGCAGGACGTTTGCTGTTTAAAGTAAAAGCTGGTCAGCAGTGTTTGCGAGCTCCAAAATAGTCAATCTGTCTCAAATACCTCATACTACCATTAATAGCTCTTATTCATCTTTTACCCTTATGATCTAAAATACGAAACTATTTCCGTGTTTCTGATTTTCTTATACTCTGGTACCAACATGCTATGGTTTAAAAACAAAACGGACCTTGAAATCAATACAACCTTTATAAATAATTACTCCGGAATCGCGCAACAATTACTAAAGATTTTGAACGAGTTTACACAGTTTGCAAGATCGGGACCGTATTTAAATTTGAGATACGTTTCATCACGATATGTCCCGTGTCGACTGGGCATGAAATTTAAAAGTCTGTTCTGGAAATTAAACTTTTACTGATATAATAAAGTTTCGCTGAATAATCTCGTAACGTATTTTGAAGTGTTCTTTTGCATATTATTGTTTTTTTTTATACCTAGTTTCACTGGCTCAAATGTTAGCGTAATAAAACATGTTATTTTTACGTTTTTAATGGTACTTTGTTTCACTGGTTCTCCATTCGATCTGGCATCCGTGAAATAAGTACTGACTAAACTAACTTCGATCGCATCTGTTTATTATTTTTTGTTGATGTTATGAGAAATATCATGCGAATTTTCCATGCCACATTACTTTCCTAGTGAAATGTGATATGGGACAGTTTATGAATTTGTAATTTTCTAAATAATATGTGATTAGTCGTGAATTTTATATTATTTGAATTGTAATGATTTATAGTTCTATACCTCACAGTTCTCGCGTGAACTATTTTCATTACTAACCCATGTTTACTTCCCTTTTACGGATTTGGATAAGGCCTCTTAATACCAATCTGGATTACAATCGACAATTACAGACAATTATTCACCGCATTAAGCTTAAAACACCATAATCGTAAAGCAACAGTAACCTACACTTATGAACACTTATTTTTCTTATTTGTAAGCTGTTGTTTGTGTTTTCCATGTCATGCCATTGGCTGCGTTATACGTTCGTTGATAACGGATTGACTTACTCTTTCCTGTGCTTAGTAGATACGAATTATAAAAGGTTTAACTTCATAACCAAGAAAATTTAAACGAACATAAATAATACAAATTATCCCTGCGATTCATTTAAGAATTACAGTCCCTTAGTGAATGTAAAAATACTTACCAGCCGCCATCAGTTGTCTCTATAATCTCTGTACGACGTTTAAGATAACTCGCAATCTTGTATGTTGGATTTATACTTTAGCAGCACACAAGACAGTCCTCGCACACTTTGATCAAGTAGTACATTCACTGTGCTAATTTACTTAACGTTGGATAATGAATATTGACACTACAGAGTGAAACAATTAATCCATTTTGTCAAAGTTATGCTTAAAATCAGTTGATATTGTTCTTGTGAAATCAGATTATTCGGATTTTTCTGTGTCCAGATATTTCATATTTTTAACATAACAGAGTTATTCATGGAAGTAATAACTTGAGATATAGTGCAGGAATCGCTAAATATCTTTCAGTAAGTTAGCTAATTAGACTGCAGTTTTGGGCAATACGAATCATCGAACCGATTTCTGTTATCGTGTTTATGATATCTTGCAACAATCTGTTACCTGTCTATCTATACTTTTTCTCCAATATTGTTGGTGGAGTATTTATATAGATCACAGGGTTTTTGTTTATTATTTATAAGTTACTAATTGTTTGCTTGTTAATATATTTTACAAGCATTAAATTATTAATTCTTGCACGTTGTTAATAATGTTGGGAATCATGGTTACTAGTGTTCGTAATTAAATAAAAGGGCGATAGAGCTTATTTGCTTATGAAAATATACGCTTCCATTTACGCTTTAGGGCATATTTCCGATAAATGTAAAATTTCGTTGGATGGATGCTTGCTGCTCAATACGCCTTAATTGATCATAAATTTGGTACATAGCTAGAGAATAACTTAAATTAGCATGTAGGATACTTTGCATTAAATTCCATAGTACCAATGCCAATATTCACCTTTACTCTTGCCTTTTGACGGATATCGCTGCTTTTCTATTGGTGCATAAATTTCATTGATTGCAAGACCTGGTTATACGCATGAACTATCCCAAGATTATATGTATTAACTAATCAAGATGCAATGATTTCACAATTATGGCACACCAGGTCTTTTCATACATTTTTCCTGTAGCTGAGATTGGTGGGAAATAAATATATATATAAACTAGCAGTTACCCGCGACTTCGTCCGCGTTGAAAAGTGTTGTAATATAAGATTTTCTTGAGAGGTCTGGTTGCTCAGTGGTTAGGGCGTCCAACTGGAGATGGAAAAGTCCCCAGCTTGAATTCCAGTCTTGGCGAGGATTTTCAAAGGTCCCTAGCTCGACCTTCACCTCTGGCATAGGTTGGTGTGTGATGTGAATTACGCCAGAATGCTCACTTTGTTCTGATTCCGTGTTGAACTGTGGGTCCTCTATGTCCGGTAGGATTACTGGGTTACGTTAAGAGGCTACGAAAGGGACTGATTTCGGAGACGTAAAGAAGTCTTGTCACCAGGTCAATACGACCATACAGTTTATTTAAGAGCTATTTTTATTAGTAATAGTAGTAATAAATGTTGCAATAAAATAACAAAAATCTATTTATGTTCCACAACTACTTCACTGAATTGATAAAGCAGTAAAAATATTCAGTTTGTAAGGAGTATTTTCAGTTTAATATATCCGTATATACAATATTGAGGATTTGTCTCCTAGGTTTTGGCTATTTTCATAGCCCTAGTTTTCTTAAATTTCTTGGAAATATTTGAATTTCGTTTACCCAACATCTCTTAAAATTACTAATTTCATCACGCGAATAAAAATGAATATAGTTTTAATTAATGGAGCTCAAAACGTCAAAATATTAGCAATACATTGATGGAATAGACTAAATATCAACAACAAAATACTAACATCCAAACAGCAAATAAATACTTAAGTGGCCCAAGGACGTTCATTTCCATTAGTAAAATTGCGATACTAAAAATGAATATTTTGATTTGCATTGAGTACTGAAAAAAAATCTTTAAAAAAGAAGAACTTAATTTCCTCTTTGAATATTTTTTTTTTTTTTTTAGGATATATTGGTTCCATCAACAGAAATTTACATATTATAGTAGTAAGTATAGTAGTAATTGATTCTTTTATCCATAATAATCAGAGGTATTGCGGTAATGGTTTCTCTATCTCTGGAAACAACTGAATTGCCTATATACCAGTTTACTATAGTTCATTCGTTTCGATCCATTAATTCTGCGCTAAAATATAAATTTCAATATTAAAGTAGTAATAGATTGTTTCTTCATATTCGGTTTCTTATTCTGCATACAGAATATAATGACTACCGGCGAATTACCACTCCGCTTTTCCGCCACTCCACTACGGTATCTGAATAAAACATTGATAAATTTAAAAAATTTACTTCGGGCAACGCCGCATGGTTCTGCTAAATCGTCCAAGCTTAATATAGATCTTTTGATACAATATCGGTACAAAGCGATACATGATGTCACTAAAATGGCGCTCATGAAAGAAGCTTAATAACTAATAATGTTTCAGTTCTCATTCTGGCCCAGGCTGCGTTTTAAAATTACCGCTAGAAAATCAAAGCTTCTATCACTCGCACATTAATACATTCACTATATTGTATGTTAGTGACGTCATGAATAGCGAAATAAACTTTACTTATTATTAACGC
This sequence comes from Vandiemenella viatica, assembly GCA_031002005.1. NCBI lineage: Eukaryota > Metazoa > Arthropoda > Insecta > Orthoptera > Morabidae > Vandiemenella > Vandiemenella viatica. The sequence continues at coordinate 295,998,900 of JARYHS010013630.1, forward strand.
AGTAAATTAAATACTGAATGCGTCTAAAACTACATTCAGCCGCATGAACTATGTCGTCAGCTTCATGACAGTTATTGAGGTAACGTAATTAAAAAATTTATGCTAAAATGCTTTTAACTTACAGTGTACAACGGAAAGTCCACAATTCTCTACGATCGTTAATATTGCAGGTCAAGTTTACATCGCGATAAAGTGAATGTTATTGCTCGTGATTTAGTAAGGTGTATAATGAAATTAATTGTGATAGTAATTTATGATATACTAATTAGGAATTTTGATACAGAAAATTCTGTTACCACTCGAAATGTAGGTCCAGAGCATTTAATGTGTTGAGATGTGTTCGTATCGTTTGATTTTGTAGCGGCAGTATTAGCAGAAATATGGTTTGGTTGAAATGCTGCCTGGACCAGAATGTTTTTTGTTACAGCAGATGGCAGAAGGAATTTAGTTGTTATGCTCCCTGCAAATGAGGTGTATTGTGTTGTAAACGACTTTCAGTGTTACTTCATGAAACAATAAGTTTCTACATTAGCCCATTGAATACATTCGTTTTAAGTGTAGCGTTCGATAGATATTTGCAGAATATTGAACAATAAATAATAAGCAGTACTATTCGTACAAAAATTCTTAACAAAAAATAAAAAGGGTTAGTTAAGTTTTAAATTTCGGCAAAAATAATTTGTAATACACAGACTGTATAGTAACAAAAAAGAAACAGGAAATAACCGAGATAGAATGGAATCCTTTACATTTTTATAAATACCGTACGACATTTGGGGCACGACCATTTTGCACTTTCAGTGAACCGACTTTCGTGCTGGTATACTCATAGCATTTTACTTTTTTTCCAAGCTTTGATTTTTTATATTTATTATAACGCATATATTACGAACGAAATTATGGTTAATATTTGATATGTCATAGTATTTTATGTACGCAAATGAAAACATCTCTTTGCGAACTTGACAATACCTACCTTTCTTTTTTTAATTTAAGGTTAAGAACAGATTTATATTTCCTGCTTGTCAAGTGCGTCAGTTTTATGGCTTTTAAACTAAACACAAACTTGCATATGTAAGTAGGTTTTTGCTATTATTTCTGACTTTGAGAAGTAGTGTTTGCGATTTACTTAAAAAGCAAAGAGTAAACGTGGCACGGCTATCTACGAAGTAGGAAACTCTTTGTTGCTTCCGAATTGATATTAATGGCAATTTCTAAAAGAACTATGCGTTTTTGCGGGATAAAATCTATCCTATTGCACTTCGCACGCAATTAACTGACTTCATGCCAAATTTCATTCAAATATGTTGAGTTATTAAGGCGTGATTGACTGCCAACGTACATCCAAACACACATCCGAACTTTCTCATTTTCTCATTTATAGATATATAGATATATAATGAAACAGCGAATACGTACGGTTGTAATTTTTCCCATAGATATTCAGTTCTGTTGATAGAGTGCTAACTGAAGATGTGAGATTTGATTTACATTTTCCCGGTAGTGCTAAAATTAGTATCTTTTAAAAAAATACCAGTTATGATATCTGTTCACAGATTGTGGTACTAAAAATATGGGTAACACAAAAATTTAAATGTTAAAGTAGAAAGTGAATTTTTTTAAAAAATTGTGACTAGTTTCTAACTATATAAATATACAAAGTATGTCCCAAAAGCAATGAGACTGGTTTTCTGTAGTCACCCCAACGCACCGAAGCGCACACTAACCAGAACTGACTCGATCACTTGGAAGCTCTGGGAGGTTCAGGATAGCACGCTAACTGAAGGCTGCTTTTGTATCACATCATGATTCAAAATGCAGTAAATTTTGGAGCAATGTTACACTGTCAGTTTTTGCGTCAAACTCAACTAATTTCAACGGATACATTCAAAATGTAGACAGATGCTTACGGAGATGACACTCAGCTCCGTTCTCAGGTTTTTAGGTGGCACGTGGGGATCAAAGATGGTCAGGAACACGTGTAAAATTAGGAACGCTCCAAGAGGCCGTCAACATCAAATACTGACGAAAATGTGAAGGTTGTTCCGGACCGTGACTGAAGTGAGAGTAGTGTAATTGGCGATGCGGTAGGAATTCCGAAAAGTCATGTGTGGTCGGTAGAAGAATCGTCGAAGTCCGTCCGAATATTGTCGATCACAGGCGGCTTCTTCACTACAGTGCTCCAACTCGCACGGTGCTGTCGGTGAGAGTCTCACTGTTGAAGAAATATGTGCAACCCTGATGGGTCCTTGCCGGACTTATTTTTGTTACCAAAGATCAAGAGGTTCTTGAAAGTGAAAAGTTTTGAGTCCTTTCCTAAGATTTAAGCTACTGTGAGATGAGCCTTAAAGGATATCCCGGAAAAGGACTTTAACAAATGCTTACAACGGTGGCAGTACCGCTGACAGCGGTGTATCAGTGCTCAAGAGGTCTGTTTTGAAGACTATTATTTGTATTTGCAAAAAGTTTAATAAATCGATTTTAATCCAAGCAGGCTCATTACGTTTGGGACATACCTTGAATAAAGCCTCTCATAAAGAGCTCTGAGAGTCCCTCATAGTCGTTGGTGACTCGTCAGCTGCATAGTGGATCATCGTTGATAGAAACTGTGTAGAAATACTCATCGTATGACGGTCAGTGGTAAGGTGTGTGACACCGGGTTCTGGCGGGTCGTCCCGTGTCATCGGCAGTGGCATCGCGTTAACATGCACGCATTGCTAATTTGCAGTTTTCTTTTTATTTATTTATTTTTAACTTATGGCTTTACGCCTGGTCGATGTCGGAGGCGGGTTGCGACTGGGGACAGTGAAAGGGTAAGAATTCGGCCATGGCCTTTTTTGAAGGAAGCATCCCTACATTCGCCTGGAGTGATTTAGGGAAACCATGGGAAACCCAAATCTAGATGCCCGGACGGGAATTCGAACCGTCGTCCTCCCGAATGTGAGGCCAGAGCGACAACCACTCACCCACCACACTCGGTGTTATTTTCCGATGTTGGTGACAGATGTTCTGCCAGGGTAGGAAATATCCGGCAACTCTTACCTGGACAAGGTCAATACGGAGCCGCCATCAGACACCTTCTGTCCTCGCTCTGAAGTTCCTGTTGGAAACTCTGCCCACATGACTTAATTCAACAGTTCAAACAGAAACACTACTTTTCTTCTCTACAACAGACTTTTACGACTTAAATACGTTGTAATTGTCCACTGCTTCGGCAGAAGATTAAATCTGGTGGAATTTTTAACATCAGGTCCATCAACGCAGTGTGTTGCAAAACGTCTTGATTTACATTTCAGTAGCTAAACGGCACAGGATTAAGAGAGTAGAGAGTGTCCATTGTACCTGTGGTAACTCTGCCCACACTACAGAGGCATGACTTAATTCAACAGTTCAAACAGAAACACTACTTTTCTTCTCTACAACAGTCTTTTACAACTTAAATACGTTGTAATTGTCCACTGCTTCGGCAGAAGATTAAATCTGGTGGAATTTTTAACATCAAGTCCATCAACGCAGCGTGTTGCAAAACGTCTTGATCTACATTTCAGTAGCTAAACGGCACAGGATTAAGAGAGTATAGAGTGTCCATTGTGCCTGTGGTTCCGAAGAAACACTTGATCACATAATTTTTGGTTGACAATCTGTAAACGATCGAGTGAAACAGGACAGAGTAAAATTCGCTGGGAAAGCTAGTTCAGGAGGTCTTTCAGTAAAACCACCTTTTTGGAGAACTGAGTAAGTTGATAAATGCTGTGTAGATACAGCCAGGGAGCGGTATCTTAACCGTAACAGTATTGAACGGCGAAAGAAGTAAGTGAAGATATCCAAAATGGACAAAAATATTTGTTACGGTTATCTGTGTCAAAACTCTCATCCTGAAATTGTGGCTTCTATACAAACGATAATTATTCTTTAGACGATGCCAGCGATGAAATACGTTACAGCTGAAATTCAATTTTTTATATGTTAATGATTAATAGATGGATTACTGATGAAAATAATTCATAGTATTATGGCTATACTTGTAGAATAATTATACCATATTACTTAGTTTGTTAGATTGTTTGTTCCAAATGAAGGAAATGTTACAACACATATAAAAATAAATGGTTTGGTGTAGAATCTAGAGAACAAATCATTCGAATCTGTAGATAATAAATAAAATAATAAAATTCCTATCCAGCATTTTGAGGAAGACTCCCACAAGCGATATTGCGGGCCGAATCGACACCGCTCTTTTATGGCTCTCCATTGTACAGAGTTTCTGACTCCAGTAAGAAAAACAGCTTTCTCCATTTAAGAGATTGCTATCCCCGAAATCGCTGACAGCCTTTTTCAAATTGGCTCTCTTCCAATAAGCCTCAGCCACTGCGTCTACATAGTCTGATCAAGTCATGATACGTCTGTTACATAACATATTTTAACTATATATTGTGATTGTCATGTATTCTATCGGTGAAAAATGCTAGAAATTTTTTTTCTAACTTATCGTTAATTCCTAGTCAGTTCATAAGGGGACAAAGTCTTTAGAAACAACGATGTAGGGAAGATTTCAAGGTTTTGACATCTGCATTCATATTATAATGAAGCTAGAAATTGAGGAAATAAGAATTAGGATTTGAAATAAAGAACCAAAAATAATTAATCTGAGTTTTAGCGTATTCTTTTAATGTCTTCCAGTTATATTAAAGGACTAAGAAATAGAAGTTTTGCTTAATGTACTGGTCATTCCACTGAAGCTTTTAAAATTCTTGACCAATGCGTGAGGAAGGCATAAAAAGCATGGAAAGCACTGTGGTGAACAGACAGGTAGGAATTTGGCCACGGCCATAATGAAGGTATGTGCCTGGATTGATTTCGGAAACCGAAAAACGGAATTGAGGATGGCGAGCCAGACCGATAGTCCCAAATACAAGGCCTGAACGTTACTGCCCACTCACCAGACCCGATTTGAATGTGATTAATAGATTTTTATGAAATAAATGTTAACTAAATGTACAAAAACAAAAGTTATAAAGTGCAACATCAAACCGTCACTTTATATTTATACTGCATTAAATAAAAAGGAAAGAGGAGAAGAAGAAATAAGCATCGGGTAAGAAAAAAGTAAAAGGATGCTTGCACTAACGGCTTAAACAAAAGAATCCAGTGATTTAACAAAATCGCATTTAAATTATTTCTTTAATTTTTACTCCATAGCAAAACATTACCATTCCTGCCCCCGAATTTTGATGAAGATGTACGATTAAAGCTACAAGTAGTGAAATTATACGTTTGTGCCTTCTATTCTCAGACAACACTGATACCTCTAAAATATGTTTCCAGCGGCATGTCTCTCATTAACAGCAGAACTGACAGACTAACAGCTAATTTTGGAGTTGTGAACGGTAATCAGAGTTATAGCTCCGTTTCTTGAGACTAAAATTGTTTACCACTAGAATGTCTAGATGGCGTGATAAAACCCGACTCTAGATTTATTTTTATAACTATAATTTCTTAATCCTAGAATAACTATTCTGACCACTTTGTTATTATACTGATTCGTTTGTAGATATATGTACTATAATAAGAAAAATTAGCTATTATCTATCTAGAAATTATGTGATTTCCTAACTGTGGACTCTGAGACATATATGTCACATGCAACCAGCCCATCTGATCCATAATATTCTCTAATTACAGTTGTTTATTCCAAAGGTAGTTATAATTTTCCTGTTTCTTACATTAAAAATTCAATTAGTAATAATGAAGTCTTGTTCTTGAGTTAGGGAATCCATTGTTGTCGTAGCGCAAGAGGCTCGCCAGCTAGCTATTTTCCGTGCAGAACAGTACATTCGTAACATAGTTATATTACATTCAAGGCAGTCCGCGCAAGACCATCGAACAGTATAGACATGGCATAGGTTGATAGGATGCGGAGGCAACAGCCTCGACATGTATGAATGCGTAGAATGTGAGAGTTTTGAAAGATATGAATATGGGACCATAATAATAACGAACTTTCTGAATTGTTTTGATTTGTTCGGCAACAAGTTCATAATAAATTTAATTGAGTGCATAATGTATTATTATTTACTATAATGATAATACTCTTCATTAAAGTTTGAAGAATTTTGATTAAAAGAACTGAATTGAAAAGATGAATAAAGTAATGAAAGTTAGTTTGTTTTGATAAAAGTGGGAGGAGAAGACAACATGCTTGTACGCTCGAAACAGACGGAGGGCCAACTGTTAGAAGCGTGGTAGGGATGTTGCATATTAGCATACCACTGCTAGGTTAGTGAACATAGCAGTGACTTGTTGCAACTCAGCTAAAATTGGTTGCCTAGTACGTGCTTTTGATAGTACTTAATTACAGTCAAATGTGGTCCGAATCTGTGAGTAAGAAATCATTCAATTTGTCAAATAATAAGCACTGAGAAATGTTATCAAGGTTTGTAATTAGTTTTTTTCATAAATATAAGAATCCATGGCTTTAAGAGATGAGAAGTTGTGACGACTACACCAGGAAATGACGTTGCAATGCTGGAATTGTTTCTGAACACCGGTCACCAGCACCTGGGGCTCTATGGTGCAGGCGACCTCAAGACCTGAATAATAGACGCCGCGGGTCGATCCTTGTCGATGACTCCTCGTTAAGTCGACAACTCAAGCTGGCCTGCCTTGAAGTGCCCTATTACAAAACCACTATTGCCACAACCTTCACTTGCTACGCTCAAGTAGACCTGTTCTAAAGAAACATAATTACCTCTCGGATGTGCAACTCAATACCCGCGCTTAATAGATCACTTATCAAGAAACTGTTTCAATAGTGGAACTGTTATCACTATACATTGAGTCATAAAATTCCCTTATTTTCTTCATATCACCTTACTTTAAAACAAATTTTGTTTTAGTTAATCAAACATAATGTAATAATGAATATCAGAATCAAAGTTGATACAAACATTAGCTGATCACACACCGGATCGTACAATGTTATTGAGTTACTTTTGGTTAAAAAAATTTAAAACATGGTGTTCTCCCTCTGCATTGTATCTGTTGATCTTCTGCTGTGAGGGTTTCTTCGAGCACGATGACATCGTCTGCACATTTCTTTGCAAGACTGGATATGTATTCACGTTTTTCTTCGATATTAAGTTGACAAACGCGTAAAATTGGTCCAATTCTATGAGCTTATGAGTCCTGGAATGGACCTTCTGGCTCCTTTTTGTGTATCCTCTGATCCAGAGGTCTATCCAGAAAGACAAATGGGGCTGGGTCAGTTCTGCTAATTTTGACTGTGAAGCAATCTCACACACAATCCACCACATCGTTTCTGACTGTCCTCTTCGAGCTACAAAGGAACAATAGCGGAAATACACGATGCATCGATCAGTGCAGTTGATTGAATAGAAACATTAGATCTAGAGATATAAAATTGTACAAGTTTGTGATATGCACATTTGTCCTCACCTTTTGTGTATCTTGTTAGTTACAAAAATGCTTTTGTTTTGATATAGCACACTGACAAAATATGAACATTAGAGCTCATCAAACATTCCGAAATTCGAATTGGCATCGGCGATCCTTGAAAAATCAGTCGGTTTCTGCAACGGACCAGAAAATTGCCGAAATACCAGGAGTTAGTGGGTTTTAATAAGGAATTTGGAGCCTGAAATTTGCTATTAATAATTATTTGTATGATTTCGGCCAATAGACGAACGCTACAAGATTGGACAACTGGTAGGAAATGCTGGAGAGAGTTGCTGCGAGTTGAAAACCTAAAGCAATTATCTCCTACGTTCTCCTGAGCGACTTGTGCAGTTGAATTTTACTTCGACCAATGCTGTTGTATACTTGCATTTCGGCTTCAAGTCCAGTCGAGCAACTTATCATTACGACTGAACAGTTTATGATATGTTGATATATAATGGCCTGTCTCTAAGTCGTAGCACATGATCTGAATATGTGCATTATCCCATTATTACACGCATTGCCAGTTGATTTACCAACGAGGAGCATGGTACCGACTACATGCTGCCTGCGTAGCAACAAACGTGGTAATATCGGCGATTTAATCATTCATCTGCCATGATTAAATGGAAACCGAAAATTAACACCCGTCACCGTCTTGCTGTTGCAAATCATATTAAAAAATCTTTTATGTTCTGTCGTTATAACCAAACTAAAGCTTGTAACATGCTCTGTTAAGTTCTTTATAATAATTAATTTCCTGTCGTGTTCCTTTATTGTGTTTTTTCATGTTTTTGTCAATAGCTAATTATTTAATTATAAATAACAGTAGATAAATTAATTAAACAATCTAATTCAATATTAATAAATCTTTGTTATCTTTAATTTTATCTACTTTGTAAATTCACAGAAAGTAGCGTCATCCCCCTATCCTTTGTATTTAATTACGTGCTGTTTGATTTATGTTAGAGGGATTATTTTGAAATGAATTATTTACCTTGGGGCTCACTACTTTTTCATAACTGACTTAAACAACGAAAGTGATAAAGTTGTTAATATTATATTCATAAAAGAATATTTTATTTCGTTTCAGTGAGAAATGTTTAGGTGGTTCATCATAAGATATAAGCATGGAGCCTCGAAGCGCGAACGCCTATGCAGCACTTCCTAACTAAAGTAAATGCAGCCACAGAACTCTTGCCCTACACAGGATTGGATTCTTGGCTGCTTCCGACAGTTTGATCACAATGGGACTGCATAATCTGAAAGCGGAATCATTACGTGGGCTCTACAAATGAATGCCGCATCCGAAACCACTACACTCGGTCTGCGCGGGACAGAGTTTGCCAACGAAAGCAATCACATGTTACCTTGGGGTGCACAAATAAACTCTGCAGTTCCTATAGATCCATATACTTTTTGTTAGTGTTTTATGGATATTTGAGGTGACAAGAGCTATTGTACGATTTGAAACAAATAGTAGGAAAGAATTTAGCCATTCGCTTTCAAAGTAATTTCTGGAAACCATCGAAAATTGGAATAATCAGATGAGCTATCTAACTCACATCCTTCTTATTTTAGACGTACATCTAGCGTAGTCTCACAGTCCTACTAAGTTATAGTGTGGTCTCGAGTTTCTCGAGAAGGTAGAATTTTCGCACATGTTGATTTAAGGACTGGTTCTTTGCGTCTTGAAAATCCTGAAACAGGAAATGGGCGCTATCGATAACGATCCTAATCTGTTCATATAATAAGCAAGTGTGTCATGTATGACGTCACCTTTCACGCCATGACGTCGCGCAATGGCGCAACGCTTTACGCTATTGTTCTATGTTATGCACGTTATTTAATAACGTTTCTAAGCATCCGCGAGTAAACTAACTGACAGAACACTGTAAAAATGTATGTATTGCGTTTAAATCATCGTATCAATCATTAGATGCTTATATTTACGTATTATTCATTTGATAAATACAAGTATTCCTTAAATTCTTTGTCTATAGATATGTAGGATAAGTTTTGATTTAGTAACATCAATGTTAGCGAAAGGTTTGATTAGATTGTTACTTAACATGGGTCAGAATTACAACTGGCATTTGACGCTACAGCAGAGAGCATTTAGTTTATTTCAAAATAATTTAAACTGTGCCCTATTACTAAATCGTTTGAACGGAAATTGTTGCACTCTGATCGCAAGCGGTGCAGCCTACATTACAATTAAAACAAATATTACGTGGCATAATGTAAGTTTATAAGTTTTTTTTTTTTTTTTTTGTAACTGCTTTACGTCTCTTTTTAACATCGAGGTCTTTAGAGACGGGAAAGGATGGGGGGCAAGGATGGGGGGCAAGGATGGGGGCAAGGAATGGGAAGGAATTCGGCCATGGCCTTTTGAAGGAAGCACCCCGGTATTTGCCTGGAGTGATTTGGGGAAACCTTGGAAAACCCAAATCTGGATGCCCGGACGGGGATTCGAACCGCCGTCCTCCCGAATGCGAGGCGAGAACGCTAACCGTTTTATATGATTTATTTTAATCTTATTTCCTTTCACTCAGTAATATTACTGAGGCTATTATTTCCGCAACATGTAACTATCTCAGCTATTCAAATGTTGTAATATTGGTCTGAATCACGGATAACAAAAAAGAAAGGTGTAAAAACCCTTGAAGATATTTGACAAAATTTAGGTTGTTGCTTGGACTCATCAAGGAATTATCGTTTTGGTCTGAAAACTGTTACATGCGTTCGTTGGATGATATTACTTAATATACGTCAATCTTAGAGCTGTAAAATATATCCATCCTTACAAACTTCACACGAAAGGTGCCGTAACGTTAAGCGGCGAGCTACTGAGAGAAGGCATATAGCGATGTATAATGATAACACAAACGTTCCTTCGACTATATTATTTAGTAATATGTTTCTATTACACACATCAAGATATTATATAATGCACAAACTTCTAAAAAGCCTACCGTAACACTACACGCTAAGCGATTAGAATACGCCAGTTGTTATCATATGCGACCTCCAGCGATACTAAAATTACGTGCAACAAAATGCATCAATGACCAACAAATGCATCCTGGACGAAGTTGACAACTGAAGCTTTTTTACAGCACAAGGGACAATAAATAACAATGAGCTTTATTTTATAACAATTTTATTTAATTATGCAACTGCAGAGAAATAGATTACCATAACACTCCGTTAAATCCGTCATTTTTGACGGGCTTTGGGGCTAGTATCTTGTAACGTGGGGGGGGGGCCATTACTTTACTGTTGTATGTTTTAATATTAACTTGGTTATTGATTTTAATAAGAAATTAATATCTAGGTAGCAAGGATCCTGATTGCTGTTGATGAAACATACACAATGCTGAGATTATTATTTTCCTATGGCTTTTACATAGCCGGATACATTTAACGTTACGTTAGACATTATGTGTATCTGCAAGCAAAAGCACTATCCGGCTTTACAATCTGCCTGAAGATAGCAAACATAAACTGAATGTTAAATATTTCATTTATAAAATTAAATACATGATAACATCATGGCCACAAGCCAACAATTAAATGTTATATGTATAGTGGATAAAATCTATTAGGCACCTTTTGAATTAAAAAGATGAAGAATATTAAGGCTCAACTGAATTTACAAGGAGCTTTAAAGTTCATGAGGTCATTTGCCAGCTAGCTTTTAAAATGGAATTGAGCAGAGATCCTGTCTCATGGGTCGATTACGGATCCTTCAAAGTTTTTCCAAACCATGAAACAATGATGGGCGACGGAAAACATTACCAAAATCACCAGCATCAGCAGCGGCGGCGTGCTGCGTAGACCAGTAAGTTGTACCATCAATGTATGGACAGCATCAATCGACCAGCCTATGGTCGAAGCCAGAACCCTCCAGCATAGTGCCACTCCGCGCTATGACGTCTGGACACGGCGACGGCTGAGCACAGAATACCCAGTATGGCCGCTTGTCCTTCTCTTCCGAAAACTCCTTCCCGAAGTTTCGTTGCATGAAAGGGAAGCCATGAATTAACATTTGTAGACCCCGTATATGATACGGCATTGGATGTCTAACTTCTTCCCAAAACCACGTGAGGCTCGAAGTCACCCCATTCACTCTGGCCTTCGCGCGTCTTTCACCCCTCGTGCTGCTCAGGTATCCTTACGCAGGGTCAACGCACTGACCTTGACGGTTAGCTGTTTCTACCCGCTGTAGCCGTGAGAATAATGGCTCGCAGCAGCCCACGCTATCGGCAGAAATACCGTTGCCAGCTTCAAAATCCCTTCTGCTCCTGTAGCAACCTCTTTATTCAGATAAATTGTTAAGAAATTAAGGCAGCCTGGGATATCCATTACGTTGATCGGATAATTAATTACTAAATATTCATAAATATTAACATAATCTAAATATAAAAATAATTAAATAAAAATATTTACATATTTGTTGTACGCCACAATCCTGCGTGCTACAATTTGTATAGTCGATGAACTCATTCTTGTCTATTGTGATCAGACACCACGTAGAAAAGTAAAATTTAATTCTTAATAAGCCTTTGATACGTGATGGTTATGTCCCAATAAGACTGAGAGATCACGTTTGTAATATTTGGAATGAATTGCTACAGGTAAAAACAAATTACCATCGGAACTTTCTTTCCTTAATACACTGCTGTGTTACCAAAAAAAATTATTCTAATAGGATTTTAGAAAATATAGTTTTTATTGATATGCATTAGTCTAGGTGATATTATAATCAGAGTAATCGCCACCATTATCTGAAGGACAACTATTATAGAGAAACCTATAAAATATATGATATAATTATTATGATATACAGTATATCGGTTACGTAGATACAGTTGATCAAAACTGCAAAAAATGTTCAAATTTAATGTATTTGATTCAGTATTAAATACATTTAATTTGTGATTTTAGGTGAAATTTGTGATTAATCTTCCTTTTACATCTTTACTGTAAAATTTTATGTGGTTTTATTACTTAAGTGCAAAATATTAAATTTAATATAATCGCAGATTAATAAAAACGTATTTTCTTCAGTTTCGTCTGTTTTGGCTTAAATGATTCACATGACTTCACGTGATACAAAAGTGAAAGGTCCACTGGAACGTCTGCTTCATAATTCCGCACGATTAGTGTTGTATGTATCGAACATCACTGATAGAAAATGAACGCCCAAATGCGACAGTAGAATAAGTTAAAAATTAATCTCGTATTTAATAACAGGATTTTACTGTTCTTGGCACTTTGCGCACACTTAGGTAGTGATGCCTTCGAAGGAAGCGTCCAATAATAGTTTATTCGGAATTATTCTCTTAGATTGTCAAGAGGATTCCTTAATATTGCTGTTATACGACTGATGTCTTAATTATAGATATTTCAGGAATAACTAAATTGTACATTAGGAAATCGGAGACGCAGCAACGCCACTGTCTGCAATCTAACACAGAAAAAACCAGTGAACGATTTAGTCTAACCACTAAACGTTCCAATATATTTTATTAACATTTTGGTTTTGAAATCGAATTTTGTGGCGTCCCTAATTCTTGGGGTAATACAAGGTGAATAAGATTAATTAAATTGTAGTATATAACTCTCCAGACGGAGAACTAGGCATTAGTTCTATAACTTTGATCCACGCGTACCAACAATACACCTTAGTTGTTGCGTCAGTGGAAATTTATCATCAACGTTTAATCATTTTATCATGTCTTTTGCATGTTGAAAATGTTGCAATCGATGTTTCACCAACTTAACAGTGTCCGATTGACATTCTGGATCGCGGTGACTATAGATTATTCAGTAATTATAATTATTAAATTTACGAATTAATCAACGCGTGTGCTCAGGAATTTTTGTTGTTAACGAGCGTACATTAAAATGTTAAGACGGACGCATGAAGCGTTTGCACGATGGTAACGAGAAAATAGGGATAGAATTACGATAGCTGTCCATAGATATTGTTGCGAAGCAGCTTCTTAGTTCAATGGGTAGGTGTTTGTGTTTAAAATTGGTGGTCACTGGTTCAAGAACCCCATTGCGGTTGGGAATTTTGCGAGAATTCTTTGTTCACCTGCGCTTTTCACGGGCGCCCCGTGACTCCGATTCAATGTTGAACTATGTGACCCGCCACGACAGTCACGGAATAAGCAGCAAATTGAAACTCTGTCATTTGGTGACCGAACAACCCTTGGGGGTCTACCGGCCAACAAATGTCAAACGCTTGAACCTTTCTTATGCTACTGCTTCATTTACGCTCTGTAACAAGGCAAATATTTATTTAATGATATATGAGTTCCACAGTTACCTCTTGAATCTTGCGGATAATTCATTATTTTACTTTTATGAGTTAAACACATGACACAAAAGACTGTAATTACAGATAAAAAGAAGATACGATAAGTAGATCCTAATTGTCGAGAATTAAAAGGAATAAATCATCTTTGGAATGTAAAAACGTGCAAACTAATGGAGGATGTGAAGAACTAATTAAGAGTGAAGACTGTTAATAATGACTCGGTTTTAATTCCTCCAGACTCGGGCATCGTAATTTTTATTATGTTCTGTTTCTGACATGTAATGCCAGTGCCGAGTAATTTCTTAAAAACCCCATGACTGAGAGGTGAAAAAATCGCAGCGTAGTCTGAGAAACCTACTTTTTAATAAACTTCATAAAAAAACAAGAGAAGTAATTTGAACGAAGATGACTAAAAAAAAGGAAGAATTAATAGAATATGGGGCACACTTGTACTAAAAATGTGAAAAATTGCATATTTAAATACCAAACAAAGTGTAGTGTAGACGTTTGAGATGGCTGTGAATCGAAATAATTATCGGAAATATGGATTTGGCCACCGTTTACCAAAGAGAGAGGATAATTTTCTTGAGGGATGGAAGAGCACATTGCGTTGTGCATTGCAGGCTGCAGATGGTGAGCTGGCAGAGGCGGCTGTAAATCAAGACGGGCTGGTGGTGGCTATTTATGGGCCCCGGGACGCAGGGTTAAGCACAGATGCCGGTTTAATTGCGTTTGTGTTTAGTGTGGCGACCTGTGCACAGGACCGCTTAGTCAAACGGTAGCACCGTGTGGAGCGCTGTCCAAACGGCACCAGGGACCGAAGATCACGTAACTCTGCTGTAGTAGCATCAACATGCGACAGTGCCTGATTAATGTGGATTATTTCACAGTTAAGTCACCAACTTATCAATTACTCGCAATTTCGCAACAATGCATCAGTTCTTGAAAATATTTAACTGTATTATCAATCCATTCCCTCATACTTTTGGTTTTTTATAAAATTTCTTTGACAAATAATAAGCAGTATACATATCGCTGTCTCTTTTTAGTCACATTATAGTCCACTAAAGGAAAAAAGTCATCTATTCCAAGGGTAGGCGTTGGCTAGATGATGCTTGTCACACACTATACCAGAAATCTACTAGCGACTTCGGTTAAGTACCTGCTGAATATTAACCCACCAACTTCTTTAACTATAAAAGCAAATCATTTCGAATAAATATAAAGAGCGACCAGGAATGAAAGGATTCCTGCAAACGCAGATAGGTCACATCATGTCCTGCTATATGGCAAAATTTTATTTTAGTATAAGTCTCGCCATTGATTTTTTTTTTTTAATAATTTGTGAACATGTGAGTTTGTTCAGTTTATTCAGTGCTATTTCTAAAAATTAAGACTTTTTAAAACATGTTTTTTTTTTTTTTTTTTTTTTTTAAATTTACTCCTGGATGTTTGAGTCATGTAAAACAATGTTCTTTTTTTGTTAAGAGGTTAAAAAAACCTTTTAAAAATCTTATATATCATAATTCATTTATTACATGTGTAAAATGCACAATCGTCTCTTCAGCAGATTGAACTACCATAAAACAATTGCTTTAAAAGAAATTTAAAATAATTATAGCATTTAAGATTTTTAGAAGTTTGTATTTAACGTTTAAAGAAAAAAAGAACATTGTTTTAGATGACTCAAATATATTTGAGTAAATTAAAAAAAAAAACAGGGTTCCAACAGTTTTAATTTGTATAAATAGAATGGAATAAACTAAAAAAAAATCCAAATTTTTCGAAAAATATTAAAAAATCAATATCCCGAAAACGGTGAGACTTTTACTAAAATAAAAATTTGTCATATAGTAGGAAATGATGTGGCCTATCCGCGCTTGCAGGATTCTCCTTTCATTCCTGGACACCTGTATACCATAAACGCAAAAGTTATCTCAGCATAAACAAAGTGCCCTTTAGTTTATCTCTTGCACTTCTTAGTACACACCAAAAAGGAAAAACTCGTCTGGAAAAATTAATAAAATATTTGTTAATAGACGATGTTCAATTTAAATCATTTAAGCAACAACTGAGGAACAAAGTTATTACAATTCGAACAAGACTAGCTAACAGTGTGTTTCATCTTAACTGTATTTTGTCATATTATTTTTAAGAAAACTCTAAATAAACTTCAGTCCACTTATGAAATTCGCAGTGTGAAAGCTGAAAGTAGGTTTTCATAAAAGGAGAGAAAACACTTTTCATGTCACCGATTTTCATTGCTATAGTGTTGGGAGTACCAGAAATCTTTGCAAGGTATTGAAGATAAAGCTAAGATTAGAAGAAATTGCTGGGATAGTTGGATTTGCGAGATCCCTTCCCGGCAGCCAGTTCTGCGGAAATATCGCGGAGCGGAGGAAGAAAATCAGTTGGAGTGCAGGAGGCGGCGGCAGCGCCACTTGAGGCGGTCTTTCATCCTCAGAGATTGCGGCCGCCCGGACAAAGGGCGGTCAGCTTCCGGTAAGCGAACTAACTGGCGACTCTCCGCAAATTGAAACTTCCATTAGAAGACAGGGCGCACGACATCAAACGACACCGACCGGCAAATCGATTCATTACGCGCGCCCTGCGGGACAACACGGAGCACAAAGGAGCCCCAATGCGCCAAGTTGTCCGTAAACTTGGGCTTCTCGCGTACCTGCAAAGTCCCACGTACACTGTTTGACTTCGACCCACCCAACAGCTGGTGTCGTCGGTTCCCCGACGTAAGACAATAGCAGTGACGTTGCCGATTTCCGTTATATATTATTTCAAAGTGACCTCGGCCGCTACATCCCTTAAAGGTATTTACTCAACGTATTTAACGGTATGAGGTAGAGACTGGAGATCGAAATCATACGATGGGCTGCCAAAATTGTTTAAATAAAATCAAATTAGAAACCGAGTATTAAAATCATTACGACACATCAAATTAGGGTTGTAACGGAAGTCATCTTGCCGATGCGGATGTTTAATGCCTGACATCCGCGGATGTGGATGTTTTTCGGATGCGGAAGTGGAAAAATAAATTTATAATTATTTAGATTTTAATATTTTATCAAAAATACATTTAAAATCAAAATAAGTAATTTTTACGCCAAATTCTAAAATTTTCAAAAGTAACGTCTATTAATACTGCCACATTGATTTATTTTTTGCCTCATCTTTCAACAACAAAACACATGTGATGATTTCACAAGTGAATTAAATAATTTACATAACGACGCACGTGTCTAAAACAAAAAAAATCTTTGTCATGTGAACTTTGCGGAGTTCGCGGCTCGACTAATTCAAGCGTCAAGCACAATGCCACGGCACCACACATCTCCGTGCCCACCACTTGCCTTTACACCGCTCTAGCGGCCCATTCACAGTACAGCTTGTAGGACCTACGTTCATCCGATTTTCGATTCTTGATGGGCCGTGAAAAGGGTTAGAGAACTACATGCAGGACGTGTTGGATTTTTGGACTCCCAACAACCAACACGAGTCCTTGCTGTCCAACAAGCAGTGGTGTTGGATCATGATTGGAGGAAAAATCCTGCGAGTGTGCGATAAGGACACATGGTGTATGACGAGAAAGTAAGAGTGGAGAGGATTGCTTGGAACATTTTGTTAGACTCTTTTTACTAGCGTGATTGGGTGAGCTCTTCCTCCTGTAGTTCTATACGGATGTCTTGTAAGATGGACCGTGAAGAAGGCGCTTTACTTTACATGCAAATTTAAAGTTGTAAATTCTTCGCTTAGGTAATAACGCCATTTAGTTCATTTTTATTTTTATTGCTAGATTGTCAGTAAAAAATAACCACATTGTCGTTAACTAAGACATGATGAGCAGAATCTCGTATAAAGAAAAATGAATAATATATATTGCAATGTAAACAAAACATCCACTATACATCCGCAATAAATATTGCGGATGTGGATGCGGATGCGAAAGCGGATTTGGGATTTCACGCGAAATGCGAAGATCCGTTACATCCCTACTTCAAATCAACTTTTATATAACTGGTAGTAGGGGCAGTTTGCTGTTATTGACCCTTATTTACTTTGGTGTAAAACATTTTACTATAAATATGTGATCCTTCTGTAACGTTCCATACAATATAATAAAAGATACATTTCTGCGATTATTATAGATCTAAAAAAAGGTTTTACGACTGGGTAATGAAAAGCTTTAGAATGACAGATTATTATCCTTGGCTCGTAAAGACAAACCAGGAATGAACAACTCAATACCTCTCCATAAACTTTATTATCCTAATTTTTCTTAAAAAAATGCGATTATTTATTTTATCTGTCTAATTTATCATACAGACTAAAAAGCATCTCATTTTTAAGTACTTTCTTTTCTAAAATCCTTGTACAATTAAAATTTTAAACAAGTATTAATTAATCTCTTTTCACTTACATAAAATACGAATTTTATTCAAAATTCTATAAGAGGCATTCATATTTACTACACTGTTTGTTCAGTTGCATAAATCTGTGCCTTTGGAAATAAAGTAGCAGTAAATAATCTATTGCTGAATTTTTCCCTGTTGTTCTAATTCTGCGAACGCAGCCCATTTTTTAACGTTAATTCATGTTGGTCCAATTTGTTTCGTGATAATTTAGTAACCGCGCAAGAAAATATAATGCGAATACCAGATAAAAGTAATGGTTTTTAGTTTCCTGTAGCATACAGTGGATTGTCGTTATATTTACGTATAGTCGACAGAGGAACTACTAACCGTACAGAAACTTAGGCGTCTGAACTAGATATTAGTACTAGCTAGCTAAAAGTGGCTTGTTATACCTGAGAGTGTTTTCTTACTTCATGTGTTAACAGCATCGATCAGGTGCCCTGGTATTGCGTTTTGCTCTTGTAAAATACTTTATAAGTGAATATAAAAAGTGCAAACGATAAAAGCCGAAAGGAACGATCTTTTAGAATTTCAAAAAAATCGACAGCTGAATCTAGAGTAAACACAGGATGAATGAATAAAAAAACCTAAATGCCGAGAACGTTGTAGCAATAAATCCGAATGCAGGATGAAACGTTTCCACTCGCTATACGCAGATTTAAACAAAATGAAAAGTAATAGCGCCACTCCCGAAACGTAAAACACAATCTGATTTTAATTGACAAGCACTAAACTAAATCAGAGGTAGCGTTCAAATAGCACATATTATCTCAAGTTTATGACGAATATTACTGAAAAATACTATCCAAAAATTTAATCGATACCCCAAAGTAGCTCCGCTCTCTCTTGTAGCTGGGACATGGCAAGACAGTCACAGTTCTTTCCCGAAGACTGTTACGAAATAAATAATACAATTTCGAATATATCGAGATTTTTATTTTTTTATTTTTAATAAACTTTCAAAATGAGAATAAGTTTTTCTTGGAAAAAAAGAGAAATCTACATTTTTTGGTGACATACCCTCATGCATTTTCTTTGCATAATTTGATCTCAAAGTTATCGCTAAGTTCATTTCAATCTTTCACCCATTACTAATTCAGATGCATTAATTTATGTAAATAATGTTTTTGGTGCTGTTAGTCATCATAAACTTATGTTAATCAGTCGTTGATCTGGATTTCATTTGCGTTTGAAATAGTGTAGTGTACGAGGACTAACATGGTCGATAATATCCAGTTGTGATGATAGCAGAACTAAGCTCTTCGGTCGATTACAATGCGTGGGAGTAACACCTTTTGTAGAGGTAATAAACAAATGCTCCAACTCCGTCTTCACATAATTAGCAATTTAGTATTTTTGCCCATTTTCTCCCTCCAGTTTCGGCGTGTCTTCCTTGCCTCATATCGCGTGTTGCCAACGATGTGGCCAAATCTCTGCCTTCCTTCTGACTATTTATACCGCTAGAAAGGAACCATAGAATGGATATGAAGATATTATGCATATTTTCTAAGGGAAATGCGTGTCTGCTTGTGGCATTAATCAGGCCATCGAGAATTCGAAATGAAACGCCCTGAATAGACACGTCTTATCAC
Source organism: Vandiemenella viatica (assembly GCA_031002005.1). Classification (NCBI taxonomy): domain Eukaryota; kingdom Metazoa; phylum Arthropoda; class Insecta; order Orthoptera; family Morabidae; genus Vandiemenella; species Vandiemenella viatica. The sequence goes on from JARYHS010013630.1 coordinate 296,018,705, forward strand.
AGTGCGTTAATTCGGGAATGTAAATATTTATCAGTTTCACTTGTTATGTGTACAATGTTTAAATGCGCAGGTGGCAGCAGCGAAATGGTCCGCCGATTGCGATCTAACTGCCGCCGCTGTGGTCGTTAAGGTTAAGCTGAGCTCCGCTCGGCAGCTCGCTCAATGACACACACGGCCTCGCGTGAGGATCTAGATAGCGGTCGGCACTTTGCCGAACGAATTCTCATGTAACACATCGACAGTAAAATTCAGAATTTTACTGCCGTGCGTTCCGCGGGGTGCGAAATCGTTACTCCACGCGCATTCCTCTCTGAACGCCAACGATAACGTGCTACTCGGACCGTATTACACTGTGGCGCTCTACGGGACTGTCGAAACTTCACTGTTCTCATCTCAGTGTGGTGTAATATTTACTCCTATCTGTACTTCACTAACACTTAATGTGTTCACCTCTCTAAACTATCTTTTAAAATACATATAATATTTCATTATACTATAAAAAGTGTCGTTTAAACGGGAACTCAATGTATGAGTTTCATGCAGCTAACGTGGAAAGAATTGCTCTAAAGTAATTCTCTTTTTTGGTATAGTTTTACGCTACTTCGAGGTAGTTACGAGAAGGGAAAGGAGTGGGGCAGGAAACGGGAAGAATTCAGGCATGGCCTTCTAAAGGAACCATTCCGTCTTTCACCCGGATTGACTTCGGAAGATTGCCGATATCAAGATGACCTTTCGGCAAGTGTCGGAGATAGGTTCTTCTCGTATTTTTTTACGAATATTATGAGGAACGTCTAGTTAAAGAGTAATTCAAGTTACTGATTGTATCCATTCTTAATTGTACACCTGTACAAGAATTATATTTACCTTTGTTGGCCTGGAAACTTTGAAACTAGATATGATGGTGCGAATATTCTTATTCTTTCAAAGTATGAAACAGAGGTTGGTGGTGTAACGGTTAGCATTCTGGCCTCGCATTCCGGAGGAAGGCGGTTCGAATCCCCGTCCGGGCATCCAGATTTGGGTTTTCCATGGTTTCCCAAATCACTCCAGGCAAATGCCGGGATGCTTCCTTCAAAAGGCCATGGCCGAATTCCTTCCCATTTCTTGCCCCCCCCCGTCCTTTCCCGTCTCCAAAGGCCTCGCTGTTAAGAGACGTTAAACAGCTAAATAAAATATCAAAGTATGTAAGTAGTATGTTACTCCCTACTCTAACAAAAAAAAAGTATTATCAAGACTGTATTGTTTCTTTGTATTCTTCTTTATTCGTTTATGAAAGAGAGTAAATGCGTCAGTAACATTTATCACCTAAACCTTATTATTTTACTCTCTTACTCAATCCAATCTAGTCGAAGACAGTATAATATCTGGTTGCTGACGCTTAAAGATATCCATGGCATTGACTTCATTGTTTCTACCTCAAAACCAATTCTGTTTGCTTTACATATCATACCGGAACAATAGGTAGCACCATCAAAGCAGACCGTTGTCAACATTCCATTGCAAATACAGACACAGACTTTGTTTGTTTTTGGGCATTGTATGAAAATTTCTGCTATTCTTTGATTCTAGATGAGACTACATTCACATCGTAGAAAACTTACTTTGATCCAATATTCTTTTAATATACTTCCCATTCTAAATCAAGGATTGATTGGAAATCATAAGTTATTTATCGCGCGAAAGCAGCAGGGAATACAAGCATTGCTGTCAATCTAATTTCATCTCCTGTTCCTCGAGTATGTTTAAACTTAGTTTAAGATTACATCCATAAAAACAAATCTTGAATTCTACATGCCAAATGCCACGGCACATTCAAATTGTAAACTTCTCTTTTAGCTAAAAACTCAAATAGAGCTGTGATTTATTAACCACAGTCTCCCAGAATTTTTCAACCGGATAAAAGTCGATTTCTCTTATTATAAAAACTCTGGGAAACATATAATTCATGGGTTAAAATTCAATAGAAAGCTTAAAACTTTTTTTTTCAACCATATAGTTGTTTAAAGTTACTTGCGAAGTATTATTTCCCACGGAAATATCGCTTGTAACATGAAATTGGTGTTACAATGACCTTTGCTTCAGTGGCTCATTAATCTGGCGAATTGCTGTCAACTTTTGTTGGTAGTTTTATACCCTTTATTGTCCTGTTTGGTAACATATATCACAGGGTGGAAACAACACTTGTAATGTTCCCATACGCGAGACCAGAAAATCACATAAGTTTCTGGGTGCCGGAGTGTAAACTTTTGACCTCATATTTCAACGTGTCTTGCTTATTGCGCGATTTACTCAACCAGTCATTGAGAATTTTATTGATTGCTGAATTTTTATTGTTGGAACGTCGATGTCAGAGTGTCTGGTGCGGTACAAACTGTGGGGTAAGTATGAATATATATATATATATATATATATATTGCGGTTTGTGGAAGTTTTTGTGAACTATATTCGGGATATTCTAAATTCCTGGTGACTTATTGTTTGGAAGAAATTTTACTAGTGAGGGCAGCTCCCTTGCTGCCTTATAGCTGATAGGTCGTTGATCAGTGGGATATTTTGCTCAATTTGGATGAATAAAGGATCTTTAGTTTCAGCTCAAACGTTTCCTCTAGATAATCAGCCATAACGTCACTCTCTTCATCGTCTCTGACGTAAACAACGTTGTTTCGTTTGAACGGCGGCATTTACATCTACATCCATACTCTGCAAATCACAAACATTGTGGGTGACAGAGGGTTTTAAGCACCAATCCTAAACCCGCCCATTCCAATCCCGAATAGTGCGAGGAAAGAAGGAATACATATAAGTATCAGTCCAGCATCTTATTTCTCTAATCTTATCCCTCCGGTCATTGCGACCTAAATAGGTTGGTGGAAGAAGTATTTCATTGCACTCGAAATTTAAAGTTTTTTCGCATATTCTCCAATAAATTCGAACGCAAGCTACGTCGTCTGTCTTCCAAACTATCCCAGCCCAATCTGTGTATCAATTCTGTGACGCCTTCATGAGGGCTGTAACAACAAGTCACGAATCTAGCGGCTCTCCTCTGCACCCTCTCAACTGAGTCAATCAGAACCTTGCGATACGGATCCCAAACCCCACAACAGTAATCCAGATGAGGACGCACTAGTGTTTTATACGCTATCTCCTTTGTTTGAGCATTACAATTCCTCAAAATACGACCTATGAATCGTAATTTAGAATTAGCCTTGCCTACGACGGAAGTTATGTGCATGTCCCATTTCATGTTGCTTTGTACTGTTACGCCTAGATACTTCAGGGAATTCACAGTGTCAACAACTGCCTTGTTAACTTTGTACTCCTGAGCAATCGGGGTCTTTTTATTACTTATGTGCATTGCCTTGCACTTTTTACAGTTAAGTCTAAGCTGCCATTCACGGCACCATTCCGAAATAACATCCAGATCGCGCTGAATTTCTAAGCAATCGTCGGAGCACCTCACTTCCCTATAAATAAGTGCATCATCAGCAAAAAATTGCAACCAGCATTTGACGTTGTCACCTAGATCGTTTATAAATATTAAGAAAAGAAGTGGACCTATTACACTTCCTTGAGGAACGCCCGAAGTAACATTTATCTTAGAAGAGGCTTCGCCGTCAACAACGACATACTGTGATCGACCAGTTAGAAAATCACGTATCCACTCGCAAATCTGAGCCGAAATACCGTAAGCTCGAATCTTCGCTAAAAGTCGGTTGTGTGGCACAGAATCAAAAGCTTTCTGATAATCCAAAAAAGCTGCATCAACTTGCGAACCTGCATCGATAACTTTCATTATGTCGTCGGAAAATAGGGCCAATTGTGTTTCACACGATCTCTTCTTCCGAAATCCGTGTTGACATGGCGTAAGTAACTCGTTCTCATCTAGAAACTTCATTATGTCCGAGCATATGACATGTTCCAGAATTCTGCTGCAGACCGATGTTAGAGATATGGGTCGATAATTCCTAGGATCACTCCGATCTCCTTTCTTAAAAACGGGAATTACCTGGGCTAATTTCCAGCTAGAAGGTACTTTTCTCTCTTCTAGTGATTTACGGAATATATCTGACAGAAATGGTTCAATATCCTCCGCGTATTCAGAAAATACTCTTACCGGTATATCATCGGGACCCGGCGCTAATTACGTGTCCAAGATCTGTATCACCGGTATGCAAATTCAAAAAGTACGATTGGTAACACGTGTAAGACTCAGGCGTCTGGGCGCGCCTGCTGGGTACCTCCACGGGGTGTGTCCGGATACGGCATTGGCGTTCTCGGGGTCCTGAGCTGGGGTGAGCGCAAGGAGCGTGCGGGGCTCTAGTATCCGAGACTAGCTCACTGCAGACCGCAAGGCTCAAACCCGTAAAGCAGTTGGTCGACTACCAAACCCCAATAGAGGCAGGGCCCATATGGGTAACGGGTGTTGGCCGCTGCAACTTAGATGCGTGGTAGGGGCTCACGTAAGTGACTCCCGTGGTGACTACAAACTCTGCAAGGGAAGCCTTGCCATCAATAGAACAAAGCTCATGTTGTGGGAAGGAGGACGGGGTGGCACCCCCGATTTTCCGTGTCAGGGTATGCACGTAGGGCAGTCATTTGATTGATGATGATTGATTGATTCATGTTTAAGGGCGCGTCGACAACGAGGTCATTAGTGGGCAGTTATTTGAGGTGTCGGGACTTGATCGTGACCAAGCCCTCGCATCCGAGACAAGCCCTCGGCAGACCGCATGGCGTGTACTCTTAAAGCTGCTGGCTAACGACCTAATCCCATAGAGAACGTGGGCAACGGGTGTCGCCTGCAGCAACAGATGTGTGGTAGGGTTTCACTAAAGTTTACTCGACGGTAACTCTTCAAACGTTGCAACCCTGCTAACAAGAGTATCAAGATACTTCCGTCAAAGTGAGCTGCTTGGGGCACGGGCCAACTGGTCCCGACATGATACATCGCGGACGTGCTGATACGGGAGTGCTGCACCCTGCCACCGCGGATGCACACTGTTCCGATGCTCCGGGTTGGCCTGGGATTCATGTGACCGGATTTCGGAAGACCGGGGTCGTAGTTGGATGAAGTGATGCCGCACACCGCTGGTATGCTCCCTGTGCCACTGTCTCCGGCTGGGAGTGGGGAGGGGGGGAAGAGGGGGGGGGGGAGGCGGCCAGTGCCGTTGTTTTGCCGGTCAAGTGGTGATGGTGGACCTTGCAGAGCGGCGAAACTGCAGTACCGAGGTCGCTGAGTGTGGGTCCAGTGTGGCGCTGGTGGATGACTCAGGGAAGCAGCGTCCCTGCTGCTTTCGGTAGCGTGGTACGTGCAGTATACGTCGCGAACGTGCAGTCAGGGGTGTGATGAACCGCGCCGCCGGGATTGCATACTGTTCAATTCTCCGGTTGTGCCGGCGTCGCGGCCTTCGGTCGAAGTTCACGGTGGTGTTGGACCTTGCAAGACGGATGCTCACGGTACCGGTTAGCCTGCGTTCGTCATTGTGGGTGACGGTCGTAACACGGTTCTCGGGTGCGGCTGTGGCTTAGCTGAGCATTGGTGATCAGGTGAAGTGGTTCCCCTTGCCGCCGTTATGGACCAAACAAACTCACTGGTTGACCCTTGTTTACTGAAGACTGGGCTTACAGTGAGGTGAACTGGTGCCCGGTCCCACAGGTATGCACTCACTGCCAACGCCCAGTCATTGTCGCATTAGTTAAATGAGTGCTTTTCTTAGCATTCACTTCCCTATCTTTAGACATCTGAGGATTAATTATTTCACATTCGATATTGAATGATAAACTATCACAAAGGAATTTTCGTTTACATTACTTCCACTCGAAATCTCCTCAGCATTATTAAATATGTCGCCTTTTCAACATTTCATAATTCTTCTTTACCGTTATGCACCGAATCACTTTCGCAACTTCTCCTAAACTAGCAACAGTCTGATAACGCCTTCTGCAATACACGTTCTTTTAACCGTTTTAGGAATTAGCAGGATGTCCTTTCCTTTTAAAGTAGCATTCTCAGAGCATTTCAAAGCATCTTTGGCATCGTAGCCTGTTGTTTCAATATTGTATATAGTTCATCAGAAAAATAGCTTTTCATCTGAATTAAAGATCCATTGTATTTGAATGAACTGTTTGTGATGGTTTATTAGAACCCATTAAGAGGGAAAGATTTACAGATAATATCAGAAATTCTGGAATTACGATAATATTTTTGCCATCTTTTAAATGTGAAAATACAGTTTACGCTATTTAAGTTCACTTGCTTTGTAACTGTTGTTTTAGGTCAGACTTAGAGCGAACTGAAGAGTCTCGCTGAGTAAGAAGTAGTGTCGTGTGTTGAGACTGGCTACCTGTCCCTGGCTGGTCGCCAGCCCGCCGTGCTCTACACGCCACTGCCGCGTTGCACGTCCACCGCCACTCCAGAGCGCCGATTTATGCGTTCTCCGATACCTGCAGCCTCCACCAGGGCTCGCGTACCTCACAGAGAACACTGCTCCGTCGACACTGATACATAAAGCATACACCAACCGAAGCCTTCTCAATTTCGTCCCACGGTTTTGAAAAGATTTGATACGGTAGGCTAATTTGGAATGTAATAACACAATATTACCATCAGCAATGAGCAGAACCATGGACAAGTGATAAATAAAACCTTCTTATGATGGTTTCGATTATATATGCAACTTAAATTATGTAAAATTTTGTTTCCCAGTGAGTATGTGTGTGTGTGTGTGTGTGTGTGTGTAAATAAGTATGGGATAACTACTACGTGATTTGAGATAATTGGTGTCATCTTTATGTACTCTCATAAAATGCATAAATAAATTAAATTAATGAGTCCTTGAGCAAGAAAAGATAAGTAATAAATGCAGATTACGAGTAACTGAAGAAGATACATATGATTTTTGATGTGTGGAGACGAATCAGTCATCAGCCCGTACGAGCTGCTCCGCTACTGGACGGTCGACTATACCAGCATGAGATTCTAATATTCACATCCAACCTATCCGTAGATTTTGAAATGAATGGATTCTAGAAAAATACAATCCCCTTCCGCAGGAAAGAAAGGAAGGGGGATTGCGATGGATTTTCTCGATCCAGTTAATTTCTTCATGCATTTACTCCTTTGCATGTACGAAAATTTGAAAGGTATCAAATTACAACAACTTGAAGTAACTACAAGTTTTGAGTATAGCAGAGCCCACTGCTGTAGTGAAGCTGCACCCGTTGTTGAGCTTTTAGCTGTGCTAAGCTTGGGAAGGAATACAGAACCATCAACTCTCTCAAACCGTAGATATAAATACAGTGGTGTATGACAACCATTTTGAAAAATAATAAGGTTAAAAAAAATCGCTGTATTTAATACATTGCTTACATACCAGCCGTATGTAATACGTGACGGGAGTTATTAAGTAAGACATATAACTGGCATTTTATACAAATCATTTTGGTAGCATTCCGCAGTTGAAAGCCTTTTCTATCTAAAATTGCCTTCGCTTCTAGGACTGACTGAATATGTGCCTTTGTTTGGTGAATCCATGATTGCATCGAATTTTGACTAGAGTCGATAGTAGACAATTTGTGTAAAAAGCGTACGCTTTCCAAATGATGCTACCTGGTAGCTGCATAACTGTCTCGACATACCGCTTAGTTGTTGGGTATCTGATGTCGAACTCGTCCGTAGCACTCCTGTCGAAAATTTGAAGGTATTCCTCCGCAGCGAACAGTATACAGTCTTCAAGGAGACTAGAGAGGGGCTCAACTGCACAACTGCCTGGCTTTTGCAGTAACGTACCATGACATAAGCTAATGTCAAACTTGTTTTTTTTTTTTTAAATTGGAAAACACAATCACTATATGTTGGATGCAGATGAAGGAATATTCTATAATCATCTCCCATAGGTTCATATTGTAAAAGGTGGAGTGTGAGTCCGTACGAAGTGACTATTATAAGTCCCTTTGCAATTCGTTTGTGTGAAATACAAAGCGCAATACAAGTTTCTTAAAATGGTTGAGTCTGCCCCCACAACATGCAGTGTTGATTAAACACTAAGAAATAATTCAAGTATTATAGCTCGGCAGTTTACTGACTATCTAATATTGTGAGAGACCTATACTTTGTTACATGCGCAAAGCGGAGGCATGATAATAAGGTCAGGGTAGACTTGACCGACAGTGAGCGTGGTGGGTGAGCGGATAGCGCTCTGGCCTCGCATTTAGGAGGACGCCGGTTCTAATCCCAGTCCGGGAATCCAGATTTGGATGTTACATGATTTCCCCAAATCACTCCAGCCGAATTCGGGGATACTTCATTCAAAAGGTCATGGCCGCATTCCTTCCGGTTCCTCTTCCCCATCCTTTCCCGCCTCTAACGACCTCGGCGTCGACGAGGCGTAAAGCCATAAGTAAAAAAAGAGACAAGTCACCACACCGACAGTATGCCCTGTGACTACTCGCCCCTGTCGTGTTCACGCTTGTCCGCAGCTCGTCCATGTCACAGCAACGTTCCTATTCAACCTTCATTCTCATATAACGTTTTTAGTTCTTGTTTGACGGGATTGGTGTTCAAACATTTCCGTAAAATAAGTCGGTGTCACGGCTATGGTTTCCACCCGTACTCTTTAATAGAGTACTGAACTTTATTTTCCCTTTGCCGCACTTTATAATAAAGTATTTTTTTAAATACTTTTTTTTTGTCTGACTCATGTTGTCACATCACGGGTAGGTCTTTTACGTACGTAACAGTATCCTAGCGCAGTCTTAACAAACCACCTTTTAAAAGTATTTGGCACTCTGTACGGGACTGAAAGATTCTCACACTTCTCAACGTAATCACAATTAAATGTCAAGCGTCACTCACTTCTCACTTGACGTGTTGGTTTTGTTTGAGGTTACTCTCGATTCATGCAATATTTTTTGTTGATAAAAAATGAGATAATTGTATCTTTTAATTTAAATATTTACTGTAAAGAAGCTATATAATAGTAGTAATAATTTCATGCTGTCTCAAAACCCTACCCCCACAGAGTTTCGGCTGCTTAGTTCACCTCTATCTCAGTCACCTAACTTGAAAAGAAACATCCTAGCATCTTCGCATTAACAAATCAAAGCTTTCCAGAGTTTAATTTCAATTTTAATGCCCAGAAAAATTACAGCCGAGACTAGGATTTGGACAGAGGACCTTCCGTACCCGAAACGCACTCCGTTACCATCCGAGTCACCAGACCACTTTTAGATAAAATAAATTTTTTCTTTTACTATAAAATTTTATTTATTTTTGCTATCCCAAAACACAAATGTACTACTACATGTTTTAATACATAGATTCCAGTACGTCTAGATTTGGTCTTGTGCCTCAGATGGTAAGGCATGCGTTTGAGGTATGGAATGTCCCGTTCTTAGTTGTAGTTTTAAAGTGCCTAAAACTGGAAATTCTCTTCTGGCAAAACTTTAATTTGTCAATGCGAAGACACTAGGGTGATCCCTACATTTTACGAACATCTGATGAATCTGAAAGTAAGGTAGAAGAAAAAAGACACTTTGTTAAGGCAGTCAATAACAAGAAAACTACATTTCGTCGTAAAGGACTGGAAATTTCAAAACTCTCTCTATACGCTTTTCCTCATCCACCAGCCCAACACCACACCCCACCGTCAAAAATCAAACCAAACTAATGACGCCGGTGTGTTGACTCTGTGTCGGACGACACGAGGTATCGTTTGAACTTGAATCGAGTGAGCGCAAACAGTAAGAAAAGTGTAGTTGCGTAACTGAGTGGACCAGTATCGGAGAAGTGTGGCCCGACCTCAAAAGTGCATATGAAATTGTAGTGACATTTTGGTCGACTTGTGCGAAGATATTTCAGTAATCAAAAATACAATCTATCGCACATTGATAATTTCAACATTTAATTCAACAGAGAAAAGAAATAATTTGCTAACTTTGAAAAGCATCGAAAGACTAATTCGCTTAGGACAGACATAATGCATAAACGGTGTATATTTAGAACAACCCACTTCCTCCCCCCCCCTCCACCGTCAAAGAAATGTGGGATTATTTTTCTGTTACCTTTACGGAACGTACTATACATCACATATTGAAAAGTACATTTACAGACGAGGAAGAAACACCGTTGAAAATTCGCGAATTAAACGGCGCTGAAAAACTGTAGAAAGAAACATGCGCGGCTGAAAATGAAAACAGTGGAAAATGATGACTAACTGCAGGAAAGTTTAACATAGAATGAGTGGAGCTGCAAATAATTCCGCTGCAGAATTATTTTTTATCTACCTGGAAAACAAATAAAATTTCGGTCTGCTTAACAATTTTCAGTGTTAGTACGAACCGTATTACAACTGTTACTTTTTAATGGATGTCGGACTGTAGAAACTCATGGCTGAAAAAAAAGTGAACACCATGGTGATTTTTATTCATACTTTTTGTTTAGAAAAGGATTAATTATTAACGGATTCTGCAGGAGTTATTAAGTAAAAGGCGACTCCAAAATACGCAAAGACACCAGGAGCCATTACTATTCCAGATCATTCCCAATTATTCAATCGAAATATAATTATTTCTAGTTTACATTTACTTCCATTCCTTAAAAGATCGTAAAGAATAGGCTCACTGTAAAATAATGCAAATAACTCCTATATTGGAAAATAAAACTGTAATAAGCTCTTGAATTATGCATCGAAATACCTAAGATTCCCCTGCAGAATATATTTAGTATTTTTGAACATTCCTCGACATGCTAAAATCATTTATTCCGATCCAACATACGGTAATACTAAAAGTGCCTGGTGCGAATTAGTTATTGAATGTTACTAATTGTGGAACATGACATTCGATTTATTATAAAAACAATGAGTTCACAGGTTAAATCATGATGCATGTTTCATTTAACTGTGAAAGTATGAGAACATAAGTATTATTTGTTGTGACTAGTTTAAAGATTATATTTCTGCTATGAGCATAAAATGATCTTAAATCAGTCGATTACGGATACAGACTGCATGATGTATCACTGCAAATAATTCCTGTCCGCTGATACTCAACAAAATCACGGAGATATCAGCTATCAACCAGAATGTCTGACCTAGTTTAGAGTGGGCAGTGTGGGTCTAGATACAGCCACGGCGGGTGCTGATGCTCGTAAACTGTTGACAGAAAAAATTATGTAGCCACAGGCACTCACACATTGTACAGAAGATCCGCTGATATCCGCGATATTCCGTTCGGAGGGCAGTTAGCCAAATATGTCTCCTCCCAATACCAGGAATCGCGCTGGAATCTTGAACTGTTTAGTGTTTTAGGGCGCGTCGACAGCAAGGTCATTACCGCTTGAGCTGTTTAGCTCCTGGACGAACCTACTGTCTTGCCCACAAAAAAATATGATTTTGTCCCTTTTTGTTAACAATTTATAACAAGCTTGTTACATCTTTGGTAACTATAAGCCACACCCATTAGCCACTCGGCGTCGCTGAAACTCAGAAAGTATTATAATTGGCATTTATGACGTTGTATGCGATTTCACAGATAATATTTCAAATATTGGCGCCGTAACAAGGTAAACGACGAAGACTATCACTGGGGTAATCAATCTGGTATGAAGTTTTGTGCCTTTTTGGCCTTCTTGCATTTGAAATAGGTTTCTGCTAGACGCTTAATCTCTCTGACGCGCGTCTGTTTATAGACGTAACTGAAAAGCTCTTCAGTCCAACATTGGCACAGATGTCTTAAGTAATCTAATTTCACAAAACTTACTTGTAGATTCTGTGCGTCTCTGTCAATTGTTAGGGCTTCATCCTTTAATGTATTACTATCCATCTACGTGGTGGCCTAAGGCAGCCAGTGCTTTATTACAAATTGTTACATTACAATATCTTTATGAAGAACAATGAGTTTGAAATAAAGATACAGTTAATTTAATTTAAAAGTGATGGAGGACTTGCCCTAATGACCGTTTTTCCAAACTCACCGGTTTTTTCTATTTCATTACTTTTTTCAGCAAAAAGAATCTTAAATTTTTTAATCGCGATTACACTACTTATTACTTTTCCCTTAACGAATTTTAAATTTCAGTTCATTCAAGGTTTTGTAAAATTTTCAGCATTTATCTTGTTAATTGATTCTAAGTCCCTGACTCTTCTTACATACAACAGGAAATTTTCCCGCTGCCTCATGCCTGAAATCAAATGCCATTGCTCATTCCTTCCATGTACTGATACTACCTCTTCTTCCAAAATCATCTAAGCATCTCACCAACATATGCCTTGTATGCTGCAAGCGCACTCTTTCACCGCCATATTCCTTCCAAAGACGTGTAACACAGCTTCTTATCGAATCAGTTACTGATTGTATTCTGCAGTATTTTCTAGAAACAGACCTATGTGGCGTTCTTTGCATCCTATCCAAATCTTTAATTTGATACCCAAAAAGTTGGCCACATAATACATCAGCAGATTGAAGCAAAGGTCTGACCAAGGTTTAATAAACCAGCTTCACCACTTCCCAGGTACATCTTCTCATCACCCTCGACAAATCCCCACCTGTCTAATTGTGTTCTGCTCATTTGAATGTAGTATTAATTACTATTTCAAGGCATAGACACTTCATCAAACAATTTCTCCATCACTAATTAATATTAGAAAACCTTTACTCAAATTATGCGTACCTTACAAACTTATTCCTGTTGGCGTTTATTTTCATTCCATCTTGATCTACACAGATATCGTATCCAGATCTCGTCCTAGCTTTTCAACAGTGTTATTCAAGAGAATAATGAGCAGCAGTGGTTGCAAAATATGGTTCAATCTGTCGAATGACTTAAAGAAATCTAACGCTACGCTATCAGCTTTTCCTCCTTTATCTTTTTCATCTGAAACATGTTGCATATATCCGGCGTCATTGCAATATTGACTCATTTTTTTAAACGGATCAAAGAAGATCCTCCCAAGGTCCTTGTTACTTTCGTAATTTGTAAAAGTTTTTGTTGTTGTTTCATACATGATCAAAATCCTTTCTTTATTTATCTTTTTACATATGCAGGAAATATTTTAATTTAGTACCGATAAATTTCAACAATTTTGAGTAATGCTTACTTTAAAATGCCTCAAGGTGAAAATAAATATAAGTGTTTCATAGTGATTTGTAGCTGATCCTATTTTGGAGAAAGCATGTTATATCGTTTTCTGATCTCCTTCTAGTATTTCATCCGCAACACCACTGTCGTAATTTCGCGCCACGGATATAGTTCAGTTAATACTTCTACGGCTTCCCTTTGCACCGTCTTTCCTGTGGCTTTCATGGCGTGTCTTATATTAATCTGTATGGTGGTCAAGGCAGTCTCTCCTGGTGGACCCCGACTATTGTTTGCGAGCAGACACTTTCACTACACGCACAGTGCCGTGCCCCCTACCTTTCCCGACAACAACAGCACTTTTTTTCCCGAGTGTGCCGTCGACGTCGCCGAGACAATAAAAATATAAAAATCGATTTAGAGTGTCGGTGCTCGTGTGAGACAATGCAGCCCATTGTTCGTCCGCCCCACCCCGCCGACCCCGCTATCACGCGCTCCAGACAGACAAATGGCCGCGCGAGCAAGGTGCGCCTCAAGCACACGGTGTCTGCACTGAGTCTGCGTCAGCTGCTCAGTAGTATATCCAGCAAATATTATCTCACAACATCAAGAGCCTCAAAATATTTCTATTGCATCGGTATGAGAAAATAACAATGTTCGTGGCGTGACACCATTCCTGTTAATTCTCATTTAAAATGACATCTTGAATCCGAATACGACCTCCTTTTCACCCAACAACCACAGTTTTCAGGGGAGATCCTCCACCTATTTTTATCAAGTGTAGGAGACATATTCCACCCTATGTCCTAGAACGCTGTCAGCAATTACTCGACCTGACCGACATAATTATCACTTTTTTTGCTACTCAAAACGTTCTTACTCACAATTTGGAATACTAGCCAAGCTCGTTTTTCTTTTCTATCCTGGTCTTCGAGAAACGTTGAACTTTGGATTTTTTTGATTTTTTAAATCTGGGGGACGTAAGAAAATTCATTCCCTGATTTTAGCCTCAGCAAGACTAGGAAATTTAGTTTTCAAAACCTGAAATACATATCTGTTTTGTCGGCTGCTTTCACAAACTGTTAGAATAATCCGAGTTTGATGGGCAAAGACGGCAAGTAAATATTTTCCTTCGGTACCAGAGGATAGTAAGCGACATTTTTCTTACCGGAAGTAAAACTTTCTCTCGGAGGCAAGTTTGGTTTTTTTTATTTTGTTTTATTTTTTTTAAATGCTTTTGGCCATTTCAGTAATAGAGCCAGCTGCAGTTCTGTGTATTTGTTTGTTTCCTCTAGTGTATATGTATTTTATCGTCGTCATTATTGTTTACTTCAGTATGGACATCTCAGGACGGACACGACACTTAATTAAAACCACCCATCCCCTCGTCCGGACTCGAACCGGCGACCCTGAAACGTGAAGCGAGCTCGCTAGCCCTTACGCTATAAGATGCGGCCAGAGGCCAGTTCCGCAAGTTGTCATGTTTGCCTCGGCCGTAGTTGTCCCGTGCGCATAGGAAGTAGCAGTATTTTGTGAAGCCTGTTGCAGGCCCGCGAGTAGAGCAACAACTATATATTAGGTCAGCGCAAAGTTTCTAATTATAATCATGGTAACTGATTTTATCAAGGTTTTTAATAGTGTTTTAACATGTCTCCTTCATATCCACCCCGTATGCAACCGGGACTGATGGTAACTCATTTCCATTGGCCTACAGGACAACTTTCAAGTTAGTAATTGATGAGTCCATAAACAGTTTTCATTTGTTTGGGTCACATGGTATCTTCAGTTTGTTAATCAACGCATTTTAATTATTGCAGAACACTAAGCCATCAAAAGTAATTTCAGGGTTGGCTGCCTGGTCATCTTAGACGGGATGTTTAAGCCCTTGGGGATTCCAACTGCTGAATTCGAGATCCAAAAAATTGAGATTTGTTCTTAGTGTGTAACTAAAGGCTTCTCCGGCGTGTCAGCGGCAAAGCACGACGTCTTTGTTCAATACCTTCCGCGTGTAAACCGTGAATATTATATTTAGTCTTAGGTAACTCCAAATCCCTGACGAGGTCGTTCAGTTCCGACTGAGTAGTTAGGTGAGTTTGTCGATGAACTGAACCATCTGAACAGTCTTAGTCATCGGTGGATAATATTTGATGGTCGAGGCTGTGGAGCACGTGATAGCCAGTATTGTTGCTACATATTTTTGGGGGTGCTTGGGGGACGATGAGGAGAGCTGGAAGCTGAAATATGTAGCAAATAAGTGAAAAAATTGCTAAACAATCGATGATTGCTTTACAAATTAAGGGGGCAATCTCCACCCCCCCTCCCAAAAAAAAAACTACCTCTTTGCTACAAGTCTTAATGTGTTAGCACTTTTCACCTCTCTAGCTCCCAGAAGAAATATAAAGCCTAAAATAATCATTTTCATCCCTCCAAATTATCGAGAAATAATAAAAATAGATGTGGCATCATTCTCCGAAAACTGTGGGTGAAGGGGGAAAACGGGATTCTTATTCGGATTCAGGATTTCTTTTCATATAAGAATCAGCATGAATGGTGTCATACCCGATTTTCTGCATTCATGTCCATTGTGCATTCCGACGGACTTGGGCAATTCCAGCTGGACAATGCGATACCCCACACGTCCAGAATGGCTACAGAGTGGCTCCAGAAACAATCTTCTGAGTTTAAACACCTCCGCTGGCCACCAAACTCCCCAGACATGATCATTATTGAGTATTTCTTGGATGCCTTGCAACGTGCTGTTCAGAAGAGATCTCCACCCCCTCGTACTTTTACGGATTTATGGACAGCCCTGCAGGATTCATGGTGTCAGTTCCCTACACCACTACTTCAGACATTAGTCCAGTCCATGCCACGTCGTGTTGCGGAACTTCTGCGTGCTCGCGGGGGCCCTCCACAATATTAGGCAGATGTACCATTTTCCATGGCTATTCAGTGTATTTAATATTGCGTTAAGTATTCCTTGCAAAAATGGGTTGACTATTTGTCTATTGCATAAAAATAAAATTATCTTTATCAACAAAAGTATTTTTTGTTCAAAATTTGGCGATTTATGTATCATTAAGCCCATACTTTGTAGCTCATACGCAAATACGGCAGTGGCAGTAGTGAGACTTTGGGAGTTCTATATCCCATCAATCATCACAGATCACGCTCCTATATTTTTTGGCAAACTAAAAGTGCCTTGACAGACAAACAAGCAAGAGATATGAACTCTTTGACTAAAACACAAAGAAGTTACTAATATTATTATTATTATTATTATTATTATTATTATTACTCCGCGATTCACTAAAAGTGTGTGGCGGAGGGTGCATTACACCAATCCTAATGTGTAACTATTTGTGCATTGGAAGGGATATAGGGATAAGGTAGGAGGCACCCATCGGCTATTTTTAGGAACCATCCCAGCACTTGCCTGGAGCGAACTGGGAAAACCATGGAAAACCCAGATCAGGATGGTCTAGGGGGGTTTATAGATACCTACTCCTATCGGAATCTAAGTTGTCTCGCTCGATAACTCCCTCCTATTCCACTCTTTAATCGCTCGTGGAAAAAAAGAGTATAGAAATGAATCGGTTCTAGCCCTGATTTCATTTATCTAATTTTCTCGGTCATTCCTAGACATGAATGTAGCTGGTAGTACTATGCGTTTGACGTCATCCTGAAATAGGTCAGTCGTGAATTTTTCAATCAGCTTCTGCCGAGAGCAACGCCTTCGGTGTTCTAGGTAATCCCAACCCAACTCATTCAACATCGCACTTACGCATTCCCTGCGGCTATATATACCTGTAACTAATAGGGTGGCTCTTCTTTGAACCTTCTCCAATGCTTCCATTACATTGTAATCATCAGATTTTTGTCATACATTATGGAACATATCAGAACAACTAAGTGTATCGACACCAACAGAACCATTACTGCCATGAGATTGCGCATATTTGTCAACTCTTGTTTTAAGATTTGTTGACGGTTTTGTCTTTTCATCTTTCTTGCCACCAGTTTTATCAATGATAATGTAATTCTCCGAACAAACGTCACTTGAGCATGAAACATGCGACTCTTACCAGGTTTTACGTTAGTGACGCAGGATCACAACGGACTAACATCGAAAACACATTGGTACATTTTACTGTCGAGCATTACCCGTTCGTTGAACAGAGCAACACAGCTTCCATGGTGATGGATTTCACTCTCTTGCACCGACAACTGAAAACGATTTTAATAGGATGGCTCATACTGAAGCAGTCAACTCAACTACTACACATAACCCGTTAGTTGAGACTCATACACAAGAACGGTAGTAGTAGCAGTGAGTCTTTGCGAGTTCTATACAACACCAGTCATTCGAGGCACATGAGGGCATGACATGTCGAAATTACAGGCCACACCCCTACAATTTTATGCACTTATTTACATTAATTCCTCCCCGTAGGTCCGTAACTGTCGTTTTTTTGTTGTCCTCAGCATCCTGTGACCGTTTCCTCCTGTCTAAGATCTGGAACTAATTAACTAATAACTCCTTCTTCTATATTCTTTGTTTAGGCTCATATCTGGTATTAATTAGGCAAGATTGTAACGTCCGACGTCTCCCGGTAACAAAAGGCAAGTTGCCCCTGACCAAACCTTGCACCACGATGACAGCGTCTACAACTTCTAATGCTATAAAAAATTAATCCTTCATAGGACAAAAATTTCTGACATTATCGCTAAATATCGAAGGTTTCTCTTTAAAAAAATCAGTTTTACTAACTGACCTATGTCAAAAACTTGACTGCGACATCTTACGCATCCACGAAACCCAATGTGATAGTAATCAAACAAGACCCAAGATTGAAGGCATGAGTCTTTTGATAGAGAGACCACACCCTATATATGGGAGTGCTATATTTGCCAAACCTAATACAGTTACTAAATCTGCCTACTTGACAGATTCTGATGACATAGAAATACGTACCGTGGAAACGGAAAAATGTACCATCACATCAGTGTATAAACCACCAACAACTGATTTCAGTTCAACCATCCAAAAAAATTCGCAATCAACCAAATAGTAATGTCATCGGAGACTTCAACAGACTGGGGCTACGTACGGAATAATACTAATGGCTTAGCAGTAGAACTGTAAGCAGAGACCAACAACTTCACTCTTATCCATGACCCAAAACTATACGAATATTTCCTCAGCAGCCGCTGGAAAAGAGGTTACAATCCCGACCTCTGGTTCGTCAGTAACAATATCAGTTAAATGTGCGAGAAGCAAGTCCTATCCCCGATACCCTCCATTCAACACAAGCCAATTATGTGCAGCGTACAGCAAAGTATTACACCGATGACTGTACCTTTCAAGAGACGCTTCAATTTTATAATGGCACAGTGGAGTCTTCTATTAGAGGAATCGTTCATAAGGAAATATGACAATTAGCTCCAGATCCACGTAACTATGAACAGTTTGTAAAAATCATACAAAAAGCTTCGCGACAGTGCATCCCGCGAGGCTGCAGAACGAACTACATCCCTGGACTGCAGTCCAGCGAAGCCGACTTCTACACTCAATACTGTCATCTGTTTGAGGAGGACCCATTTTCTAAAGCAACCAGAGAATGCGGGGAATGACTAATACAAGCAAGTGGAACACCGAGAAGAAAAACGTGGACTGACATAATCAGCAACACTGATATGGCGTATAATAACAAAAAAAAACGTGGACAACTCTTAAACTCACACACGACCATTGTCAAACCACACAGTTTAATCAGCTACTTTTTATTAGCAAACCAGCCACCAAAATCTAAAACCGGGCCACAGGAACCAAGATCATCTGTGACGCCACCAATGAAAATTACACCATTAGTGCCCTTTCGAAGAAATAACAACCTGTATTAAAACCCTCCAAAACGGAAAAGTTATCGGTGTTGACCGCATCCACGTTGAGCTGATCAAGCAGCTGGGGGAGACAGGAGTAAAATTGCTTTTCGAGATGTTCAATGGATGTTTACACAGTTGTAAGATTTCAAAGCAATGGAGGAAAGCTCAAGTTGCAGCACTACTAAAACCTGGCAAACCCCCAGATGATGCCAATAGCTACCACCCGATATCACTCCTCAGCCACGTCTATAAACTTGTTAAGAGGATGCTTCTAAAACGCCTCTCACCTGTTATTGAAGTCAAACTGATACCTCAACAAGCCGGATTCAGAACAGCCCGGTCCTGTTCAGATCAAGTCCTACACCTAACACAATATATTGAAGATAGCTTCGAAAAGGGTTTAGTTACTGAAGTGGTCTTCGTTGATCTGACACCAGTCTATGACACAATCAACATTAAAAAATTCCTTCCTAAAGTATACAACATGACGCGGGATATCGGTTTCACAAAAATAGTCTGCGAACATCTCAGCAATAGGCAATTCCTCGTCAGCTTTCAGAATTAAAAAAGCCGTCCACGCAAACCAAAAAATGGACTACCTCAAGGAAGCGTTCTTGCCCCAGCTTTATTTAACATCTACACCAATGATAAACCCGAGAACAGCCATTGAAAGTCCTTTATCTACGCTGATGATCTTGCTCTAGCTGCTCAACATGTGACTTTTGAAGCCGTCGAGGGTAGACTTACAACAGCTCTTGAATCCCTTGGGATTTACTACAAGCAGAATGACCTCAAGCCAAATAAAATGCGAAAGCTGAATGTGACCTGGAATGGATCGACTCTGTGGCACAGTGAAAACCCAAAATACCTTGACGAAACTCTAGATAGAGGTCTTACTTTTAAAAGCCACTGTCGCAATGAGAAGATGAAAGTATCAACATGAAACAACATCTTAAGCAAGTTGACCGGATCTAGCTGGGGAACTAACCCCAGCGTCACCCGGACCTCTGCCTTAGCATTATACTACTCCTCAGCAGAGTCCTGTGTGGCAAAACTCCAGCCATGCTAAGACTGTAGAAGTTGCGCTTGACAGAACATGTCGGCTTATCACAGGTTGTCTCAGACCATCACCTGTGAGCAAAGTGGAGATACTAGCTGGCATCGCAACTGGAGACATACGCCGGGAAGTTGCCACCAGAGTGGCAAGGCTTAAAGTGAACGAAGACGCCAGACACCCCCTACATGACTATACATAAGCGCCATCGAGACTTAAGTCCCATGCGGACTTCAAAGCCACCAAATGGTGCTCCAAGCAATGAAAGAATACTGGCTTGGGAGAACAGACTGCAACATGATTTCGAGTTGATCAAGCCAAAAGAGGGTCTACCACCTGGGTCTGAACAACCATGGCCCATATGGAAGTCGTAAAACAGGCTTCGAGCTGGAATTGGCCGCTGCAAAGATAATCTTGCTACTTGGGAATACCTGGGAGAACGGCCAGATACCACATGTTCGTGCGGGGTGAGAGAAACCCTGGTACACCTGCTGTATTGTCCACAAATCTGAATAAATGTATCTCTATTTGACCTCCAATCAGTTACTTACAAAGCCATGACACTGGCGGAAAAACTACAACATATCTGATGCTGTCATCGAGACGAGAAGAATAAGATTAGGCACTGTGTTGTTTCCACGACATCTGGTTCTCATTAGCTGAAATCGCGTAGTGCGCCACCCGTCCGCGCTACCGTGGGTACTCGCATATACGGTTACCCGCTTGCACACAGCTTTGGAACCGGCGCCCACCTCTCGCTAACACACCAAATTTGGAACTTGATGCAGCTGCCGAGTCATATTCTTATACCACCAACGAGGCAACAAATGGCGCCCATAACGTGATGTCAAACCGGTGAGTTCAGCTTCTATAAAGAGGGCGATAGTTTGTCACAACGCATCAGTCTTCCAATTCGCCTGGAACAGTTTCAGTCTGCAACAATGTCTCATCACGTACTGCTGTTCGTATCAACATACCATTTGAATGCAAGTGAAACAAATCGTCTTACCGTTAGGCTGTTAACGAAAAAAGATTTTGAAGCTGCAAAGTTAATCTCTTGTTTAAACAAAGCGTTATGCTTATCGGTGAGATGGACAAAATCTCTCATCTGTTCATCAATAACCCCAAATGAGGTTTACGCTCGTAAACGACACCGTATGTTGGTGAACTGTGTCTCGAGTAAAAACTACTGTATATATGTTTTTCCCTTAATATGGATCGTCCCAGCGGTGTTTTCTTCTGCTTGGCGGAGCCTGCGGTGACCAGCTTCTTAGAAATCAAGAAGACTTGGTGCCATCAAGATGCACGATATAGGAAGTACAAAGGGTTTGTGGGAATTCTATCTGATAACGTGCTATATGACATTTATTCATCGTGTTCTCGTACAAAAATCAAGTGTCAACAAACCTAATTGTTTACTGGGCTGCACTATCTTAAGACTAGAGCTCAATGAATATAAAAAATCAGTCAGTATTCGATGATGTTAACAGTTACCAAAATTTTAGAACACCATAAACCTAGATATGATGAATATGGTCTAAATTAGTTGTGACTTTATTAATTCTTATTCATTGTGAATATCCTAGGATAAATAAGTACACATTATATCTCATTATTTATTTAGGCTATCCACCCTTAGGGAAATTAAAAATACGTTTTCAGCATGATAGATAAAATCGTAAAATAAATGTTCTTCAGAAAATATTATCCAATGATGTTCATTGTTGTAACACACTTTCTTCAGGATAATTTTCTGGTTCTCCTCTCCTTTCACGTATATAACTGCATGGTTTACGTCTGTAGCCTTACAGGGTATATAATACGATAACATTTTGTCAGTAATCTAACTATTAAACCATTACATTCAAGTGATCTTAACAATACGGAGACACAATGTGTACAGATAATGTTATCCAATTGGCGACCTGTTTTAAAATAAATATAGCAGTTCTACTCTTGTATCGCTCTGTATGGAAGAAGATGATTTTAATGGTAATGAGCATAAATGATTGATGCTGCTTTTTTTTGTTAGCTACCACACAACAAAGTTAGGGGTGTATTGTACGACCCTGTCGTGTATTATCTGACACAATGCAGACGTACTGGCGCGAAAATCCTGGTCGCTTTCAAATCCGGTACGAATATCTACAGGTCCCGTTTTAGCTGATTCATTTTGGTGTGACAAATCAAGGTGCTGTTCCGATAAATTTATCTCGATTTAGTAATGGCGAAGCATGTTGTTATTCCCAGGAGATCTCGTCTGGAATGAAACAACATTTAAGTACACCTTAACATTGGTGAAATTGGAGTCAAACACACACGCACTAAGTTCTTCATTGTTTTTGAAGTTCCAGAATCACATTCTTAGGTTCTCCTACTGCGTTGAAGTCCTAATTAGCGTAGCTCGTTTATTACTTTGAGGAAGCACATGATATTCATGTAGATCCCAATTTCTGAAATTTATGAAAAGCGATTTGACACAGTCAAAAATTTTAAGCAAAGCAAGTCCGCTTATCTAAAACATTTTTATGCGAATGAAAAGCACACTAAGCAAATGCAAGAAAAAATACATGTAATGTCGACACTAAGGAAACTTAACCATAATCTGGGAGCTATCTGAGGATAAGTTGTTGGAACTTTATGACTTATTATTATTAGTGTTTGTGTGTTGAGCGTAATTTTGTATGTTAGCGGGAAAAAGACTTGACAAAGAAGACTGGAAGCATAGGGCTTAAAGCTTCTCCTTAAATGTGAGAAAAGAACTCTGGGAAAGGAACAAGGAGGAATTCGGCGATAGCCTTTTGAAACAACCATCGCAGCATTTGCTTGGTATGATTTTGGTAAAAGATCAGAACTAAAATATTTTTTTCATGGTTGTATGCATGTCAAAAACCCCGACGAGAGTAACAATAACGTGGTGTCAGAAAAGTTGGTTAATGCTTAATATTTTCGGCCTTACACTCAATAATGCATTCGGAATCCAGCTTTATCACAAAGATAAGATGTGCTATTGGTTTTTGGCAAAGTACTTTGAGGCCTGCTGGTTGTAATGCGGAGACAGTGTCCACAGAGGATCCGCAGTGGGTGGCGGTGGTCGCCATGGCACCTGGCTGCCGTCTGATGCGGCGCACGCACCCCGCCCACAATCGATATCTCGCAGCATGCCGCGCCGCGCCGCGTCGCGACAAGTGCCTGCCTGCCTGCCCACGGCACGCACCTAAAGGAGGAATCGCTCCTGGCATAGTCTGTTAACACCAAACACTTCTCATATTCTAAGCATATTGACCCAATTTCTGTGAGCAATATTGGGGATGAAATTAGACGTCAGAACAAGAAAAAACGTCGAGACTATCACTCAACCGTTCTTACTATTCTTGCTATTTGATCAGTAACCCATATTTGTCCTACGATTGAAATACGTAGTGCGATGGCAACGTGGTGCAGGGTGGAAATGTTGTAATGAGTTGGCTATCTAATACGAAGAGTATTGAGCATTGATAGTTGTCTCAAGCCATTGCCGTCTGATCTACCACATAAAACATATGTAAAAGTCATTAGAGTAGGAGAACTAATTGCGCGAGACTCGACTCACTGTAGGAAGGTTTTTGTGCTTCTGTTCCCATAGTAATACGTAATACTGGTGCTGTCACTCCGCTGTCTGTCCGTTTCTGTCCATCTGCCACAGACCTCTAACTCATAAACTAAATATGTTTTATACTTCAAATTTCCACAAAACAAGTGCTTTGTTTACCTAACGCCAAGTAAAATATTTCGTAACTTTCTAAAATTGTACTCTAACGGGAATTCGTGGAAATAAATAAAGTCGACAATTTTTTTTTTTTCACCCCGAATATCGAGATTTCGATGTTAAGAGCTTGCCAACTGGAGGTCTATCTTATTTTTCAATTTTTTCACTCAAACGTAAAGATAGAAATGGTCGTAAAAGCCGTCAATATTGGATCATTTTCGTTAACGAGACTGACTCAGAAACGCTGTTCCCTTGTACCTTGAATTTTCCCCAAATATCGATTATATACTAAATACGCCATAAGTTGTGAATAGTTGAATCCAACGTTATTATTTTGAAGTTTCTTTGCTGAATATTAATGTAATTTTATTTATAATGTTCCAAATTCTAAGTGGATTGCGTTTTTAAGTATTTACTATAAATTAAATGTAGCTGTACAATAGCATTAGCAGCGTTCGTGGCAACTTGGTTTTAACCACAACTATTATTTAATTCATTTCTTTCAAAATTCCATGAATTGATTAATCACTGAAACAGATTATAACCGATGTTGCATTCTATGTTTTAGGTAAAGAATATTCCAGACAGCACTGATAACTTATAATCGTGGTTGGAACGAAAAAAAACAAAATATTTACATCTAATGCATAATAACGAAACACAACTGCTCCTTAATACTTTGCCATTCTAATGTGGTATACTTAAACTTTGCCTTTTCTCCTTACGTACGGTCTTAGAGCTTTCAGTGATTAAAAGTCACTAAACGTTTTATGTCGGTGCGCTCGCTACATGACACACAGTAGAATAAGTCGAATAGTATTTTCAATATCATATTTTCAGTTCTTCCGATAAAAAATAAATTTTAGCATTATTGTAACACTAAAGTAGTTACTCAGACTTATGGTAAATTCTATATCTAACTTCTGCACTATAACAATATTTCATTTGTATAAACATACTGCCCCTTAATTTTGCCCAATACTCACCCAAGTCTCATGAATAACATAAGGCTTAAACATAAGTAACCCACCCTTCACCTGTCCCCTGTCTTTTAGCCTCGTTAATCACACCAGTAATCAACTGTGTGCAATGATAAATTTGCACCGATAAATTGTTGTTTCCTTGCTTTCAGTCATAATGTGCATATCAGAGATTACACGTCCTTAACTAATAAGATTTCTTACTACCGCTAGGGCTCTAGTATTTTCCCTTGCTAACCTAGATACTGGACCTTGAGATTGTTATCAAATGATATTCCGAGATAGCGAAATGCAATTGAATACTTAGTTCGCCTCTAATAAAGGTAAAATTAACTGTACACTGTGGGCGGTGATGAGAGTATGACTTTTTTTTTTTTTTTAATGGCTTTCGGCAACTAAGCCATTCAGCCAGCTCGATGTGTTTATGATATCTCATCTAGTGATATAGTTTCTGCAGTATGTTATGATTACTAAGTATAGACACCACAGGACGGACAGGACATTCACACAGACACACAACATCCATGCCCGCGGCCGGATTCGAACCGGCGACCTTCGGCACGCGGATATGACATAATAATAGTAGATGAAGCAAAACGGAGGTAGCTATTTTTCCTGGTACTAATTCCATATAAGGAAATAAGCGTGCAATAATATTCTGGAGTATGGCTGACTTATAGTTTTCTACCCACGTGTGATATTTGTGTAGGACAAGAAACAAACTCGCTGACCGCTGATAAAGAAAGTTTTGTGTTGTTCTTACCGTAGTATACAATCAGTAAGTGGAAGGAAAACGGTTCCAATTATGATAATGATAGCCAGGGAGGAATAGTGAATTAAATATTAAAAAGCAAACAAGACGACTGATGTTGATACGGCCTATGTGGTACAATAAAAATAGAGATCTCTGTTGTCTGCAGTGTTCCGCTGTAAAAGAAGCTAATAAAAGTAATATACACAAAAATTTTAATAAAACGTTCAACAACTAGAAATGCACAGGTTAACAGGTAATAAATCTTGGAAGTAACTTTAGAATGTTTTCAACAAGCTTCATTAGCAGAGTTCACAAAAGATGAAGTAGCAACATCATAATTTCTCCTTACTGTCATATCGTGTTATTGGAAACGTATCAACAAACATCCAAAGGATGTCAGGGATTTCAGATCATCAGCTACACAGAGTTTAGTCGAAACTACATGTTCAAGGGCGTAGCCAAAATTAGCTTCAGGGTGGAGCAAAAACAAGGGAAAACACTGGTTGAAAATGGATTTGGTTGAAAAACATTAAACAGACATTTAACTTATTTAAGCACTGACAAAATTTATTTTACAATATTAAAAGTGAGAATTTTTACGATCGTGCATTTTTCGCTGCACTAGTTGAGGAAGGGAGTCAGTGTGGGGCAAGCAATGAACACATACTTACATAGAAAAAAAGTACGGATGGAAATATAATGATTTATGAACACTTTAAATCTGAAAAAGGATTTAATTACATCATCCATTATAATTATCATTATTTGTGTAGTTATTGGAACTAATAATTCTATTATGCTTTACTTTTGGTTTAACCTGCCGTAGCAATTTCGACCTATAGCAATGAGGAACTTTGATTTTTTGTTTCGTTTTGCTATTAGACATGTGATTATTATTACTTATCATTATCCCTAGAAGTAATTAAATTTATTTCCATATTCAGTTTTCGACTATCTAATTTCTTTAACTACTTAGTTAAAGTAATCTTGCACTGATTACACAGTCATTTACAGTGCAATTTCCGTTTCATTATTTGACAAAATCTTCAACGTAATATTTTTGTAGCTAACAGCTGCTTGATTGGTTTTTGACGCAGCCTGTTTACCTTCACCATGGTTGAATTTTTTTCTACCATCAATAAACCACGAGTAATTAAGATTCTTTTCGCTTTATTAATTCATGGAATTATTAATAATTTTTTTGTGTTTAAAAGTGTGTCCATCGAAATAGCGAGATGAGATCCTAAACAAACCGCCTGTCCATAGGTAGTTGGTAGCCATGAGATCGTGCTCAGGTTAAGGTGAAACATTTAAGGGTCTTTACACAGGCGTTAACGATGATTTAGTAAGCTGGATAATTACTTGGAACTTCCGGTCAAGTGTACTAATAACCTAAATCATTATATCATGTTTGTCTACTTCGTTTCCAAGTAACATTATAGGCATAATATAAAGGTAAACACGAGAGAAATTGGATCCCACGGACAAGAGCATGAGACGTCGAATGGGATCACGGAGAATAGGGTCCACCAGAGGCGTCCGTCGGACTTGTTTTAAATTAAATGCGGCCACTTCATTTTGCCGGGATTTATGCCTTCAATTTATTTTGAGGATGTATGGGCCAAGGTAATTAGTAAAGTTTCAATATAACTCTGTCGTGCGGTTTCCGATACGGTTTTAACTCATCCGTGTAGCTGGTCGTTCGCTGTTCTCTCCGGAAACATGCCTCCCCTCCCCATCCCCCCCCCTCATCCACAGCTCGGACTAGTCCGCTGGAAATTTGTACGGATTCGCAGCTTTGTTCGGCTGCCTCCCTCGTGCGGAAAACGATCTGCTGGTATTTCATTACGGGACTGCCGGTCCAACAATTTTTTTCGTCCGCTTTTGCAGCTCTTATTGCAGTGATTTCACTTCACTCATCCTCAATTTGAAGCCGTAACCGGCCGTTCCGTTTGGGGCGTCATGTATCTTGCCTTCTGGCCAGATTCATTTCACAGTCGCTGCTCTTACAGTCTAAAAAATGGGAGAGCTGTTCTTGGAAGTCAATTTGTGAGCCGTATTTGCAACCTGAGACCAGTCAGTTAATTTAGTTCAGTACCGATCATAAATCAGTCCGAAGCTTATTTCAGATAATCAATTAACGACGAACAGCTGCAGTTATTTTTTAAATAATCTGAAGAAACTTATTTGGGACTGTTACCGTTTACATAAAAGCAAAAACTAAATTTAACGGAAAAATTAAAATAAACATAAATCAAAATAAAATGACTAATAGAATGATAACTGTTAATCAGCATGTATCAGTGGACGTGAGATATCCCTTAGTATTACGTGTTTTTAGGAAGCAGCACATGTTATTGCCGCGTGATTTCACTCTTATTTAAATATAGTCATCGTGTGATATATTTCACAAATTTCAATCCATAACGAGCGAAATCATTATATTTTTTTGTTTTTGATGGTATATATTAAGTGTGTTTTTAACTACGTATGAAAATAGAAACACGCTGTTGATAACTCATCAACTAAGATAATGTTTTGGTATTACACACTGATGTCATCTCACGACGGTTTTTTGTTGAATACTAATCAAGAGTAAATACTTTCTCAATATTATCATTAAAGACTCCCAAAAAAGATCAAATATCACGCTAAAATTCTAACCGCCTACATTTTATTGAGTATTTATTTAGATATTTTGCACCAAATATCACGGAGAAAGAATAGGTTTTTTTTTTTTTTTTTTTTTTTTTTTTTTTTTTTAAAGAAATATTCTATTTTCTAATTGAAGGGAAGGTTTATATCATGCATCAGCAAAAGTGAAAAGGTCGCCATGTTTCATTTCTCTTCATATACGAATAATAAAGCCAGTTTGAAAATACGTCTATTTTCTGTCTCACAATTGAAGGTGACATGTGTTTGTATATCCCCCTCATTAGCTCAACTGTTTGCAGTGCTGTAATGGTTAGATTGAAACATTTCTCTTAAATAAAAAGAACAACATTGGAACGGGGGAAAGTGTTATGATTAAATATAATATGCTTACATTATCACCATTACCTTTGGTATTAATTTCACAATTTAACATTTAATCATTATTAAAGGACGCAATAAAAATGAATGCCTTTGCATACGAGATGCAGTGTAAACACACACAAAAAAAAATTGTTAATCCTTCAAGAAAACTGGAGGTACCGTCAAACAAAATCAACATATCGTCATATCTGTTAATAACCTTCAAAATTAACCAACATCTCTAACATAACAAAAATTATAAATTGTTCCCATCTCAATGAGGAATAAAAAAAAAAATCTGTGATTTCAGAGCTCCACTCAGCAACCAACAAATTGTCAATTCTTATCGTCTTATCGTGTAGGTCTAACTACCAGGGTTTCTCGGGTTATATCGAATGAAGCAGAATGGCGTTACACTGAAGTTTACGGTTGATAGTTGACTGCTGACAGCACTGTTAACTATATGACAATAACAAATCACATGTTCTATACTCAATGTGTTGATTCAATCATGAAACATCTATCATACACGGAAGCATAGTTAGTGTAACGACACTTTTCCACACTTTGTCCTACTGCGGCCCCAAGTATATCTCAGTACTCAGTCCAAGTCAGCTGCAAATGCCCTCCAGGAGCCAAGCGCCAGTGCCAACTCCCGGTGCCAAGTCAAGTCTTTGCCGAACTCTTGGATCAGCTTTGCTGAGCCACACCTAGCTATCATCTTCTCTCACCACCATCAGCAGAATCAGAAAAAAAACCTACAGTCTTAGTGGCTATCCATTTTCTGTACGATACTTATCGGACTAAGCTACTTCGCACTTCCCGTTCTTCTCCACAACTCAAAGTATTTGTTATTGCATTGTGTCGCTAGGACCCTTTCCTGCCAAAGTTTGCAGATCTGTTGGCGACTGTTCTTGAAACTTCTTCGTTCACTCACGACACAAAAATGTTTGTCCACCGCTCTTATTTCACATAACAATTTTTCATGACAGCGTTGCCTTCCTGAACTCTCCGAGTTATTCCAATACACACCTTTTGCTACAGAACTACCGAGAATTCTCTCCAGTCAACAGGCAAGTCACCCCACTGTACGGACATTCAACTCAGACGCGGCACACATTAACACGTCGCTGGCTGCTGTTGTGGCATCGTGTGATACTCAGCTCACCGTCAGGACTAGAGTTCCTACAGCTGATCAGTGTTAAGCGACTTACTTTTACTACATCAAATCACGTCAAAAAATTCCTTGCCTGCCTTATTTTTATCCTCAAATATTTTGCGCCCTCAGTGCTACAAACATTTTTTATTCCATTTAATATGAATATTTCTTGTGGCAAAATTATCAGTCTAACTCTTTGTGTTTTACGGTATCCTTGATTTTAATATTATGTAATAAATCAATTGATTATTACAGCTGGTTCGAATCCTAGTGTTGGAATATATTTACATCATCAGGAACTGGCTGGTAGGTTAAGAGAGAGAGGGAATGGTGCACAATTCCTAACCACAAGACTGTGCACCAAAGATTTTAGTCAAATCACACACCTCTTCGCAGTAAGTTTGGAGTGAAGGCATACGACACTATTTATGGGGATTCTTAGGTTAGATGGCAGCCTTAAGCCGGGCAGTATCCTCGGGAACAGTAGGCAAGAATTGTTCGGCACCGCGTTTCACCCCCTCCCCTTTTCCAGTTTTCATTCATCCACAACACTCCCACATCACAGCATCCTCACAAAACAGTACAACGCGTGAAAAAAATTTCCTTCAGTGGTGAAGGCAAGTCGAATATAGTATTGTTTAGGTTTTCTCATAAAAAAGAGGAGAAAAAAGAGGAAGATGAATTAATCATGTAATTTTCTTGAGAATAATCTTATATTGTAATAAGAGGAGGAAACTTATTTATTCTATTCTCAGCCACTGAATTTAGAGCTTTTTAATTAGAAAGGAAGAAAGTGAAGAAAGCGCAAGTGTGTGGTAGCGTAGGACTGCTAAATAATCTGAGAAGTGTCTGATGTTTAATTCCGCCGGCTTATACAGGTTGGGCCGTGATTTGCGCCGCCTGCTTCACTTCTGGGAACGTTTTATTACACTTTTATCGTCGATGGCGTGGTCGATAGTCGCATTGCATGCAGCCAGTCGAAGACTCGTAAGCACGGCACGCAGCCTTTCTCTGACCTGAAAGGAGGGGTTCAAGTTACCTTCTGTCGATTCAAGACTCACACAAAGATTTTCGGAACGATTGAAATATCCGTATATGCAGTTAAAAAGAAAAAAAATTAGTTGCATCTCTGTATTTTGTGAACAATGTTTTCGGTAAAGAAGCCTTTAAAAGAAACGCATTTGTACAGGGTAATTTAAAGTGATGGAGCAGATTTTCCATTTTTCATTTCTCACAAACTATAAAAGAAACAAAGATGAGCCACATGTACTAGATAGAAGCAGTTTTAAAGTTTGTAACCAACGCATATTAGTTTATTCGTAGTCTGTTTACGACGCCACAGAAAAAGTCGTTCTGTTTGCTTCAGAATACAGAAAGTGAATCCTTTTTGATTCCGCCGCAAGTTCAATAAAGTGCCACTTCTTCATAAACGGATTTACGATATGCGGAAGAAATTCGCAGGAGATGGATGCATATACAAATGGAAAAGCACTGGTCATCTTCGAACCTCAAACGAAGATGTTGAGCGTATCCGAAGTGATTTCACATGAGCCCTCGGTAATTCACTACAGTAAAATTTTGAAACTTCCTCTGCCCAGTGATGTGAGGCACTTATTTGTATCTTTTGTTGTTGGGAGGAAAAATGCAAATTTTGAATAAATCTTTATTTCCATGTTCGTACGCGTTTTAAACTAACAGAAGGGTCAGTTCTAATATACTGTTCAGTCAAAAAAGGGCTAATAGTCCACATATTCTGAACTGTTCTTCACTTATTAATATTAATGGTGGACAGAATATCTATGCGGATAGTACAAAAGTAAAGATTTTTGATCGACTCGCAAGAAGTAAATATTCCTGCGGCAGAGTAATATTGCACCAGTTTCATTAACGAATTTCCGCTAGTCGGTTTAAACTCGTTTACTTGAGTAAAAACTAATCTCCTGCGACACCGCACGCTGGCTGGTATTTTCAGCAATTAAGTTCGGACGCAGCGGCTGCGGTCTGGATACAGCGCATGCGCTCCCGGGTCCTGCGTTGTTTGCGGAGGCGGCACGCTCACTGTGTCCGCAATGTACTGCGTCCAACAAAGTACAAGCACGAAATTTGGTGAATTTGTTCACCAGAGGAGTTATTAAACATAAAAAAGTTAGGGGTGGAAATGCATTATCAAAAGAAGTGGAAGTGAAAATGGGAGTGCCATAGGGTAGCGTATTGGGACCATTGCTATTCATTATTCCAATAAATGATTGTGTTGATGATTTACTATCAGAAGTTAGGTTGTTTGCAGTTGACATAATGCTATATAATAGGATAAAAACAGTAGATGACTGTGAACAGCTGCAGCGTGATCTGGACAGGATATCCAGCTCGGCTGGTAAACATGAGATGAAGATAAATGCATAGAACAGTTAGCGTATAAGTACACACTAAAAAAACTAGAGGTTATGATTATAAGGTAGGAGAAGAATTGTTTGTTGAAGACTTGAAATGTAAATATCTTGGCATAACATTTGAT
This sequence comes from Vandiemenella viatica, assembly GCA_031002005.1. Taxonomy (NCBI): domain Eukaryota; kingdom Metazoa; phylum Arthropoda; class Insecta; order Orthoptera; family Morabidae; genus Vandiemenella; species Vandiemenella viatica. The sequence continues at coordinate 296,050,891 of JARYHS010013630.1, forward strand.
AATAAGATGGGCAGGACACATTTGACAGGTAGCAGGAAAAGGTTTCATAATTCTGCACTTGTTAGAGTGATGAGGGGATGTACCAGAGATGTAATGGAATTTGGTTACAAAACTTCCATATATTGGTGTAGTGCGTGACCTACATTTTGGGAGTCAAATACAGAGTAGGAGAAGGTACAAAAAAGGGTTGGTAGATTAGTCTTTGGAAATTACCGCAGAACAAAATCACTAACCTATCTCGAATGGGATTCATTTGAAGACAGGAGGAGGGTGAACAGAGTGATGGAAGTGTACAACGTGATTGGCGATGAGGCGTGTAAAAACATTGGTTTAAGAACTAGAGGTGATGCGTGGAAGAGAAAAGATGACCGTAACCACAAGCAGGCACTCGATTTCAGGCACAAGGGTGTGGATAGATTTTTTTTTTTTTCCGTACGTAAGGGCGTTAGGGATTGAAATAAGTTATCGAGAAAAATGAAGAATAATTTACCAAAAATGTCTGAATATTTAGAATGCAAAACCTCTTGGGTGCAGGAAAAGGAAAAGTGGCTGGGTAGGGAAACCGCCACCAGAGCGTGCGCTCATCGCAATTAAAAAAATAAAAAATTGGTTAAATATTTAATAGAAGGAGCGTCTACCTATCTCTGGTTAATCAATATTTGGTGTTTGTGTTGAAATGGAATTTTAGATTCAACTCAACATTTGCCACTGCTCAGATTTTCGTGCGTATTCTACTAAAAATAAAATCAGGAAAATGTATGCAAGAAAGTGAGTGCTTGCTGGCTCAGTGGTTAGGGCGTCCCACTAGAGCTCAATAGGTCCCCAGTTCAAACCCCGGGCTCGTCTGCGATTTTCGAAGGGTCTGAACTCGACCTTCACCTCTGGTGCAGCTTGCGGTGTAATGTGAAGTACCCTTGAACGCTTCCTTAGTTCTGATTCCACTTTATACTGTAGGGCCCCTATATTCGGTAGAATTACCGGGAAGCAACGAAAAGTGGCGTATTGTTCGGCGAATCAAAAACTTTATTATACAGCGGCCGATCAATCCTTCAGGATCTCCCGGTCAACATGCCATATGATAATTTAATTGATGCGAGAAACTTATTTTTAGGAAGTAATACAAACTCTTACTGTCTGTATCTTTACGGATGAACATAGAGAGTGGAACTGGTGTTGAACTTCATTATGTTTACAAAAGAGGCAAACAAATCATACCGACTGCGTAAATTACATCAGTAATTCACACTGTGGGCTCTAATATTGTCGCCAATTAAGACCGCTCGTTTCATCTGGCGATCATGTAGACAGCAGTTTAATGCTGTAAAGGCGTTATTTTTTTCACGTTGGAAATGAGTATATTTACATATCTGAGATGATGAAAGGATCTGTGATCTATCCCAAGCGAATAAACTGATTCATTCGTGGTGATACATTTATTATTATTACTCTGCGATTCACTAAAAGTGTGTGGCGGAGAGTGCTTTGCACCTATCTGAAAGTGTAATATTTTGGAAGGGATATACGGGATATGGCAGGTGGCGCCCATGGGCTAATGTGAAAAACCATCCCGGCATTCGCCTTGAGTGATCCGGGAAAACCATGGAAAACCCAGATCAGGACATTAACGCATACTGGTTAGTTAACGGCAGAGTTCGGTTCTGGTGACGAAGCAACAGTAGATAGCAAGTTACTTGAAATTCACACTGTACAATACATAGGAACACATTGCACCAACGGGGACAGACGATTTTACCACCTGAGATGCAACAAAGCGCCGATTTCTCCGTGCGGCCCTGACTTAATTAATTTCATGTGTTACTTCTTCCGAATATTCCCGTTAATAACTCTGTTTCCAGTACGCCTCGGGGTTTAACGAAACTTTGGTGTAGTGGAACTTGTATACGATATACAGGGTGATTCCGTGATGATGTTACAATCTTTCAGGGATGTTGGAGAAGGGTAAGTGATCAGTTTATGATGACGGGCTCTGGTCAGGAAACGACCAATTCTAAATTTATAAGCGAAAATCGTTCAGATACTTCTGACAGTGGAATGCATGTACCGGTAGTACCCAGGTTCCTGGAACATATGCCACTTGTTATTCGTCAACGGATGTGGTTCCAACATGATGGAGTCCCAACTCGTTTGGGATTGCGGGTACTTGAACACCTGGATCAAACGTTCCTTGAAAAGAGGAGGTTCTGTTCCGTGACCAGCACGTTCACCTAATTTCGCCGCACTTGTTTTCTTCTTGTGGGGCCACGTGAAAAGTCTTGTGTACGAGACGCCTGTCGAGACTGAAGAGAATCTCCTCGTAACAATTCTCGCTGCCTGCGACATTGTTCGTACGATACCGGGGATATCAGAATGGGTACGAGAGAACTTTGTGCGACGATGCCTGGTCTGCATAGACGCTGGAGGCAGCTATTTTTAACAACTGTTGTAAATTTAGCAGCCATTGAAGGTAAATAGAATTAATTATTACTTTACCGTAGACATAGGATTTTCAGTTTCTCTGACGTCAAGTTACGTGCGCCATTACTAATCCATCAACAGAGTATTAAGCATTATTCAACGAGAATTATGTACGTCTTGACCAGGGTTCGGAAGTTGGGCCCTTAGTTTGAATGCAGCGCGAGGAGAAGGCAAAAGCTGAATAGATTTTCGCTAATAACTCTCGACTCGGTCGTTTCCAGACCAAGGTCCGTTACCTGAAATTGATACATTTAAACTTCTCGATCGTCCTTGAAAGTTTATAACATCCTCACGGGGTCAACCTATATATACCCCCTATTCGAGATTACACCCTTCAGCATGAAGTAATGGAGCGTCCATAAACTACGTGACTCTGTCTAGGGGTGGAGGGCCTGGCTGAAAAGCTACGCTGGGCTACGTGGGGGGAGAGGGGGGTTTTCCGGTCAGGCCACGTAGCTTTGCATTCATATTAGGGAGTGTGCACAAACTACGTGGTTCGGTCGAGGGGGGGGAGGGGGGGCTGGAAGGCTACGCTGAGCTACGTTGGGGGGAGGGGGGGTTTCCGAGCCAAGGCCACGTAGCTTTCCGTTAATAACGATTTTTCACTGTTAAAATGAGGAACAGAACACACAACAGCATCTGAATATTTATTTCCCTCAGTTAATTATCTCCGTATGTAATTTAAAATGGTCTGACACGAGAAAACAGTACAAAATGTCTTCTGGAATCAGAAGGGAAAAATGATATGTGCTACGAGGGGGGGGGGGGGGTAGAAGCAAAAGCCACGTAGGGCTACGTGAGTTCACAGGAGGCCAAAATGGAGCTACGTGGTTTATGGACGCTCCCTAACTAAAATTTCAAAACTATAAACCCTATATAATATTTTCCCAATATATTGTCTCTTAACTGACTGTTTCGATTTTAAAAGAATCACTTTAATCTTGTTACGGAAAGACAGTTATATAGAACACTGTACATTCTGCCGATGAGCATGTTCGTGAAAATACACTAGGAAGTCGCATACAATTATAATTAAAACACTGACACGTGGTTGGTTAAATGAGGGGGCACCATTCATTCTATTGCTAACACCGCATTTCCTTGTACAGTGATTACCGTCCCGTAAATACAACTTCGTTTCACTGTTCAAATCGCAAAATTTTTGAAGTTGAAAACTACTGTTTGTTTCGCAGAGCAAATAGCATTTATAGTTCACCAAAAAGAAGTAACGCATACAGTGCAACTACCACTTTGTTCAACAGGTAGGCATATTTTATGTTCTCCGTTTTGCCAGTAAGATTTACAGATTTCGTCATTCAGAATTCTCTCCTCGACGTCCATGACATGCGAACCCTGTAAGTTATATCATAATATTTTGATTTGTTTTGCAAGGGGTTGCATCGATTCCTAAACAAAATCTCAGTCAGTTTACAAGCGAGTGAATTATTAAAAAAATGCTTTAGACATCTTATAACACCTCCAAAAAAATTTTTTCTGAAATAAGTAAATAAATATATCATCAGTTCATCCCAAATCATTTTTTAAATAATTTTTTACTACCTTATACGTTTTCATTCCAAATACCATATAAACCTTAATTAATTCTATGAGGTTGTTTCCTTTCTCTTTCAAAAACAACAATATATACATGAATAGTATTTTATTGAATTTATTCTTCAGTTGTCATGGAGTTGCTTAAACTTTCTGCTAGATGCCTCAGCGAGTGGATTCCTGCTGTCTGTCAGTGAGGAGAAACGCTCGAGTCCGGTGTTAGTTCCGGCTTCTACCGCCGCAGTCCTCTGGCGCTGCTCGTCGATGGCTCGCCTGCATCTTTCCGCATCGGCGCCGCAAACGTCATCAGTCCCACAGACAGAGAAGAATTCAGTGCGCATGCCACTGTAGTTCAACTTAACTGGCCACCATTCGAAATATCTTGCAGCCTTTTCGTTGACGACTAATTCTGTGTAAAATAAATTAACTGTAGGAACTATATCATATAGCTGCCAAGCGAAGGCTCTAGATTTGTTTTCGCATTAAATCTGTTTGTTTTAATGTTTGATCACGTAAGCCAACGAAGCTTAGAGAAACCAGGAGAAACCGAATGCTTTAGAGCCAGCTGTTTAGAATAGATTTGGAAAACGTTTTGACTGTGTTCATAAAAAAAACCACTGGAGTCCCACCCGTACTGTAGTTTGACAATGATGACTTCCTTCTTAGTGAAGAGGGATCTAGACAGAACTCTCAAGGGCATATGATTAAACCCGACATTACGTATGACATTTGGATAGGCACTTGTACTGTTTTAAACAGGACACTTTGAGGACACATTGATGTCAATGTAACAGTTTCCCTATATTTTGGTAACCCTAGTTCAGTGACGAACTAAAGGGCCCATTCATCTGTCTTCTGACGAACGGACAAGACGAGAGCGTGACATATCCTTCGATTCGTTATACACGGTCTTATTCGTGTGGGAAGAGTTCGGAACGTGACGGCGAGGCGCGTGGAGTTGGGCAGAGCAGAGTGCGACATTGACCGGGCGAGCAGTTGGGACACTCACTTGAGAGGGCAACAGCCAGCCCTTTTTCACCTGCTCCTTCACTGGAGCCTGCCTGCATACTACAAAAAGCCTGTGCTCTGGTCCACACGTAACGGCGTCAGGTGGTTCGTAACGAAATCTTTGACCAGTAAATATGTACAGAGAATTAAAACCGTTATCGACCCTCATACTGCTTTGTAAAATTATGTTATATTTGGAAGTAAGTTAAAAGTGTGATGAATTTCAATAATTGATAATTTCCTGGTAGATTTTAAAGAGATTTAATATAGAGAAAATAAATGGTAGTGACTTGTTGGTTCAGTGGTTAAGACGTGTGACTGGACGTCGAAAGGCCCCAGGTTCGAATCCATGCCAAGGCGGGGATTTTCATAAGCCCTTATCCCGACCTTCACCTCTGGTACCGCTTGTTGAGTAACGTGAAGTATGCCAGAACGCTTCTTTGTTTTGGATTCCAAGTTAACACGTAGATTTGCTCTAGGACTATCAATCATAGTTGTGAAATGGATGTCTGCAGATCTAAAGCAAATTCAAGTCAAACGAGTGCTTAAAGAGGCCCTAGATGACCCAAAGGGACATAAATACAAAGAAGGTATGCACATCCACAAATTACATAACACAAATTTCATGTTGGCCACCTTCCTTTCCTTGTCACGCCATTTCACACTTAACTGATTTCCCCCGCCCTATTGTAACAGCACACATTTCGCACTTTTGAATTTAGAACTTGATTAAAACAGGAATTTTTAACGGGACCTCACATAGCTTATGACCTTCCCCAGTTCCCTTTCGTCACACCACATTGAATATTATGGATTCCCGCCATCCCCTTTTAATATGCGATGTAATAAAGTTAGCCCCTAATGCACCAACATAGTTTGTATTTCTGTTTCACCTTGTCGTATCATGATTAATAACTATAAACGTCATAATCGATTCTTTCCTGATAAAAATTCTTCCCGGTGTTGTGTCGCGTAAGTTCTTCTCCTATACAAAGTCTACAAATAATAAATGGCAACAGTTAATGAGTTATTAACTTCACGCAAAATAATATTTATATCTCATTATCAGCAGAATAAGGTTTTGCTTTTAACTATCGAAGACCCGTTTTGATGAATGCATTTCCAAGAGGAATCCAGTTTAGTTATTTTGACAAAAGATCAAATCAGAGATTGTTCATGGTTATCAAAGTGAAGCGTCAATTTTACCCATACTAGGTACCAAAATTGGATTGATTGGAATCAAAATCTGTTGTACATTTCTCCGATCTTGAGATGACCTGGTTATCATACTGATAACTATCTTAATAGTTGCCTGTTTTTACGTAGGATGTTTTTGAGTTAGTGTGTGCCCCGGCGTCGAAGCCAGAGCCTGTTGCGCCTGGCCTGCACTGAGGCACACCTGTGTGCTGCCTAACAGGTGCCTGCACCCCACTCGCACTCTACTTGTTGCGTCGGCTTTGGCCGCCAACAAGTTGTCAGCCGCTATGTTGCTGCTGTCGCATTTTTTGCCTTTTCGTCGCGACTTATCTTAGTGCTGGTTAACTTGGGAGAAGAGGTAGCTTGTTAGTACACTTACCACAAGCAATTTGCCTGGAGGGAACTCCTACGTGACTAACACAGGTAAGGATAAATGAGTGAACTCATAGTCGGGGATAACACGCTGGTAACAGAAAAGAGCTCTGGAAAAAAAAAAAAAAAAAAAAAAAAAAAACAGATTTTCTTGAATGTCCTGTCAATGATTAAGGTGGATCTGACCTAATAAGAAACCTCTGATTTTGACATTTATCCATAAGGAGTGCACTAAGTGTGTGAATGCGTTTTCTTTTATTCTGTTTCTTCAACCAGTAGCAGTTGGGAATGGAAGTGCGCACTTCCTCTGCTTTAGCCTAAGTGACTCTGACTGTGCAAATCTGTCTAAAAACAAAAGCATGATAGCCGGTACTGAGTGCTGAATCCCGGAATGTTGCTTTTCCCGTGTCCCATATTGTGATGCTTCCAACTACTCAGGCGCAGATACTTCCGTGCAGAACATAACACAGAGTCCATCGATATGCAGAGAATAGCTTAGATAATCTGAAGTACGCAGGTTTATGTTGGTGGCTGGGAAGTACTCCGCCTCAACCATAAATTACTTTACATGTTAAATATATTCTAATATACTTCTGTTGGTTATTAGACACTGACGTTCAGCATATAATCTGATGTAATTTCATTTATTGACAACATCGCCAGCTGCAATGGAATCTGAGAACTTTCTAGACTATCATCATACCTCGCTATTCTTCTAAGATCGCAGAACTCCAAAAAATAATATCATTTATTCTCACTTTGTCAAAATACTGCAAATGAGTAAGTCTTTACGGCGGTTTCGGCGATTGGATGTTATTATTACGGTTTATATGCGTTTCTAGAGAAGAAAAAAAGATATCCTCCCTCATTTCTTCACATCTTACAACAATAACAACAAAAATGTTCTTATTTAGATTTTAACACTGCGGAAATCATCTGTGGTAAATTCTGATGGCAATAAGTCTTTAGACGCCAGAAAGTATTTACAAATGTCAGTTGGAATCGTTTTATTAAAACATAAATCAATCGTAGGCTGAATGCATCTGCATAATCCACGCGTGCACTATTTATATGTGACAGGAAATGTTTTTTTGTTATCGTTTTATCTACTTCGAATTGTCTTCTAAATATTTCTGTTTGTATTCAGGTAATAGTTGTGGTTGATAGCCAAGTGCACTTTACTCCCATTGGACAAGAAAAGTCTTTTATTCGAACACATAATGCTGAAATGTTGGAAAAAATAAGCAGTTGAAAATGCTGTCAATAATAAAAATACGCCATGAATGCACCAACATTACACAGCCAATAGTTTTACTCGTCCGTACTTAAAACGAAATAGTTTATTTTAGGGACACAGCGTTTTCAACGCTCATTTCAGTTAATTTCTTTAACTGAAATGCCTCTACGTGAATGATTGCTAAAAGTGTTCCAAAACTCAAAAAGAATGTATTTTGAAAAGTTACAATGCAAATTAGCTGAAAATCACAGCACGATTTGTTGCAATTCGTTTGTAAAAACATATGATGACGTGTTTTTTTGTTGTTGTTTTTTTTGCAGTGTTTTTCTTCGAGCATATTTAACCAGGTAGGTATCCTACTCTGGAGTACACGGTCTATTTTCACAACAAATCACTGTGCTCTCCTAACCTGTTTGTAGGAAGGAACAAAAGCAGAGATTATTCAGTATTTGGTATTCACTCGGGTTTGTCCATGCGAAATATAAAATTTATGCTAATAATTCAGAGATAAACCATCCAAGAAATGTTGACTGGGTAAGAAAAAGCAGAGAACTCTATTCTCCTCGTTCTTGGATGTCGTCCTCTCCATCTAAATTTAGGTTAAATTAAATAGTTATAAACACATTCGTGCTTATCATTTGTTTCTACTTTCTCTTGAAACTGCTGCTAATTTGGAAGATTATGTGGTTACGAATGGCCCACAGTCACAATTCAGCCTTGTTCACACGGATTCTCTACTAGCAATATTTGAAAAGGTGTTGCCTAGTGTCTGCACGAACAGATCGATTTATTTTTCATATAAACTACGATTTAAAATCCTGTTTTGAATCTCAAATGTTACCTATAATGATTTGTACAATTTAAGCATACTGTCCCAGCACGTACGTGGTAAACATTTCAACCTGCCAGTAATAAAAATGGGCAAAAAGTATAAGCATTAGTTTTATGTGTAATAAAACGATTCTATACCTGAAGTGCTGACTTTAACGAAAATACTCAGCAATATGGAGCGAAGGTTCAAGTCCACACTTAGTACGAGGATGAAAGAGTGGAAAGCCATATTTTTTATTTTATTTTTTATTTTAAATTACTGTTGGTTGTGTCAGTGTGTACACGCGCAAGACGCTAAATGTATATGGGCACTACCCATTTATTCCTACTGTGTGTTTTTCTATGTGTTTTCTCTGTGTGTTTTTTTTTTATTTTTTCACTCTATTTTCATCGCGGTTGTAGATTGAATAGGAAGTCTTTCAAGTTATTCTCGTAACCAATTAAAAATTATAAATAACTTAAATTACACTTCGCTAGATTATAAGGTATTTAATCGAGTCTTAGTCTGTATTTTGTGTTTAGAGTTTTTGTATCGGAGAACAACTTGGACAAAATAATCCCACTATAGCGACTCCGGATGTAAATATACCGTCTGACGTCGTCACATGATTTTTAAATCAAAATTAAACTTTAAATTTTTGATGTAACGGATAACGAGAACTAACTCAAAACGATGTAGTGAATACTCAGTATTTAACATGAGCTTAAGTGACAGCGCAAACTTTCGTAGATTATTGCATCAAAGAATTGTTAAAAACGTATGTGTAGAAGTTAAGTGCGAATGCAACGCAAATTTTTCCCTAAAGTGCCCAAAGAAGTTTCACTAGAAAAAAATTAAAATAAAATGAGATTGGACGTAGTATTTCTTTTGGGTATAACACTAATAAACGATTATGCTATTTACACTTCTTTATCGTGACTCGGTGTAAAAGAAAAGTATTTCATAAGGGAAAAATGAATGAAATACGACCTGCATTAGGATTTTGGTTTTCTTTCTGACGACGAACCCTTAAAAACATTTTTATACACAAAAATATAACTGCTAAACGTTTTTATTTCTCGGGCATGCATGGCCATCTTTGTTAAGAATATTTGGATTTTTTCGGGAATGCCGCATAATTTTTTTGAAAATGTAGACAGCCAAATGAATAATACTGTACTATCCGAAAATCTGTATATTATTATTCTCAATTTCTTTTCTATTCCGTTGAAAATAGAGTTTACTAAGTCAAGCGCATATAATTATTCCTTTTTAATTAATGTGTGCTAAGTTCTAATTGTTTTCAATATTTATTTACTTGCTAACACTTTTCTCTCGAATTGTTTGGTGGTCCCAGAAATCTTAAGAATACACTCTTGCAATGAGCTATATGCAGGAACACTGTATTCTATACATTATTCGCTGGAAGGCGTTCGAGATATTGGGTATTATTCTCTATTACTGTTACCGCTCGATTTAACAGTGAGGAGCTAATGCGTGTTGGAACAGTCGAAAGCCATAAAGTAAATTTACGGGTTTGCTCATTAGGTGACAGGTTAGTAAACTCGTGAGCCATAAGGTAAACTCCGTGCGTTAAGTAACGGCCAGTTCAGCTGCCGGGGCGACGGACGCTGTCCGCATAGAGCAAACAGGTGATGTCTGGCGCCCACGCGGCAACTCCCGTATCGACGGGTTCAAGATCGATATTCGACCGTTACGCCCCCGTCGACTCCGACGAAAATAACGCGAGTTACGGCCGCGCCGACTTATTTAACGGCTGCTGTTATTTCCTTTCTCTGGCCCGCCTCTTTCGTAAACAATCGATACTGCCCCGAATCCTTTAGCATTGCAAAAACAGTTAAATTTATCGAGGTCGGAAATTGAAGTCAGTCTATCCAAATGACGAATGTACCGTGATGCCATGTAAGATATACGACCAGACCCAGGTTTTATGCCGCCACAATACTGCCTGCTCCAAAAGGCCACGTTCCAAAACATTGCAGTCAACGCAGTCAAGGAAACTGATGAAAGTCTCTAACGACAATTCCAGTCTTACTGAAAAATTAGCTACACCTAGAGTGGTGGTAAAAACTGAATAGGTGTAAATTACTGTTTTATCATTTATATATTTGTTCATACCAATTTTCATTAAACTGATAATAACACAGAATTTTTCATACTGTGTTGATTACATTTGAATAAAACAACACATTACCACAAAAAGATATATCTTAAAAACGCGCTGTCTAATTGAGTTTTTATGTCTAAAGAACAGCCCTCCCATTCGTATATTTATGATAAAGGAGCTTGTAAATTGTATTTCATGTCACAAAAACGTGCTTAAGAAAATATATTTTCATCACTGATCACGTTTCGATATTTGTCAGTTGCAATAACGAGCAAAAGTGACACAAATATGTATATATAATTTTATCTTTGTTATGGTATTTTATTTTTACGATATGTATTTGAAATTTATGTATACCGGATATTCATACTTCTATTCATAGAATTTCCTTATTTCGATCAGCATCTTTAGTTTTTAAAGTGTTGGAATTTATACACAGGGGTTGGCTTGACTGCCGAAAGAGCGATTTGCTGCAGTGAGCACACTGGTTTGTGCTGGAAAATTGCTTGTTCTGTTTTGGAGGAATTCAGAGTAAGTCCTGCAATACTACGGCCGGAATAATTAAATTTTTGTTGCGTTTAATTTTTGTTTTTTTTCCAAGAATACGTTCTCCTTTTCGTTATTGTGTCGTATCTCACATGAAAACTGTACTGTTTGGAACGAATAGTAGGATTACTCAAAGTTATATATATATTTATATGCTTATAGTATACCCTTTGTTGACGTAGAGGTCATTAGAGGCGGGGACGTACTGGGAGTAAGGAAAGGTAAGGAATTCAGCCATGGTCTTTTGAAATAACGATCTCGGCATTTACCTGCAGTGATTTCAGAAAACCCTCCTAGTTCGGTAGAACTCAAAGACTACTAAAAGTGGGAGAGCATGTTGAAAGGCGATCCAGAGAGAAAACCTAAAAGCCTCAAATATAATAGTCATACAGAAATTATTAAAATAAAATGGAATTTTATACCAGAGTCAATTTTGTGACAACTGTTAGTGAATCTAATTAGATTTCTGTTACCACACATCCCTTATTATTCAGTGTTTATGGTTGTTATACAGAAGAATGCTAAACATTAATTGGAAATACAAAGTATGAAATGAACGAGTTTTGGATATGATTGGTGAGGAAAGAAGTTTATGGAAGAAGCTTAAGGAAAGAAGAGACAGGCTGGTAGGTCATATTTTGAGACATGCTGGATTGGTTAAGTTATTGGAGGGAACAGTCGAAGGTAAGAACTGTAGAGGCAGACAGAGATTAGAATATATGAAGCAGATAATTGACGGCGTGGGATATGTAGACATGAAGAGGTTAGCACAAGATAGGAAGGGATGGACGATTCCTTCAAACCAGTCGAAAGACTAATGACAGAAAAAAAGAATAATTAATATTTTATAATTACAGTGCTTGGATGTAAGAGACAGGCTGGAATGTTCTATAATGAAGTTCAGTGCAGTGACTCCTGTTGTGCTGCGATAATCTTCCACTCCTCCACCTCTTCACCTTATCCAGATATACTACACGCTAGACAAACTTTATAACAAAATAGCACATTTGAACAAAATCTTAGCTTAGATCGTTAACAGTCAGACAATGCAAAACCTGATGAAACAAAATGCAATAACTGAGATTTTATATTTTTTCTTTATACGCAAAACACAAATTTTACATATTACTCAGTTTTAACGCTGTATAAATCTGTATAAACAAGCGTAAAGTCGTAATTACAAAAAAAAATATGGTTTGGGAATAATGAAAGGTACAGAATTATAGGAGTATTGCTTAGATATAAAGAGAATAAAACATTTTTTTTTATGAAGATGTAGACGTACGTTAGCTTGTTTTTTTTCGCTATCACTTTTCTGGTGCGAATATTTTACTTCCAAATTCTGCTATCAGTAGACTAAACTAAAACAGTTTTAAAACGTTAAATGCATTTACTGAAACAGGCTAATGCCGACGTCAACATCTCGAGTCTCGACAAATGATCACCAATTTCTTGAATAATGCCTTCTTACGCTGCAGGCACTATGGTTGAGACGCATTCTACTAAACCCCAATATACAAAAACACATTAATTAGGAAAACAAAGGTGAACGTTACAAATCTTGTTAGACCATGAAAAACTGATAAGAATTGTTCAGTGAAATAATGGAACGAATTGTGGTTCAGTAATACTACACTTTACACATGAAATCATTTTTATGCTGTTTCCACTAGATTGGCATTTGACAAATTGCCAATTTTCTATATTGTTTCGTATGGGAAATTACTGGTGTTTACGTTTCTATTTATCATTAATACTCATGACCACGAAACATCGACTATAACGGATAGCTTACTGCAGCGTAGAATATTGTAGTCACCCCTTGTCATAAGTTCTAACCAGTGACTTACACAGCATGTAGCTTCCCTTTTAACAACAAAGTTAACAGTAATACTGTCAACTATATCAAGTTGTAGATAAAATGACGATTAAGGAAGTCTAGAAGAACGCTGTCTTCAACCATTCATAGTGTTTTATAGTAAACTATATATCTATTCAGCAATATAATCGCGCATTGATTGAACAGTGCTTAATTAAAAAATCGAATTAATTAGTTTCCTTCAGAATCATCTGTTTTATTTTTCTACGATAGGTAGTTTTTTGGTGTGTTTTTTTTTTTTCCGAATGGTTAACTGTTGTTGTCATAGACACTGTTCGCCTTGCAAAGCCAATTAGTGGAGAAAATCTGGAATTTTTGGCATTTGTCACCCTAATACAGACTTTCCATATATTATGTCTCGCGCACTGTTCATTTGCTTAAAAATGTTCGTTTTTAATAGGAATGTTTAGTGTTGGAAGAGAAGGTATACATGTTTTCCATAGCTTCCCCATATTTCCTATTTAATATTTATTAGAGGAGCAAAGAATATTAAAGGACTTATTGCTCAATTTTTCCTACGTTGCTAGATTACGTCAGGAGTAAAAAAATTGTAAATGACTAATCTAAAATTTGGTACCGGTAAATATGAAAATATCTGGCATCTAGCACCATTCCAGGTACTGAAAATTCAAAATCTCCCCGTAACGCAATTCAGAAAGGCCTTAATATCTACTACGGATACATTACTTTTTCAGCTTAGAAACGCAGAGCTCAATATTTGTCAAATCCAAAAGGATTTAACGAAAATTTGGTGAAAATAAAATTATGCTAGGTGTAGTACTGTATCACATAATAAAGAGCAAATGTTCATCATTATAGTTATGAGAACTCAGAAATGAGATTTGGGAAATTAATGTTTACATTCCAAGCCGTTTACGCTGTTTTACATAACATTTAACCCTTTGACTGCTAGAGATTGCCCGACAGAGCCCTCGCTGAGTGCTGCTTTGTTTACGCCTAAGCTGTATACCTGCGCGGGAATGCGGGGATCGGCCGTTACCTGCTGTGCTGAGTCCGGCACGCGACCCGGACGGCCGTGTGCTGAATATAATTTGCAGTTTTGTGGGTGACGTTCTTCGGCTGTCGCTCTGTGTTTTGAAACCCCAGATACAAAATAAATGCCGTTAATTTGACATCTAAAGTTTTTATATTTAAATCTCCTTTAAGGGAGCGTCCATAAACCACGCAGCTCCAATTTGGCCTCCTGTGAACCCCCTTTCCTCATCACATTTCACGTAGCTTTTCTACCTTTTGATTCCAGAAGACATTTTGTACTGTTTTCTCCTGTCAGACCATTGTAAATTACATACGGAGATAATTAACTTATGGAAATAAATATTCACGTGCTGTTGTGTGTTTCTGTTCCTTATTTTAATTGTGAAAAATGTTATGAAAGGAAAGCAACGTGGCCTGGCTCGAAAACCCTCCCTCCCCCCACGTAGCCCAGCCTTTCAGCTAAATCCCCCCCCCCCCCCCTTGGAACTAGTGGACGCACTAATTTATCTGGAGAGAATTTTGGAAGTTAAGTTTTCGAATATCTGTCACAAATTATGCATATATTTCCCATCCTTCTTTTGGATCCGGGCTTTGGACCGGACACTGGCGAAGTTAAAAATATATTTTTATTTTATTTTCAGTTTTTTTTATTTTTTTATTTTTTTATTTTTTTTTATTTCACTCAGTTTTAGCGGCGTAAATGTATTTCAATTATTAGTCTGCATTCATCCATAGTTAATAATTCTTTTTTGTATGATATGCCTCGAAACATGGCACAACACACAGTGGTACATTGCATGTTCTGCATTCGTACCTGGTTTCTCGACGCACTTTCTGTTTCGCACATACTGCGCATCTACGCATTGGCGCACTCTTCTTAGAATTATCGATATGAATAATATTTGGAAAATGTCTCCCCGTAAATCGCAGAGGATTTTCGTCATCAGAGCGTCTTCCTTTGCCAGGTTTTCTCTTTTCTGTGGCATATGCTTCAACAAGTTCTCTTACCAGAGACAGATGAAACTCTGCAATTGGGATTTTTCGTCCCGTTACTACTCGGTGAAGAGAATGAGCATTTAAAATGCACAGATCTAGAACGTGGAAAAAGAACTTTTTGTACCACTTCATAGTTTTTTGCACTGATTCTACTGAACTCAGAAGCATGTCAGTACGGTCAACTGCCCCCATACTCAAGTTATAATCAATAACACACTGAGGTTTCAAGATTCTATCACCAGTCTTTATGTCAGTCTTTTCCGTCTGAAACATCTCTGCAGTATTACAGGTGGACAGCATCCACACTTCTCTTTTATCGCACCACTTCAAGGCGAGCAGTGTATCAGTGGACATAAACTGCTTTTCTCCTCGTTTCAGTTTGTTCTCCAATTTTGGCATGTTACGTCTGTTCCTGCGAACAGTACCACATGCATTCGTACCATGGTTATGAAGCCAAAGGAACAGGTCTGGGCTTGAATACCAGTTGTCGACGTAAAGTGTGTGTCCCCGTTCCAAATATGGCTTCATGAGTGTTACCACTATGTCGCCACTTTTCCCCAAATTGTTGAAGCCAATTTCCGTGGTTGCGCCGGTATATACAATAAAATCTAGGACATAACCAGTCTGACAATCGCATAGGACAAATGTTTTTATTCCAAACCTACTTCTTTTGGACGGAATATACTGCTTGAAAGATAATCGACCTTTAAACAACAATAGGCTTTCGTCAATGCAGAGCTTTTGATACGGTTGAAATACACTTCGGAATGTTGTGCGAACTTTATCCACAATGTTTCTAATTTTAAACAACCTGTCTCCTCCGTTACTGGTTGAGTTGTCACTAAAGTGAAGCATTCTCAAAATTAAAAGGAAACGGTCTCTGGACATAATTTCGCCAAAAACTGGCGTGTTTAAGAGTTTATCCCGGGACCAATAATCACTAATTTTCAGTTTTTTAACACGAGCCATAAGCAGGCAAACAGCAAAGAAAGCATAGAGTTCATGAAATTCAGTTTCCTTCCACCTTGAAAATCTAGAGTGAACAGATTCTGGCGTATTTGCCTTGGTATATAAATAAAATCTATTGGTTTCATCAGCAATAGATTTCATGAGATCTTCTGTTAAAAATATTCGGAAAAACGACAGAATGCTGGAATTTTGACCTAATGCACACTTGTGTCCTGCAGCTGAATCATCAAAAGCATGAACAAAAGGACGAGAATCGCTTTTCTTCCAGTCAAACGTGTCACTAAAGCGTCCTCTTTTTCCACACACTTCGCTCTCACTATCTGAAGCATCAGATTCTGAAGAATGTTCACTTCTTGTGGAGACAGATGGTAGTTTTCCAGAAGCTGATATACACGGCGTAGGACTATTATTTCGAGATCCTGTCGAAAGTTCATCACTATCATCCATATCAGAGATATCATTCTCACTGTCGCTTCTAGTGAGAATTTCCATGATTTCTTCCTCTGTACAAACACGACGGCGTGCCATTTTCTGAGTGAAAACTAAAATAAAAATAGCAACACAATTACAATCGCAGCTGTAAATGCTCACTGCCCGAATGTTGGAATGCAACTAACCACCAGGGGTGGAAATACAGCCACCTGACCGACCGCTAAGTGGCTAGCGCGTAAACACGTCCGGAGTACACAGGGACCCGAGCGGCTTAACGACTTAACACGTCCAGAGCACAGACAGGGCGGCAAGGCGGCGCGTGTTTAGACGTCTGGAGTACCTGACGGAGGGAACAAAGGAGCGTGTAAACACGTCAGGAGCACCTGGGCGCAGTAGTAGCCAAGCGTGTTAACGCGTCTACAGCAGTCAAAGGGTTAAGGATCTAATAGAGAGAAAATGGTGAATCACTTAGAATGAGTAAACCAGGCTTTAATAACACGTTGAGACGAGTGAGTTTTCCCGAGATTGGGTGGGTGTCGTGCCTGTGACTCATTAGAGAGTGGCACTGAACTAATGGAGTAACTCGTTTATAATGGCGAGGCGCGCTGTATGGTTTTCCCACCTGAGCACGCTACAAGCTATTAACGGCTACTCCGGCATCCACCCGTGAGAAGCCTTGCCCGCGCGCTCTGTGAGGCGCCCCAAGTATAATTACACGTCCACACGCACTGCTTGCCGACTGCCCCCTGCTCCAGGACACGGTGTAATTTTAGACAACAGGTATGCAGTAAAGATTTGCTGTAATATCACTGCTTACACTTCATGTACTGCATCGCCATAATTGAAGAAACAAACAGACGAAACAGAGGATAACGTAGATATTGCAAGAAATTTCTATGTATTGCAACTGTTTCCAGTATTTTACTCTCTGATTTCGCATAACAAAACGGTATAAAAAGGTAAGGAAAGTAGCATTAGGATTTCAAAAAGCGTGAATAAAACTTAATAGTTAGCACTTTGAGAAGTGTCAGCAATAGATGCGTCGGTGTCCTTATTTGAATTAAACGGTAACATTGTGATTGCTTACATGCAATGTAGAGTAGCGACAATAAATGTAATTAAAAAGAGATGAATATTTTGACAACTACTTTCTCCTTTTTTGGGATTTACCTGGAGTGATTTCCAGAAGCTATGAAAAACCGAAATCTAAATTGGCGGACGAGGACTTCAATCCATCTTCTCCTGAATTGTTACCTCTCTCCCACCGTGCTATGTACCTACTTGTTACTAAAATGATAATTTTGTACCTCAATAGCTCCCCATGAAGTATCTCAGTTTCTGCCGTGTTATAAAATTTTTGCTTATTTAGTTCTCCTATGGCTTTGGGCGTTCAGATATCACGTCGTAATTTTTTCGTGGTAGTGTTGTTATAGAGTAAAAACAAGCATGCTAAAAACTGAACATTCTTCCACCGCATACTAGGTATTCGTTAAGATGCAATCTTATATGGATGCCTATTGTATTCTGTCTTAACCCTGGAGATCTGAATGAATGTAGTATTTTGTCATAGTCTACTGTACCCCATATTGTTTTTTCCCAAAAATTATCGATACAAAAAACTTTTTAATATACTTTTTCATTCCCATTAAATAAGAAAAAAAGTACGTAAACTTTAAATCTATTAAGTACAAGTAAAAGTAATAAATATCGATTAACAAATCGTTTGTCTGACGTTTTTATGTCTCTAATTGGTTTCAAGAATGTTTTTTGTTTGTTTTGTTTTCAAAGCTGAAGACACCGGTTGAAATGAAAAATTTAACTGCCACCTTTTATTCATATCCGAAAATTCATTCACTAATGGTACAGCAGATTACATACCTATGTGTATTCGCAATGATTGTACCTCACAAGTAATCATGATCCGATGGACAGCCTTAAGGTTTTTAAGCATTTATCATTCTTTTAGTCCGCCCTGACCTGATAAATTAGCTTCGTAACTTAATGGACGAGTGTAAGTGGTTATCGTGTTTTTTTTCTGTATCACGTGATTGCATAACGTTCCTCAGCTACTAAACATTATCACGAAAGAACAGAAATGCGTATACTAGTTTCTACTTACTTGACTTAATGAAGGCTCTTAGCAAAATAATCCATTCCACGGAGAAATGAATAAAAATAATAAAAATCGCATAAATAACTCAGAATCAAGGAATAGAACAAATGGTAAACTTGACCTAAGCAAAAGATTTAACAAAACATTAAGTAATATTGAAATTCTTATCAGGATTGGCTCGCTATGAAAGTTCATAACAGTAATATTATATGTTAATTTTATCTTTCCCAATACCCTATAATTTTAAAGTTTTTAACTCTAATGTTAATATGCTTTTTTTAAGCAAAGCCATTAAAGAATAACAGAGACACTGCAAAAACATGTTCAAAGGAAGTATCCTGTTAAACACTGCTTAAGGATCAGCAGGTGAACATGTAATTTAGCTGAAAGCCGATCGTTAGTATCTGAGTTAAATCGTGGACAAAAATATTCATAAGGAGACTGGTATTAGTCTAAAAGGAATTCTAATTACGTTAAAAACTGCCTTAAATTATTTTTTTTTTACAGTAAACTGTAAAATATAATGTTTTAATTTCTCAGCCGATCTGTCAGCAAAGCGTTGTGTGTAACCTCATCCGCCACAAATAAGAACTCCTGCTCCAATTCGTACGGCCATCACTAACCGTAAAAAAATTTACGTTTTAATTCGTCCATTTTTGGTTGCAGGTAATGACGCATTTTAGCCCTTAGTAAAACTGGAGTTTTGACCTAGATGTTGCAGAAAAAGTTATTAACTTGCAGTTACGAAGATATGCTAGAAAAGTATTGTAATGGTCCAAATTACAGTTAGACTATTAGAACTAACAATAAGACCAATTTGTAATTGATAAGAATATATTAATTATTAACGGGAGCTGGGAATGAATATCCCAAAGGTTTTCCTCAAATGTCAAACGGACAGTTCGGTTGAATATGTCCGCTGAGCCGATGCTGTTATTCACGACTTTGCGACGCCAGCAATCCTTTGTTGGCGGGAGAAGGGTCTCTTCCTGTGTGTAGGAACTTGCTAAGATGAGCTCAGAAAATAGTCCTCTAAACCGAAGCCGAGTTGAGCCAACGAAAAGCACCCAAAGGGCCCGGTGTTTTAAAAGGATTGGCTATTGTAATGTTAGAGAATTTAGCGAGAACGAAGCGGTGTGGAGACTAAGTTTCGTCAATTTTACGATCATTCTGTCCTGGATCACGAAACTGACTAGATCTATTTTCTACTGGCTGCCCAGTAGTCATGTTAAATGTTTTTTCTATTGCCTCCATGCAGCATGAACCAGATTAAGGAGCAGCTGACGGGTTATGCTTGGTTCTACCTGTGCTTAATAACGACACAAGCATTTACCGTATCCATTCACCCACCTTTCCTTGCGATAAGACTCGAGGGGGACGAGATAAGCATCTCGAGTCTAGTACCTGACGCATCTGTGGCCGCTTTCTGCGTTCAACAAGAAACGGTAAATCACACCATTCAACTGTTTAACAAATTATAACGAACAATGATTTTCTCGAGTAATACAGAAACCATAACACGCCTTTAAAGATAGTTTCATTGCTCTACATAACAATTCTTATGCAATCAGTGATCAGTGATTAGCTAGACGACTTAATCATATTTGATTTCATACGGCTTCGAGGCGAAAATGTTTTTATACTACAGTATGAATAGAAAATTGTAATTCTATATTTAGTTTAAATAATTCTGAAAGTTATGGTGAGATATATATATGTGTGTATAATCATTTCTTTATTTGTTTTACATTGATCTTTTAATATGAAGATTAAATACAGCTTGTTATCTCGTTAGAGATCTTTTATTTCTCGATCCCGGGCAGTAAAAATTAATAAGTATAAGAATTTCAGTAAGCAAGTTAAACGACTGTTACAACATATCTCGAAGAAAAAAAGCAATGTTTTATAGATAAAACAAACTTCTTATCCTTTTGAAATGGTTACATCGAAAGCAAATTAGTCTCGTTTAAATGAGTCAGAAATAAGGAATAAAATGATACACCTAACACGAAAATTAAAAGTTGTAACAAAAAATTAAATGATAATTTAACTCTAATCAATAATGGATAGCTGTGAAGGCTGATAACAATAAGAATTTGTCTGTTAATATTATCTTTCCAAATATCTTATGATTTTAGTGGAAATTACTGTTCATGACTTTTTAGTTTCAAAAATGTATTCGCGTGTGTAATGTGGATAAAGTAGTTCTAGTGATTTTCGGGGAAATGTCATCGCCAACAAACCATTAATCCAGCATCTGCTTGATGGTGAGTAAGTTTATGACGGCACATCATCCACGAAATGCCAACCTTAGCCGAAATGTCGAGATTCACAAAACTCTTACGTTGACTCTTGATGTTCCTGTTAGTAGTCTATCGAAAACTGTTGTCGTTGTCAGGGCCGTCCTTAAATCTAATTAGTTTGACGAGTCAGCTACGTCATGTTGGAGAGATCGTGATAACTCAAAAGAGGGACCTTTTAAGCAACTGCGTTGTAGACAGGTTCGTGCGGCAAACAAACCGAGTCTGCCTACTTCATGGCTGGTTGCCAACCATACAAAGCCTAAGAATTGAAGTCCGCCAACGAGCTCATCGTCGATGATAATGATGTGGCAATCTCTGCAGAGATTTGATTACCATGGACAGTGTGTCATCTCCAGAATCAACTACTCTGATACGTTCGGAGAAGTGTGCTGTTTCAATTTTTTTTTTCTGCTGGCTTTACACCTCGTCGACATTGAGTTCCTTAGAGATCGGAAAGGATTGGGACAAGAAACGGGAAGGAAGTTGGTCATAGCCTAAAGTAATTTTGGGAAACATTGAAAAACCCAAATCTCAAGGCCGAACAGGGTTTCGAACCCGCTTCCACCCGAATGCGAAACTAGAGTATTATTACTCAACCACCACGCTCGGTCAAATCGTTTTCACAGGTTTGTTAAGTGCGATTTGTTACGGGGAGTAGGTGTACTGTTCTGAACCAAATTAATATTTGCCAGCTATCCTGGCAATGGTTGCCTAAAGTAAGCTACCAATTATCCTGGGAAAATAAAAGCCAATTGTGAGCTAACCACTCCGTTAGTGGATGACAGCGTGTGATTTAGACGAGATCCGCACAAATTCTCCTCTGTCAACACATAAAAGCCATTAGCTCGGATAAACAAATTGAGAGGTAATTTGACATAGTTTGGAAATGGAAAAACTAGCTGTTCTAGTCAAAATACAAGTGAATTTAATTTTTTATTACCGTCCCTTAACACAACTTTTATAATATTTATGTTTCATTGAAACATGTTTCCTTTACATTTCTTAGCTTGTGTACGAAGAGGTTGTGCTTGCGGCATACAACCTTCTCAGAGTGGCGCGACACACACACCACCGCACGCCCTGTCATGATACAATTCAAGCTCCAAACCAACAATCGCTGCCCGCCCAGCTGTGCTGGTCAGCGGCAAAGATTGTTACGTTGATATAATAACATTATGCTATCCCGTTTACAAAAAATTACACTGTGTGGCAACTAACATTATTAAAAATAAAGTATATACTGATTCCGTCTGGTCGTAATGACCTGGAGACATAGTTTCTGCTAACTGGGTATTCAGCCAGAGTCTTAATCGCCGTAACCTAACCCGATAGTGCTACCATTTACAGAGAACCTACAGTTTAAGGTGGAATCAAGTCCACGGAAGCGTTCGGGCGTACTTCACATTACACAGCAAGCTGTGCCAGAGATGAACGTGGGTTTAAAGGTCTATTAAAATCACAACCAAGATGGTGAATCGAAGCAGGGTCCATTTGTTCACCTGTCAGAAAACTTAACCTATTTGAGCCGGAATGACAGGAAAGATAAGATGCCGCAATGATTCTTATATGAATTCTTTTTCCCTCGTACCATTAGGGATTCGAATGCACAACAAAGAGATTACATTTGGTGCTGAGCACCCTCTGCCACCCACAATTTTGTGAATTGCAGAGTATATATGTAGATAGATAGATGTAGAACCACTGAGCTACCAGACAGCTTACAAATCAACTTATGAATATTAATATAATTATTCGGGATACTTGTAATTACTAAATGTAACATAATTCAATATTAAATTCAATATTATTAATAATAAAAAATGATTGGGCTTTAGTTACAATGGTACAAATTCCTAGCTACTCCTGCGACTGTTTAGTGTATTTCATTTATTTAGAAGTTAAATCCTAGGCATTTGTAACAGATAGTCAAGTTTATGATTCTGACAAGCACTTGTAGTCTTATAAGCAAGTATGTTATACTGATCGATTATTCATATATATCAGTCATCAAAATGCATATATTTGAGTAACTGCAAGCCGTATGTTTTAAGGATAAGAAACTTGAGGCTGTTAGAAGAAGCTTAGAGGAACTGTTGTTACATTACCGTGTAAGCAATTGTGTTGATCAGTGTGTGAGGTTTCGCGCGTAGTGACCTCACGCTGTTTCTGTTGGTAGACGCATTGCTTCGCGTCGCCCCGTATCCCGCTGTCTGTCGCTCCTCAGGGGCCTCTCCGACACTGCTGCTCGCGAAATGTGCCCCTAGCTCCCAGGCGACCCGCACAACACTCTCCTCCACGCCCTCAGCTCCAATATCCGTAAACAATTTATTCCACTTTCTTCAGTATGGACGTCACATTTCGCATTTCAGACTCATACAAGAAAACGGATACGGTACTTCGACGTAGAGGCTTACTGAATATGACACGATACAGAAGTTATTTTAAAACAAATTGAACGTTGGAACCGTCGTGGTCTGGAGTATTACCACGATCTGAAAAAATAATCAAAACTATATACAGTAAACAAATTTGATGTGATACACTTGTGTATTATGTTAGATTGATAGTTTTTTGACCAGAACTATTTTATTTTTACCAAAAAAGCTCTACTTGAACTATTTCACTGAGCTTATATGATGTAATATTAGTTATGTACTGCAAATATGAAAATATGATCCATGTATTACATGTGGGGCCTAACATGCGATTTTAAACATTTTAATTCTTTTACATACACCATCATTAAATTTGTAGCTTCTATTTAGTACATTAGCATTTGTAATGTTTAAATAACATCAACATTACTTCATTAATGTACTTGCAGTACAGATAAATTCAATGCACAGTGGTTTAAGTCAAAGAAGTTATTTGGCGAGAGAACGAGTGTTAGTCGGGGGTCACCGACCGCCGTTAGGCCACCACATGTCAGGCAGTTTCTGGAAAGGACGGACGGACTGGCTATTGTCAACTGTATCCTCGTATGAATAAACGTCTGTAAATAGACCTTGGCGAATTGGTACATGCAGACCCTCCAATAGTAAAATGTTTAATTTTAAGTTACTATTTTTTTCGTGTTCTGACGTAAACTGAGACCAAAGAGAGGGATGTAAAGTGGGATTGGGCCCGACTACACGCGTGCGGAGAAGGGGAATGGACCCGAGGGTCTACGAGGACAGAAGGCGCCGTCTGGACGTGGACTCGGCTGGTGACTTCTGAGGAGAGAGGTCAGTACACGAGCTGGTAGCCGTCAAGAGGCGACCAGTAGAAAGTTATAAATGTTTATGTTCATGCTGGGCTGGCACACGTCTGACTTGTGGTAGTTGGCGTGTCCATCCCGGTGCTGACTGTTGCGGTAAAGAACCATACGATCACGCTGACATGCACTAAACTCGAATAACGGTCTGGCAGGGAGAGTTTCACGATAATAAACCATGTCTGCCGTCTTTGAATGACAGAACCAGAGCATCGATAGACATTCGTCTCTTGTAAAAGTAATAACGTGCCTATTTGGTTTCTTGTAATTTTGGTTGTAAAATGTATAAAATTTGAAAATGACTGTAATGCTAGCCGAAATGATATTCTTCATAAGTTTATTCCATTTGGTAAATATATTTATATTCAGACTCGCCGTAGTTGTGCCATTATGGTGTCAGTGTTTGTTTTTAAACTGGTACAGAAGTTAAATTGTACATATTTGTAAATCTATAAGAATAAATTGTCAGGTTATGGCAGCCCAGTTTTACATGTACAGTTATGCTTTTTCAATATTTATAAGTTTTGAACCCTTTTCGTTTAAATTAATTTTAATTAAATTTTACCAGAGATTATAAAATTAAATTCATTCACATTTCGAGACACCCAGAAACCCGCCCCTTCCACACTAGAAACTTGATTTCTCTTAGGTTCGTTGCTTTAGGCTCACCTGGAACCCTTAGTGTCTATCGTAAGATGCTCATTAGCTGTAACGCACTGCCATGCCGTCGCATACGGGAGGACGCGGCTTGAAATCCCCGCCAGGATTTGGGTTTTCCATGGTTTCCCCAAATCACTCCAGGCGAATGCCAGGATGCTTCCTTCAAAAGACCATGGCAGAATTCTTTCCCATTCCTTGTCCCGAATCCTATCCTGGCTCTAATCACCTCGACGTCGACGAGGCGTAAAGCCAGAAGCAAAAAAAGAAACAAATACACTCATTTCTTTATCTCCTAATGAGATATCAATAACGGAACAGAATAGGTGGTTTGCTAAAAGTACTGATACATGAAGACTGTAATAAGGATCCAGAAACGTATAAAAAATATTTCATGGTCGTCTGAAAAGGTTCGTTAAAAATATTATTTCTGTCTCTGTCTCTAATAACTGCTTATCAAAACTAATAAGGAAAAATTAATCAGCAGATTCTTCTTATTATTAATAAGTTGTACCTGTACCAAATTTTACTCTGTGTAAAGGTGGACTGATTTTCTGTGACATCAAACTGAGCATGAATAAATAACAAACTAAGGGTGAATGTAATACGCAATACTACGAATTAACTTTCTTCGATCTCGAGTCACGAAATGTTGGTGTGAAACAGTTTTTGGAGCAGACCTTATATCTTTAAGGTTAAGAATAAAAATTTCTCTAAATAATACACACAATCACTTTAGTATGAAAACTAGAAAAATTTAATTACTAGTACTAATTTTCTACTATACGTACCGCATTTTCTATGAATTTATCCTTAATGTAGTACATCCCGTTTTACTTTATGGAGCAACATAATTTACAGAGTAAAATGAGTTATCAGATAGAAGTAACTTGAGTGTTTTATAAACGTCGTATTAACGTAGGACATAGGAGACTAAAATTTTAATCACTCTCCATAAACTGGCAGTGAATTGTACTAACCGTTCGTGTACTTTTGCAGTGAGGTTGTATCATTTTTAAGGTTTTATCTTATCGTCTACGTCGAGGCCATTAGAAGATGGGAATGACTGGGGTCACGGGAAGGATTTCTGCCCTGACCTTTTGAAGCAACCAACCCGGAATCCGCATAGAGTGATTTATGGAAACCATTGAAAGCCCAAATCTTGATTTCTGGATGGGAATTCGAACCAGCATCCTCCAGAATGCGAAGCCAGAGCATTACCACTTACCCATGACGTTCGGTCTCTTCGATCCCTATGTTTTGGACCAAGCGCTAAACATACGCCACATCCAGCAACGCCAATGAAATTATTATGTGTATCAAAAGTAAGATTTTGAGTACGAAGTTCAGCATTATCTTCGAACAATAATGGCAAAACATGTAAAACCCTATATCTGATGGTCAGACGGAATTCATACTCGAGGTTGGTATTCTTAAAGCCCATTTCTGAGATGGCCTAACTAACTGCTAAAAAATTGATATCATCTTTTTTATTTTTAGTTACTCAAAATAAAGTATATCAAACTGGCAGAAAAATACCAGTTCGATCTGATACTGGATTTGGAAATAATGTAACGTCTTTTACTTTCTTTAGTGTTTATGATCAGTCATTCGTTGAATGAAATATTAAATTTTACTTATTTAGGAGCAACAAGGATGAGGAATTTTTGAAGTAAGAATTTCTTTTGCAAGTGGGTTCCGTCAATGTCACATGTCGTCTGATGACGTCGTGTATTCGAATGTCTGCTCTCCTGTTTTCTTGTGTGATTTGTGCGGACCGGCAGCACATCTCGTCTGGCTGCTGCATTACCGGCGCCTCCGAGGCAATCGAAAACCGTTTAACTAAATGTAAGCCCGGTAGAGAACTACCGCCGCTACGTGATAATGAAACAGAAATTTCCGCAGAGGGAAGCTGGAGGGAGGCTCGCAGGGACGAAGGAGGAACTAGCGACACCGTATCGTCTGCAGGATTATACCAGAAGAGCATCACGATGTTCTGTGCGGCACCTCCATCGACGGGTTGAGTATGGAACAAATTTCTTACATAATGTTATCATCCTCTAACCTAAACAGAAATAAGTCATCACTTAATTTTAGTTTTTACTGGCTGTCGTTCTTTTCTTCAAATAAACAGCTTATGGATAGAAAAAATTAAATATATAGGTAAATTTTGTTTCAAATGTACATTCACAATCAGCTACGTCTACTTAAGGCACAAACAAGAAATATTCTTCACGTTAAGTTTATTTAAATCACCAGCTGTTGATTCAGAATGTATAGTGCGGAAGTCTCTTCTGTTATGATACACTAACCTAGATATTTTTGGTCAGAGTAAGACGTTTGCAATTCACAGTGATTTTTGTTTCACTACCCAGTAAGCATTTTACAAGCACTTTATTTTTTCCTTCCAGCTATATGCCTCATAGACGTCGAAGTATTAGCGGCGGGAAAAAGGGTGGGGTTTAAGGAACAGCAAGGAATTCGACTATGTTTATTTTTTGAAGGAGCCATTCTGGTCCTGCAATCCAACTCAAGTGTTTTAGAGAAACATTAAAATCTTAAATCTTAATGGAAGGAACCCGCAACCATTCGAATGCAGGCCCGAGCCTTACCGCTCATCCATCTGTTCGGTGGAGGTTGTAAATCTCTGTAGCTCTGTTCCTCTGTGGCTAGGGACTGACTTAATACCCCTGAACTACCTAGAATCTAATAATATTGTTGTACGGCATTTTTATATTCTACCCCGTAAATTAACATCAGGAGAGGAGTTGGTTTTATGATGTGAGATTCTGTATGTGGAAAAAATTGACGATCTGTTCGTAGCAAGTAGCATGGAACATTGTGTTTACTATTAATAATTTAAGCGTTAATTGTACCTTAGACAATGATGGAGAAACTACGACTAACTTTATTATTTTCAGAAGATGAGCGGTCGAGTGTATGGCAAACGAGATGTATATACAATGCCACCATTAAATCCAGCGCCGTTGGAACAGCAGACTCACGCCATCTGGAAACTCAACCATAACTTCAACTTCTTGTCTCTCCTAAATCTCGGCAGCGTAACGAGAAAGAAATAATCCCCTTCCTCCCCAGTCTGAATCCTTCACGAGGTCACGGGGATAGGAGTTGAAAAACAAGGGCCATTCGATGTAAGTATCTTTGGTGCTGATGATGACGTTATCTTCTGAATATAGGTTGTCTGGCCGAAAATGTACCACTAACCCAAACTGTATAGAAAGAGAAGGATCATAAAACAATGGCCTCTTCGAGTTTACCCCAAAGAGTTCTATTTGCCTCCCTGTTGTTCGAGTTTTCAGATTCATTTTAGAGATGTCTACTGCAGAACGTTTATCCACTGACTGTGTATATAAACCAACGAAGCAGCTGACTCTTCCTCTGGTATCGTGTAAAAGATATGTACTGGTTGTTACAGTTCCAAGGAATAAGCGAAAACAGTGTTCTTTATTCCAGATATCTTCTGTATTGCTTAAAATGTTCTGTGCTTATCAGTTTCGTAAGTATAGTGTTGGTTGATTACTAAAGAATGGTATTCAAAATTTAAAATTGTAAAATATAACATGTAATGGACTGTAGAGTAATAAAGTTCAGTAAAATTAATTGTATAACAGACTGATCAGTGTTAGACGCATCCCCAATTTAAAAGTCATTTACTAAGAATAGAGTTTTCAAGAGTACTGTAAGTCTGTAGGAAATAATTAACATTATTTCACACCATTATGCGAAAAACAACCAATCTCAAAATTAGTTCCTTTTTTTTCACTAATCAACATACAGAATATCTGAGCTTAGCGTAGGGCTTTTGGAAGAATGATATATTCAGTTTTTAGCTGAAATTATTATAATAAATGTCCTTAACGTGAGCAAAATTCACCGTCACTCTAATGGAGGAGAAAGATGACCGTAGTTGTATTTCTTCATATCTTACAGGATATCTGTTGCTTTTGACCAGTGTCTTGGAGATTTAACCTAATGATGACATGTATGAGGGCATTTTGTTTAGTAAGATCAATGTAAATAAAAATAGATGGTAAGCGATTTGGGCTACAAATCTATGTCCAAGCACATGTTCGACTATGATTTTTATGGTATGGGGATGTCATTATCGATTTAAAACACAGGCAGGACTTGGAGGGAGTAAAACGGAGGCACCTGAATTTGTCTGTTGAAATTGTCGTAGAACAAATACTTATATGGTAAAGTAGGTGCGTTTGTGACGGCGTCCGTATGGTAAACAACACGAAAAAGTTTGTATTGGAAATTAAGGGAGTCAGGGTCTGGAAAATGTAATCGAGAGCGATATTGACCAATGTACTTCATACAATGAAAGAATTATAGTAAAATAGAGCAAATAGCGTTTGTAGCAAAAGGGGCGATAGCTCCATCATAAATAATAATATTAATAGCTTGGAGTTGGTCGTACCTATAATTTAAAACTGATTACGAGAACAGTATTCCTGAAACTTATTAGCTACGCTACGAGCCTATTGGTGAGTATCAAATCTTGCATTCGGAAGGTCGCACGTTCCTATCCAGCAATGCTGAGTTCTATTTTGCGTGGTTTACCAAAATCTCTCCAGGTGAACGACAGGATGGTTCCTTCAACAGATCACGGACAGTTTCATCCCATTTCTTGTATCATCTTCTTTCGCAATTAGCTGTTGGAGTTGTACGACTTGAACTTTATTATTCGGAAACTGTACCGTTGCATAATATTTGAAATGTTTTCCGTTTAAGCGAAACTCGTACTTGCTGAATCCTGAACTCCATTCATGGAAGTGCTGCCAGAAAGTTACAATTGACTTGACGAAATTGTTTGCAGATACCAGATAGTCGGTTATTATGTTTCAACTGTAAGGCTTTTTTGGGTGTGGAGGTCTTAGTACTAGCGCTAAATTTTAACTACGAAAATGAACCGATCACGAGTATGATAAAATTTGTAGCATTATCATTTAAGTCACAGATGACAAGCACGCACGAAAAGTGAAATGTCTTTAAGAATTACAATTCTCTAAACTAACTACACTTTCGAAATGAAATTGTTTTAAGCTTATATTCAACAACTATTTTAGTCCACATCCAAATCTTAAAAAGAAGGACAGTAATTTAAACAAATTAAGTAAGACTATGGAAAATGATTACTGTGATTGTAAAAATTTCATTCGTTTCGAACAGACATTAATATGCAAACTGCATCACGTATTGATTGCTTCGGCTATAACACTGGCCGTTGAACTTTACAGTTTTAATGGGAGAACTTCTTTATTAATAAGTGCATATGTTTCTCAGCAATTAAATGTTTATAGAAATTATCCTCCATTCTATGATATCTCATTCTGAAATCAGTGCGTCAGTGTTCAGAATATTTTTAATACGTGTTGTTTGATACATATTTAAATTATTACTTTCAGTACTACTACGTTGAATACACAGAATACTATCTAGCAACTAGAAAGGAAAACAGGTTTGTAAAGATGAAAATTTGCACAAAAAGCATATCTAAGGAAACTTTTGAACGATATTACAAAGTCTGTGACTTTAATGTACGCAGATTAACTACTCAAATATCCGAATAATATTTTGTTTGCATTATTTAATATCGATGTATGAATCATCAATTTGCCCCCAGTATTAGTAGTGTTGGAAATAATTATTGAGTGCGCGGCTACTGTGATCCCTAGTGTGGTGTTGACCGTGTTTTCAATGAGATGTGAATGATTGAAAACTGGTGCCAGACGTTTCGAGCCTACTCTTTCGAAAGATGTCAGCGAAACCGCATAGTTTAATAGCCACTATAACAATCATCATTTTAAAACACCTATTATCCATACGTACTGCGAAGACTTCTTGGACTGAACTCTCGAATCTGATACACGGCCCCGAATACTGGAAAAATATTAGACCCTAGCGCCAAACACGCAGTACTTACGGTCACACAACGCTCATGATTTGATGTTTTGCGATCATAATTACTTCATCATCGATATATAGATACATAGTGTACAGTTTATTATCTCCTGCGATTAAAATCGTTAGATAAGATGGATATATTGGGATTGTCTGCTGAACCAACGCCACCTGTAGAGAAGACCTGGTGCCTACGTTAACACTTCAATTGTGACGTCATATGCAAGAGGCAAATGCAGATGGCCGACCGTCATTACTTAACGCTTGGATGTATGTTATTTAATGTTTATTGTTGACTCTGATTATTTATGGATACACCATGTTTCTATAAACATTGTATATACATGTTGTGTTCTAAATGTAACTATCCAATTATGTATTTGTTAAGAATTTGTTATTATTTTGTCTACAAATTTTGTCCACGTATGGAGTGTATCCGGATCGTGGGAAAGAGACTTCGGACCAGAATAGAGCACGAAAGAGGAGACCGGAAGCGGAATACGAGCGGTTTCTTGGTCAGTCGAAATACTAAGCTGGCAGATTAATAAGGAGCCAGATTTTGTGTTGAAAGAGTTACTAGTAAATTTGAAATTTTGACTTTACACTCTGAACTTACAGATTGTCATATGGTGTTGTATGGGTGAAGAGGACCGATGAGGCAACGTCTTCGTGAAACCTGCGCACCATTGTTACGGTAATAAGATTTCGTCGACCTACAGCGACGAGTATTTGCACGTATTTCCCTCGAAGAAACAACCCATCTGACAACCTGAATAGACCAATCCACCCGATAAAGAGTTTCATCAGCAAACAAGTAAACTGGCCAAAATTAGTCGTGTGTTATGCTTTAGGTCGAACTGCATTGATTATATTTCAGGTTAAACTGGAGGCCTAAAGTAAACGGTGATCATTAGGTCCATATAATATTGCGTGTCCTTTTGTAGTTATTTCATATTTTGTTGTGTGGCATTTCTTCTTATAAAGTCATGTGGATATCAATTCTACTGTACTGATGTTTGTAAAGTCGTGTTCAATTTCAAATATAGTTGAAAACGGGGGAATGGCAGCCTACTAAGGAAAAAATGATATAATAATGGCTTCGAAACTATATTTTTTTCCCTATCTTTATTAAAAATTTAGATTATGTCTAATCCCCGAAAACGAAAACTGACATTTCCTTCAAGAGAAAAGATAGAAAAACCAAATTGACTCGAATGGCTCAGCTGTGACGGTCAACTGTGCAGCCCCCATAGGGTAATGTGATCCATAGCGAAAATAGTCTATAATACTGAAATAACTTTCTTGACAAAATCGAAAACTATTATAATTCTTTTCAGTTTTGTGGATCTACAAATAAATTACTTACTTTCTGTACATTAGAAATACATTATTGTTTCCTATCACAAAATTTACAAATCAAGGACACTTCATCATCACAATCTGCACAGTCGAGATGTGTTAAATTTTTATACACTTCACAAGGCATGAGAGTGTTATCTAGTTCTTCTTCTGTGAAACAGGAACCGTCACTATCGTCGCTAATTAAAATCAGTGATGATTGTGACAAACGGTTGTAGCCCTAGATAGCAAAATTAGGTGGTATACCACCTTGCATTCACCGTTGGTTTCTTTTTTTATCCAGCAGAAAATGCGGATCTTTCCTTCGGCGCTCCATTATTGCCTTATTTCTTATCTTTCGTTCTTTTTTCCTTTCCTTCATAATTTTCTTAATGGTGAAGCAGTCAAAATCTCCGAATGCTGTTATCACAATTATTTTGGGAGGGAGGGAGGGGGGTTGGTGGCCTAATTTTGGGGTAGAGGTCATTATAAGTAACCGGAGCTATGCTCCAATTTTCCGTTGCTCATAGCTCTCATTAAATTTTGTTAGAAATTAAAAAATATGTAATAAAATTTTTCCCTCCCGTTTACACAATGCGCATTGAACTACATTAATCATACAGCCATTACAATATATTAAGATAACTTTATAAGCCATATAACAAAGTCACCTGCTTAAGATAATAGCAGCAAAAATTACACTCGAATAGCCGAAAACACACTGTGTAGTATGTTTGGCAAACTTAGGGCGACTGAGCCACCTCTTGCAAAAAGGAAGAATGATGTCCTCTATAAATCCTTCGACAAAATACGCAGGTTTCTAGCACGCGATATTCATATTACTCAGGATAGGCTCTTATTACTCGTAGGCTCCTATTTCCCCGTTCTCGCCTAAAGTTTTCGATGTTGGTGTTGCTCATTCAGTTCCATAGCCTAACGGCTATTCGTGTAGGACGGGTGTAGATTTATTAAGAATTATTGAATTTTTTATTACATTTGAAATGTAAATACACCTTCTGTCTGTTTGGTCAGCTTATGACACACTAAGTTTTATATATGTTTATTATTTCATTTCATGTCTTTATCATCTTCAAGGTAATATAATTAATGAAATTATTAAATATGCATAAATAGATAAGCATAAACGGGTAAGTCCCAGAAACGTTACAATACCTGTGATTTAAGTCACAATCTACGGTATCAATGTCTGAAAACTTCATCAAAATGGATATGGCACTTTTTATTTTGTGTTAGAATCCAGGTAAAAATCGATATTAAGATTTTAATGTTCATGTTCAAATTTTAAATCAGACCCTAATCTCTCAAACTGAAAAGAAGGGACCACAGTAGATCTTGCGAATTGGAAAGAAATCAGGCGCACCCTAGTTACAGATTCTAATAGCATTCGTTATAGATTTGGCGAACACTTCTGTTTGACTACTGGCATTTTCTGATCTTTCTGCAATAGCGAATATGCGAACGACCTGAATTCCATTACTTCCTAAACGGCTCCAAGATAACTATTCGAGTCTTCTCATATATCAGGACTTCATTTACATAGGTTTTTTAGAAGTATTCCTCCATTGCCCTCGCCTTCTAGCTCATTGTGGGTACGAAGAAAATGGGCTAGTTAGAAAACAAAAAGTGCTAATCTATAAATGCTTTTCACCCTGGTCCATGTGTCCATACCAAACCCCGTCTCCTCCGTTTGATTTTGTACGGTAGT